>CM056378.1:36348583-36740015 GCA_029718625.1 Synaphobranchus kaupii | reverse complement strand
ACATTTTTTTAAAACGTTGTACAAATAAGCATTTGGCATTTTCCATTGCTGTGTACAGTACCCAATGTACTTTTGGTTTAGTAGACACCTAATTTTTTTCACCAAAATTTCTTGCATAAATATGTTTATGAACCAAATATCCTATCTGGTTATGAAGCTTACAACTGTTTTCTGATTAACCCTGAAGAGTTTATCTTATTACATTTTGCCAAAGTTAAGTACAGTCAACATTTCCACAGCGACCACCTATCGCACTTAGGGCTGAAATATGTTGCTGTTGTTATGTAAAAACACAACTGTAAAAGCTGTTAAAGTGAAGAAAAATTAGCTCTTTGCTTTTTTGGATTGTCTCAGTTTGAAAAATAGCAATTGTATACAAAATATACAAGCAGTGAGCAGGAATAGCAGCTGGCTGTGTACGTGTCAGAAGAAAAGGGTGAAGTGAATTGATGGAGGAAGTTGCAGTGATGGAGCAGGGCCTACCATAACATCAGAGCATTGACACGTCTGATGGATTTGTTCATGGACCAGAAAAATCTACAGGCCTGCCGTTTATCTCAAGATTTGTCATAAGAGATAAAGGGCTAGCTACTGTAAATTCAATTTCTGCCACAGAAATTGCCTGAGACCAATACTGCAACTCTGAAAAGCCGCGCTGAAAACGTTTTCTCCGTCTTTGTTAACGTACAGTAGCCTATTTCATGAACCATTGAGCAGTCAAGGTGGTGGTGAGTTGCTTAGCATAACCCTCACCTTGGCAACACTTTCTCTGAATTCTTGAATAGCTTTTGGTGGATTGGGAATGAGTAACACAGCCTTGTCAAACATAGTCCAGGGAGAGAGAGAGAGAGAGAGAGAGAGAGAGAGAGAGGAAAGTGAGAGAGAGAGAGAGAGAGAGAGAGAGAGAAGGAGAGAGAGAGAGAGAGGAGAGAGAGAGGAGAGAGAGGGTGATGTGACATTACTGGAAAAGCAGTTTTGCTGCAGATATAAATCAGTTATTTGAAACGTTTCCTTTTCGGGCCTCTCCACTTTATTGGAAGCCGTGAGAAATATTGAAAAAAAGAACAAAAAACACATTATTGGGAAAAATACTTCCTCTTTTGTAAAGATGTTATGACCAAAACAACATTAAAGGCAATCAAAGTGAGAAAAGATAAAGTAATTAAATAAATCTCAAATGCCAGGCCACAGTATTCACACTGACACAATACGGTTATGTAAAAATGTGCTCAATATATTGTAACGTGGAGTATGAAGTCTTAATCTATGCATAATTAAGTACACTTACCTTATATTCTAAATAATAATGATAAAATCCCCTTGCTGATCTTTTCAGAATTTAGTTACGTAGTAGTGATTACCCTTTTACTTTGTAGTGTATCAAAACTGCAAAGAAATTACAACTTTTGAATCGGTTAGGAATCGGTTGTTGTTCACTGACCTTGGCTGTTAATCCACTGATTTGAATGCAGTGGTGCAATGGCCTCAGCGTCACTCCTCGCTTAATGCCGAGAGGTAGACTCGGTGTGGAAAATATAGAGAGCCGCTGCTATAAAACTCCCACGGGATCGCAGCAATTCCCGGCTGAATAGGAGCCTTTCACGCGGGCAAGGACAAGCGGTGGAATGCATCTATTCAGTATGTACACGTGTGGAGGCTCACTCCTTAAAGTCTTCAATTCATATGAACCACAGTAGCACTGAGAGAGCTGTAAGTTTACATGGTTATCTCACCCCTACCATTTATAACAGCGGGATGGCACCGCTCTCAGCCTATCACGTCCATTGCTAATAGAGGAACTAATTCCATGGCACGTGTACGGTGTTATGATCAGTAATTTGACATTGAGAAAAGTGATGTTACAGCAGGAAGAGGCATTACCACACACACAACCATAGATTCCCAACAAGCAGGAACCGCCAGGTGGGGCTGCTATTGGCTAATGTATATGCTTGCTACCTGGCTATATGGGCCATTCTACAGAAGTAGTGCAAATTGAGGGTTGGAGAAAAGTGTACATTTGTATTCGTTTTCCAAATTCTTTTATAATATATGCGTTACACTTTATCTGAGATACATAAATATACTAGATGTACAGTGCAATCACATGTAATTTTTTCAGAATAAGGATGAATTTACTGACTGCTCCTAAATATGTCACAACCGAAACATGGTATAAAACCTGCTTTTGAAATAAAATTACATACCCAATTGATAAGTTTAATTCACCCTTTGAAAATGACATTTTTGAAAAAAAATCTTGACTGCTGTTGAATTTGAATCAATTACCCTGAATTTTTAAATCAAATAAAACATTGGATTAATAAAATTTAGTGAAAACTCCGTACAAATGTTCTCTATAAAATGGACAGATTTTTATCACATGAATTTGATAGATTCTTATTTATGAGATTATATATACCCTCACCAGCACAATATCTTGGATATTTGATTGATTATTCATATTATTCAAAATTTAACAAAACAGCAGGTGTTTCGGTTGTGACCACATTGTTGCGGTTGTGACATCTCTTACTGAAACCTGAATTCCAAAGTTGGGACAGTACGTAAAATGCAAATAAAAGCAGAAAGCAGTGATTCGTAAATTCTCTGTCTATATATTTAAATGAAAATGATATTTAAAAGATATTTAATGTTTACCTTAGCAACTTTAGATTTTGTAAATATACGCTAATTCCGAATTTGATGCCTGCAACACATTCCAAAAAAGTTGGGACAGGGGTATAAAAAAGACTGGGAAGGTTGTGGAATGTTCAAAAACACACCTGTTGGGGAACATTCCACAGGTAAATAGGTGAATAGGTGACAGGTCCTGCTATCATGACTGGGTATAAATGGAGCATCCATGAAGGCTCTGGCATTTACGAGCAAGGATGGGTTCGCCACTTTGTGAAAAACTGCCATGAGCGAATAGTCCAACAGTTTAAGAACAACGTTTCTCAACACACGATTGCAAGGAATTTAGCGATTTCACCATCTACAGTCCATAATATTAGTAAAATATTCAGAGAATCTGGAGAAAACGGGCAAGGCCATAACCAATATTGAATGCCCATGACCCTTCGATCCTTCAGACAGCACTACATTAAAAACGGCATGCTTCTGTAATGAATATAACCACATGGGCTCGGGAATACTTCAGAAAACCATTGTCAGTAAACACAATTTGTTGTTGTATCTACAAATGCCAGTTAAGACTCTACTACCCAAAGCGTAAGCCATATATCAACAACATCCAGAAACGCCGCCGACTTCTCTGGGCTCATCTGAGATGGACTGACGCAAAGTGGAAACGTGTGCTGTGGTCTGACGAGTCCACCTTTCAAATTGTTTTTGGAAATAATGGACATTGTGTTCTCCCGGGCCAAAGAGGAAAAGGACCATCTCGGTTGTTACCAACACAAGGTTCAAAAGCCAGCGTCTGTCATGGTATGGGGGTGTGTTAGTGCCCATGGCATGGGTAACTTGCACATCTGTGAAATTATCATTAACGCTGAAGGGTACATATGCATTTTGTGAGCAACATTTGCTGCGATCTAGACAATCACTTTTTCAGGGACATCCCTGCTTATTTCAGCAAGACAATGCCAAGCCACATTCTACACGTGTTTACAACAGCATGGCTTCATCGTCAGAGAGTGCGGGTGCTATACTGGCCTGTTGATTAGTTAAAACATGAAATATCTTGTCTTTGTACTGTTTTTCAATTGAATACAAAAAGGACTCGCAAATCATTGCTTCATATATGATTCATATGAAGGCTGTCTAATTTCCTGGTTAAAAAAAGGGGTGTGTGGCTACAAGCAGGTTCACTGCACAGACTCAAACAGTGTACGTTTTGGTTGTGACGTAAAAATTGGGGACAGCATTTTTTCGATAGGTTTTTTGAATCATAAAATTTATTACAAAATAGATTGCATTATTTTGACTTATATTTGATAAAAATTCACATGCTTTATTGAATGAGACAAGTCAAATAATTGGTAAAAATATTTTGGGTATTATTTTTTAATGCACCAGTTTAAGGGTTGATTGTGGGGACAGCCATCTCCCAATAGGAATTTATACTCCCAAGAGTATAAGTGTTGATTTTGGATATATGTAACTATTATTACTGCAATTTATATCTTGGATTATATTAAAACATAACATGATCTAATGAATTATATAGCATTGAAAGATTTTATTGGTCAATTTCTTACTTTTATCAGAGAGGGACATCAATTTGCATGATTTTTGTAGAATGGCCCATATATGCCTTTTGTCAGGGAGGATTAAGTAAAAATGTGTTTATTTCCAGTTTGGTCAGGACAACTCACGTATCTCCCCCCGCTAGCCGACCATGGTTTCCAGACA
Organism: Synaphobranchus kaupii; assembly: GCA_029718625.1. NCBI lineage: Eukaryota > Metazoa > Chordata > Actinopteri > Anguilliformes > Synaphobranchidae > Synaphobranchus > Synaphobranchus kaupii. The sequence goes on along the minus strand of CM056378.1, from coordinate 36,735,638 downwards.
GAACTTGCTATGCGCACGCAAAAACGTTTGCTCCACTAATTTTGGTCAGGACAACTCACGCTATTCAAATAACATGTTTAATTAATGAATGTGCTGCATAATTATTTTGGTTTGGCGCTGAATGGATCTGCTTTAGTACTACTCTGGAGCACGGGCATCTCCCCCCGCTAAACAGGAGATGACCAGAAACCCCCAAAACAGTATATCATCCAGTGCCCAACTCCGCTATGTGTACAGCAGAGCACCTGTGGTCTCCTGAAGATCAGGAAGACCATATCAATATCCCTCCAGCATGGAGCTAGAACATAGCTATGATCTTTGATCAGACATTACTAAAATAATCCTCACTAGGCTATGTGTAGCCTGGCTGCCCTGGCCGTGTGGCTTATACTAGTGAGAAAAGCTATGTGTAACAACAGGGCACCTGTTGCTTCCTGAAGATCAGGAAGTCCTGAATTAACCACTGCACGAGAAACCTGATGACAGCAGGATCAAAAAAGTACATACTCATTTTTAGTCAGTACCCAGCAACCACCATATTTTATTTATTATTATTATTATTATTATATATTTTTTAAGCAAGTAGCAAACGTTAACAGCACAGAGACGACAGAGTTTTGCACAGAACCCGCTGGACGAGGCGTTGCCGGCATCTGTCATGAAAAGAGGCTCATGAGGGGTTGCAGGAATTGGGACGCTTATATATTGGATGTAGGTAGCAAACCCCCCCAAAATCGCTGGAGACACAGTCTGACCCGGCTATGGTATGTAACTAGTGGAGCACCCACTATATACTGGGCTGATACCCCACTCGCTTCAAGAGACGATGCGACAAAATGCAATGCTATTGCATTCCTGGATCGATCTAGTCATTCAAATTTTCACGTGAACCTTGCTATTTGAAACCAGGCCGCACTGCGGCCGTGTGGCTTACTATCAGAAGTCAGCTATTAGTGTTGATTGTGCCGTTAGGATTCAATTACCATTATAATGCTTAGCCATTCAAATTATTTGCCATAAGAAATGGTTTGCCGTTAGAATAAAGCAGTAAGCCCAACATTCCACCAGATATGCATAACTTATAAAGCAGAATAAGCTTTGCCATAAGAAATGAACCCGGCAATCCAGCGATATGCAATCTCCAGCAATCCATCAGATATTCAATATGAAGCACCAAGGTGGCACTTAATAGCAGCACTTTACGATGCATGAGAGCTCATGAGCCTTATTAAAACTATGAGACAGAAGTCCAACAGTCTTCCCAAGTCTTTCAATTGAGCACATTTCAATTTGTACCTCTCATCAAGTATTGTCTTATGTTTTTTATTTCCCATATGTAGAGCTTCACATTTAATTTGCCAGGTTCCCACCCACTTCTCAATTATTTTTAGAACCGTTATTTCATTTACATCTCAGGACAAAATCAAGTTTAGCTGAGAACAGATTATAATAAGCTACAGTTAGCAAATTAATAATGGAGGCGGACTCTTGTGACAGTTAGGTTTTGCTCCTGAGAGGGCGAAAAACCACCGAAAAAAACCTCCCATCAGCAAGAAGGTGGCCAAACTCGGCTGCTAGCCAAGTGCTTAACGGAGGAAAAAGTGTAAAATTCCCTCTCTGCCCCCTAGCGGCAACACCGATTTTTACCTTAGGAGTGACTTAGTCTTACTGGTTTATGATATGGATTTTAAAACTCAAACTAATATCGATTACACAATGAAACACAATATGATCCTCCTCTGTACTTTCCAAACGCCGACAACTCTTCCACCAACTCTACATCCAAACAGGAAATGCACGCCTACAGCAGGCACGCGCAGAGCAGCAGTTGTAGTAGCACCTATGTAGAGGGAGTGAGTTTGTGGAAAACCAGACCAATGGTAGCATTGACTTGCATTGAAATAGCCTGCCATGGAGATAAATGCGTCCTGCGCAGCTCGTGAACTCGGATTAAACGGTCATGGTAGGCGTTTTAGATCAAATATAAATCAGGATTGAGCCTATTTCTCGCTTCAAATGTTTTCAGAAACATATTGTAATGACTGTGGAATAAAATAAAGTTTATTAACAGGCCGCTATATTGTTCCGGTTTGAAAACATTTTTGAAAACGAGGTGAAATACGTCTAACCAATCAGGTGCTGTTAATGTTCCCTGGTTGGTTACTGAACTATGGGGGTATTATTGTCTCTAAAACAAATAAACTTGCAACTAATCCACAAACAAATGCAACAGATCCACAAATGAATGCAACTGATCCACAAACTAATGCAGCCGATTCACAAATAAATGAAACAGATCCACAAACAAATGAAATGGATCCGCAAACAAACAGAACCGATTTTTGGTGAGAACCAACCATTATACTGGAGCAAACCGCGCTGGCACCAGGCAGGAAGTGAGCATCAAAATGAAGTCCGGTCTTTGCCCCTTGCTTTTAGAGAGTAAGCTACACACCAGCCTATGCCCCATCAACACCAGAGCAAAGCATACGCCAATGCAGCCTTAAATGCATATAATGAGCGCACACAAATGCTGCTTTTTAGCTTCAGATGCAGATAGCATACGCTAGCATTTATTTTAGTTAGCTGCAGAGAGCACATAAGCTAAAGGCCTTTGCGCACTGGCCATGTTCATTTGCAAGAATAAGTCGCACGTGCAAGCTCCTTTATTGTTCATAGATTTTGTGAATCAAATATGAAATTATTTAATTTAATTTATTAATTTAGCAAAAAAGGTGGCATTTTATTCAGTGAGTTTTTTTTGCAATTTTCATTATTTACCATTTTATCAAGTCCTCTGTACAAGTGCCACACGCTGCTATGAACTAAAGATCCACGGTGGACCAATTGATAGCTTTTGTTTCCCACACTCTATGATAAGACATGAACATTAAAATGACAATGATTTGAAGATCAATTGAGGAATAATATAGCCAAGCAAATAGGCTATGAAGATGGTGGTTTATTTTTATTTTTTTAAATGGCTGCAATACGCACAACTTGCCATCTTATGAGTTCCCATGGGTTATTAGCTTAGTTGTCAACTCCAGCCATAGTAACACTGCTTTTGTGCAACGATGTCTGCAGAGTAATGCTGCGTTTATTATTATTATTATTAAAGTGATGTTATTTTGTTGAAGCACCATAAGCACCATAATATTATCAAAAGATTCATGGTTTTTGCCTCTTTTTAAAAAGAGCAAACATGAATATGTTAGGAGGTAATTCATCTCAGCTACTGAAAACCCTGACAAAAAGGGAAATTTGCTCCTGCTTTCACCAACAGAAGTGATGGCTGTAGTGCATTTGTTAAGTTCAGCCAGTAGTGCAATCTTCAAATTCGGGAAAAATATTACATCCATGTAACAAGGCCAGTTGTACCATGTTGACCTCTGCTTGAAGCTGTCTGGAACTGCTCCAGAAATGTTAATTACAAACTTGCAGGCCTCGACAGTCATTATCTGCATAGACATTTAGACTTTTTATTGATTATTTCAATTGAATCTAACAGATTGGCATTCAAACTTAAAATCTAAAAGTAAACCGTAAACCTTATGGTATTCTAAGCCCTACTGGGACATAAACAGCTTTGAGTTTTTCATCACGTTAAAGTACAGAATCAATGCTACAAAAATGAGGTATCACTTGATGAGATTGGGTAAATATTTCTGGAGATATGACTGAATATTTTGCAAAACAGTTTTGAGAAAACTGGCTTTAAAGATTTTGTAGTGAATTCTGCCCTTTCTCATCATAAAATACACACTCAAACCAGGAACTATTGCATGAAATTGTAAATTTTTGTGTAGTACGTAACCCAGTGCTGTAAGGGGGAGGCAAATGGTTCGGAGGTCCAAATGCAACTAAAGGGATTCTTTAAGTGTCCAACTAAGTACACCAATGAGGCGGACCGAATCCGCGAATAAGGGAGAAAAAAACAGAAAGAAAATACATCTCCTACTCTCAAAGCAATACAGAGGAGACTGAAAAAGAGAGAAATAATAGTGACCCAAAAATAATCGGGCGAGCGAGACTCGTTGGCTCAAGAAAATAAAAATAAAGGAAAATGCCTCTCACTCTCGATAGAGAGAAAACAAGGAAATAAAGAGTGGTACAGAGAAAATGGAAATGAAAGCTGTCTCAGAGAGACCAGAGCGGTAGCAGGAGTGAGGGACAGAAAATGCAAAGGAAATGTGTATCCTATGTGTGTCTAACGCACAAAAAGGCAAGTCCCTCGTAACTCCAAAGCAGGGCAATGAAGGAAAGAGGTCTCCTTAGAGTGCCTACCTATACCTTACCGGCTTAGTGTCAAAATGAGCAAATAACAACCAAGCACCTGAAGAAGGAAATCCTAAAATTAAATAGAAGCAGGAAATCCGCAACAGGTGCACTCACTAAGTGCCGGAAAGAACGGAAACCCTGGCGTGGAACACCGAAAAATCCGATAGATAAAAGAAAAAAAAGAACAAATGACCGTAGAACAAAGGAAAGACAGGCGCAAACCATGACAGGACCCCCCCTTTAAGGGGCGGCCCCAGATGATCCCTCAGGACCCTCACGGCGGAACGCGCTAATCAAGTCAGGGTCCAAAATATTCTTAGCAGGAACCCAACAGCGTTCCTCCAGGCCATAGCCTTCCCAATCAAGCAAAAACTGGAACCCTCTGCCCACACGTCTCTCTGCCAATATGTGCCGAACATATGCTGAGCACCGGTTTTAGTCGGGAGACATGAAACGTCGGGTGTATGCGCATGGAACGCGGTAATTTCAGATGCACCGTAACCGGGTTAATTTTCCGCACAATCTTAAAAGGACTGACGTAGCACGGGGCGAGTTTGCGAGACTACACCCTCAATAGGATGTCTCGTGTGGAAAGCTAAACACGTTGGCCAACCCGGTCCGGCTCCGTCCTACCGGGCTCCGTCCTACCTTTGCAGTTTTTTACCGCACTAAAATTGCAGATAAATCGACGTTAAATATTTGCAAAGCCCAGAAAATATTGCACCTGCTTTACCGATGACGGGGTGAACCGGTTTAATACTGCCAAAACCTTTTCAGGATCCATACGGACCTTTCCTTCCGAAATAATGAACTCAAGAAAGGAAACAGTGTTAGCATGAAATTAACACTTTCTCCGCCTTAACAAATAGCCGTGCCTTTAAAAGAGCTGTCAAAACCTGCCTGACATGGGAAATGTGAGTCGACAGGTTAGAAGAGAAAATTAAAATGTTGTCCACATAAACGAACACAAATCTCTCCAGCATCTCTCGAAGCACGTCGTTCACCAACGCCTGGAAGACAGAGGGGGCGCTAGTGAGCCCGAACGGCATCACCTGGTACTCGTAGTGGCCGCTGTGAGTATTAAAAGCGGTCTTCCATTCATCGCCCTCACGCACACGCACCGAGTTATAAGCGTTGCGGAGGTCGAGTTTGGTCAAAATAGTTGCCCCTTGAAGGCGCTCAAATGCGGAATTCATAAGGGGCAGTGGGTAACGGTTCTTGATGATAATCTCATTAAGGCCGCGATAGTCTATGCACTGCCTCAACTCTCCATCCTTTTTTTTTTACAAAAAAAAAACCAGCGCCAGCCGGTGAAGTGGAGGGTCTAATAAAACCATTAGCTCGATATACTCCTTCATGGCAGAGCTCTCAGGAGCCGATAAGGAGTATAGGTGCCCTCTAGGAGGAACAGTGTCCAATCATAAGATTGGTGCGGAGGTAAGGTAGTGGCTCGTTGCTTGCTAAATACTTCAGACAGGGTGGTGTACTCCACAGGTACATTGGCTGGCAAAGGAAAATCAAGCAGCCCTGCCACTTCAATACTCTCTACCTCAGCAGGTGAATCAGAAAAGAGTCAGAGAGCTCCCCCCACAACATGATGCTGCCACCCCCGTGCTTCATGGTTGGGATGGTGTTCTTCGGCTTGCAAGCCTCACCCTTTTTCCTCCAAACATAACGATGGTCATTATGGCCAAACAGTTAAATTGTTGTTTCATCAGACCAGAGGACATTTCTCCAAAAAGTAAGATCTTTGTCCCCATGTGCAGTTGCAAACTGTATAGTCTGGCTTTTTTATGGCGGTTTTGGAGTAGTGGCTTCTTTCTTGCTGAGCAGCCTTTCAGGTTATGTTGATATAGGACTCATTTTACTGTGGATAGATACTTTTGTACCTGTTCCCTCCAGCATCTTCACAAGGTGTCAGGGGGGTCGGGTAGGAGGATCAGACGCCACCGGAAAAGGATTTGAAAAATTATCCACGAAAAGGAAAATAAAGAAAAGCGGGACAAAAAACTCCCGTACAAACAAAATTAAACATCCTTTATTAAAACAGGACGATACTCGAGTAGAGAGATAAACTGAGAGGGATAGTAATCCCGTAGTGTACCGAAAACAGAAAGCAACCCCAATAGCTCTGGGCGCAACTCATATAACGAGCAGATGCAAAATCAAAGGGAGATAGTCCCGACGTAAGCCAAAATAATAATAATCCAACTAAATCGCTCTGTGGGCTAATCATACACTGCCTGGCCAAAAAAAAGGTTGCACACTCTAATATTTTGTTGGACCGCCTTTAGCTTTGATTACGGCGCGCATTCGTCATGGCATTGTTTCGACAACCTTATGCAACGTCACAACATTTGTTTCCGTCCAGAGTTGCATTCATTTTTGGCCGAGATCTTGTATTGACGACAGGAGAGTCGAACCACTCAGTAAAGTCTTCTCCAGCACATCCCAAAGACTTTCAATGGGGTTAAGGTCAGGACTCTGGCAGCCAATTCATGTATGAAAATGATTCCTCATGCTCCATGGACCACTCTTTCACAATTTGAGCCCGATAAATCTTGGCATTGTCGTCCTGGAATATGCCCGTTGATGGGATAACCTGGTCATTCAGTACATTCAGGTACTCAGCTGACTTCACTTTATCACTGCATAACGTTGCTGAGCCTAGACCTGACCAATTGAAGCAACCCCAGATCATAACACTGCCTCCAGAGGCTTGTACAGTGGGCACTATGCATGACGGGTGCAACAGCGACTTTTTTTTTGGCCAGGCAGTATTTCTGTATTTCTTGTTGTGTAAAGCAACTATGTTTTGGAAACCACAGCAGACTTACCCCTGTTATGCTGGCTGCAGATGTTGTGGTCGATATTCATGCTAACATGCATCCTTTTGAACATGTATACAGTACATCCCGTTTCTTACAATTGGAATAATTCATTCTAACCTGGCCAACAAACCAGATTAAAAAAAGTCACACGGACCATTTTGTCTGGAAAATGCAATTTTTTGCTGATACCATTCTGCCATTTGTCAGTACTGTTAGTAAATGTATCTTTTCATTGACTGGGATGGTTAGGTTATGTGCAAAAATAAAGCTAACATAATACCCTGAATAAAAGATGAATATAGATCCAACACCTGACACATACAGTGAGCACCATATTTCATTGGACAGTGACACATTTTTTGTTATTTTAGTTCTGTACTCGAGCACTTTGAGTTTGAAAGGATACAATGACAATGAGGTTGAAGTGCAGACTGTCAGCTTTAATTTAAAGGTATTTTCATCCATATCGGATGAACCATTTAGAAATGATATAACCTTTCGTACATAGCCCTCCCCATTTTCGGGCATCAAAAAATATTGGACAGTTTAACATAATGTAGAATAAAATACATTTTTTTTATATTTGGTCACATATCCTTTGCATGCCATGACTTCCTGATGTCTGTGACCCAACAATATCAAAAGACTCTTGATATATTATTTTCTGGTACTCAAGCGATACTATAACCTCTCTGCATTTGAATGGATCTCTATGGGAATTGGGGGGCGGGACTCATTATATCCTTTCAATGTATCCTTTTCCCTTTGATTAACAAGGCTAGTTATTCTTTAAAAAATTCATAAGCTAGCTTAACATTTGACCTTCGCTGGCCGAGAGTGCACATGCCATGTTTGTCATGTCAGCAGTGAGTGCTTTCATATTCCATAAATATTTATAAGGCACATTTGCATTTTTCCTTCATAGGACACAAAATCCACTCACATTTAGGATATTACTCTAATTGGCACAACATTTTACTGTATGGGTTATCCGGTCAGTTTGAAATACACTTTTCATCTTTCCCATTACTTAAAATTCATTTACTAAAGGTAGGGGAGAAATCAGGTTAGTAGCTAGCAGAACTGCAGCCCTCACCCTAGGTAGGACCTATATATGATGATAAATTGCTACAATTAAACAACTTTAAAAATACATGTTGCATTCTTAAAATAGATAAAATAGGCCTATCTTTTCCCCCCTTTTTTAAATACCCAGCCTTTTTATTTTAGTCTTCTAGCTGTTTTCTCTGGAGGGCCTCGGTTGTCCCCATGAGACTTGTTATGGTTCATATAATTGGCACACTCAGAATTGTAAAGGGGGTCCTATTGGGAGATCTGTGCCAGCCATACCTTTGCCTCCTCATTCTCTGACGACGTAAAAGAGTCTGCTGCATTTGACCAAAAGGAAAGGTGAACATTCTTCCTGCAGGGTTCTAACGTGTGATCCATCAACTCTCTGCTGTCACATGCATAACCACCAATGCAGAATTGTTAGGCAATGAAAACCAATTAAAGGTGCATTGATCCCTTGGACTGTGTATGGCAGTGCCCTCTACCCAGACTGGAAAGATTGGTTTACGGTGGTCTTATTATTTCCCCCTGTCTGAGAGCAGTTAACATCCTCTTAAGAATTTGCCCCCGCTGCACAGATAATGATATAATGCTACATCAGCCTATCCATTATTTCTGAAAACCAGTGCTGTGGAGAGTAGGCTCTCCCATTATTCCCTGACCTCTGACCCTTGAACCCGGACCGGGCTATGCATGGATAAAAAATTAGGAGTGGTTAAACCTTTCTTACAATTAATGTATTTTAAAGCCACCGACTGAAATATAGATGTGTGGCACATAAACCGTGGTATGGGCACAGTGCTGGAACCTTGGCACTTATCATAGACAGTGTAGTTTCCACAGTCAAAAGTGAAAACAATATGTGCTATTCTTTGAATATACAGTATATACTGGATATGGGTGAATTGTTCAGGTTTTGTATCCATGTTCCAACCAACCCTATAGTTCCAGTGTGAGAAAAATAAATAAATAAATAAATATTCCTTAATTAAAATTTGGAAAATGCATTTCTCCTCTGACCTGTCATGTCCTGCCTACCATTCCCCCAACAAGAAAAGAAAAAAGTGGGAAAAAAATGTACATTTTCAATGTCCAGAAAATAAAGCACAAACCTCATTGAAGTAAGAATATGTCCACTCAATCAGCCTCTCTGTCATCTTCCTTTGAGCAACAACAAATAAAAAAAATAATAAAAACGTCAATTGAGAGGTGGGGGTAGGTGCCTGCAGTCCCTGTGGCCTGTTTATTGATTTGGCGAGCCCGCTCTGTTCTCACACACAGACTTCACTTCATTCAGCTCCTCTGGCATACTAAAGGAAACGGTAGGTCAGCAACCCCCTCCCGACACCTGCCCCATCCCTCTCCTAGCCAAAGAAACTCCCCGGGGGATGTCCATGTTTGATTGGAACCACTCCGCTCCACTCCAGCCTAATTAAGAAGCCCCTCATATACATCCCCTCCTTCCCCACCAGAATTACCAATCACAAAATGGGCTTTTTATCATCTGGCGTATGGCCATCGAAGGCTCAGAGCTCATTGCCTTTCTGAACTGCATAAAAACATTTATTTTTTACCACACAACCCCCCTCCCTTCCTCCCTGTAGGACGTATCCATCACATCATTTCTGCCTCCGGCGTAGATCGGAATCCAGCACACGCTTTTCCCACAATGACGAGATTTTGCTGGGTGGGGTGGGGTGGGGTTTTTCATTTTGTTGTCACCACTGGGCACAACATCTACAATTTTTCCTCCCACGAATGCCGCAAAGAAGAGAACTGGGGGTGGCAAAGTGCCAATACTTTCTCCCAGTACTCTGTGAATAAGTGGGAAACCACATTAGATATGCACAAGCAATTTAGTAAACCAGTAAAGAAAAGTCCTGGGCCATTTTAGCAATCAGTCACATCTCTAGCAGCCACGACTCACCAGGGTACAGCAACACTTCAAGCAGCTATCATGTTATCGATTAAACACGGAATCACAAGACAGGACAGGGCAACCCTTTGCTGAGTCAGGAGTCTTAGTCAGTCAAACATTTCACTGGACTCAGAATTAATTTGCCGCTGTTCAGTTTGCAAGGGCTCCTCGCCGATACCCCTGATTTTTGGAGCTGTGAGGTTCTGCATTACAGACACTGGTAACAGGGGAACATGCTTCCACAGCTAACAGCATATGATGGAAATGGCACACTTCAGACCTCAGAAAATGTCAATAGCACTTGATGTGAGTGCATGATGTGAAACTCAACAACGCAGCTAGTGTTTAATTTTTATTTTGGGGCTTTGTTTTGGCATAATTAAATGAAAAAGCCAGAAAAGTACTAGTAGCTCCAGAGCAGTCACTGCTTGCTTGTGTTCAGAGGGAAAGCTATGAGTTTAAAGATTGCCAATAAATAAAGTGTGTTTAGCTGTTAAGAAAGCTTATCCGTCCTTGTCAGTTCAACTTTGTGTTGAAGCAGATGTTCCATGAGTTTCATGATGGTTACAGGACTAAACTGACACACTGAGACTAAGTCTAAAAGTGACTGCACAAAAAGGCTAGCTTTAACACCCGCAGTTTAGTTTGAACACATTTTTTAAAGCTGAAACATTAAAAGACAATATGAATTTGAAATTAGAAATGTGACTTATAATTTTGTCTGTCATTATTCCATTATGACAGACAAAGTTATTTATTCCATGCCAAGAGATTCTACACCTTTACCAAAATCTGTTATATTGGTTTACATTGCCTTTAGTGGCACAGTTGTGCAGATATAGTGATCTTGTTTTTTCATTCAATATTCATTAAAACAAAATGCATAGATTAGATTAAATGCACAGCATACAAATAATAAAATTGAGATTTATAACAGGTAATCCTGCCTCTTAAAGATTTGAATATGATAGAGAATCCCACAGGCCTCCGGGGGCTGAGAAATCCCTTTTAATTAGAAAGAGGGTAACTACGTGAGATTAAGGTTTGGTATTATCAATCTGACTCTGTGTACCATTTGTTTTAAGCTTAAGCCTGTCAATTTCATAGCCATGTGATGAGCTTTCAGATAGTTCAGTATAATTAAATGGGATATATTTACTGGTTGTATGTAAAAATGCATTAATAGGGTTATGGTGGCACTAAAGGCCAGTTTATAGTCCAGCGACAGTGTCGCTGCGACCGACCACGTGCCATGTATGTCGCTGGTCGTAGCGACATTTGGTTTATACTTTGGGCGACTGTCGTCCTGTGGTCACTGCGACGGTTATTGAAGATTTCGCTGAGACGTTATGGTAACGTTTGTCTCGGACAGCGGAGGCATCGCTTGAGCTGTCAACTTACTAGTTAGCACATAAGCTAACTGTAAATGGACAGATTTTTTTGTTGGAAAACTTAAGTGCGGCCATAGGGTAGGCCTACCTACACATAGCTTACCTACCTAGCAAGAGCGTGAATAGAATTATCAATTAGCACAATTTAATATTATTGTTATTAATAGCCTAATAATAATAACAATGTACTTTCACCGATTGATGTTGATCTAGACTGTGTTGAGAAAACGTTACAATCCAAAACGAGAAGCAGCTCGCTTCCAATGTTAGAAGTTACCAATAGCCTATTAGTCTGTCGGCTATTGTGTATGGTTACAAAGACACAGTTGTAGCTTGACTACACATTTGTAGCGTTGTAGGCACCTGCTAATGCATTAAAGTTATTTGCTTTAACAGTAACTTAGATTTGCCAGATTAAACTTTGTGCAACAACTCGAGTGACAGCCTATCTGATCCGTGGTATTCTGATAGCGAGTGAAATAGGCTACTCCACATTCTTAAACCTCATTTCTCTAGCTAGAGAATTGTAGGCTGCTCCCACAATGAGTCCCGTCTTGTAGCTATTTACATCCCTAACATAGGCTATGCCCTCCGTGTTTTCCTACTAAATAACTTTTAATATGAGGAGTTGCATCAATGTTGAGGTTTAATTACAAACGTTTCATTATTTGCTACCTCGTTCAAAACCCACCTAGCCTATGAATGACACAGTGAATTATATGTCAAACAATACGGTGCCCTCGAAATGGACATTCATAAACTTTATTTCAGCAAAGGGGTAAAGCAGCAGACATAATGAGATGTAGCCTAGTAGCTGCTTCTTCCTCCATTGTCCCGAGTGTAAACTGTCGTTGGAATGTCGCTGGAGTGCGTTAATAGCCTACCTTTTGTGAACGACAACGACCACAGTGTATGTATAGCGACAATAGAATGTTCATGAAAGTTCTGTGATATCAGTGGAGCGACACACCTGTCGCTGGACTATAAACTGGCCTTAAAGGTTAGTACAGCACTGCATATTTTGGAAGGTAAAGTTATTATTTTGGAAAAAGGCTCCTCTGTGCTTTAAAATATCTGCACTGTGTTTACTTTATAGCTCAGGATAAATGGGCTACAATGTTGTAAGAAAAGTTGATGGCATAAACATTTCATGTTGAAATTACAGAAACTTCTCCAAACTATTTAGCAATATAAGCAACATGATATGGAAGGGTAGTTTAAGAGCTTAATTCAAGGTATTGGTTGGCTAAAGCAGTGGTTCCCAAACTCGGTCCTCGGGGACCACTGTGTATGCTGGTTTTCGTTCCAACCACAATTGCAATCCCGGAATTTTAACAAGCTGTCAATTGTTCTTAATTAGGTGTTTGTCATATTTAGAGGGATTATTTACCTTCTTAAGTCACATTATGTTAGCAATAGCTATGCATGTCATGAATAATAAAAGTCCAATATTCTCATTGTTCATTGTGCTATATTGCAAATAATTACAAAAAGAGGGGCAAAAAAAACAATTTTTTAACTGATTAAAATTAAAGACTGAGGTGAATCAATATGCTCCTAATTGGTGAAATTGTGGACACATGGCCACTAAAACGAACCATTTGAGAAATAATGAAGAAAAGACAAAGAGAATGATAATGAGCCAAACCTGCATTGTGTTAATACATTTAAGAAACAAATGATGAGGGAACTTAAACACACACGTGTTCAACTACCTAATTAGGAGCCAATTGATTCACCCCAGTCTTTAATTTGATCATTTAAAAAAAATGTTACCTATTTGCAATATAGCCCAATAAGCACAGTAGGAACACAGGAATTTTATTCTTCATGGCATGCTTAGCTATTTCTGACATGATGTGGCTTAAGAGGGTAAATAGGCTAATCCCTCTAAACATGAAAAGCAACTAATTAAGAAAAATTAACAGCTTGTTAGAATTTTGGGATTGCAATTGTGGTTGGAACGAAAACCAGCATACACAGTGGTCCCAGAGGACCGAGTTTGGGAACCACTGGGCTAAAGGATCCACACAGTGGATCCAAGGCCTACATTTGCTGGCTGATATACCCTCGCTGTCTGAATGGAAAGAGTTAAAAAGCTCATGAAGCTAAACACTTTCATTCAGGCACTAGGGTGTGACATCACCTTCTGCAGTGGGAGTGCATACGATTACCCACACGCCTCCTGAACTCTGCTAAATTCCTGAACTCTGCTAAATTTCCCTTCCCCTTCCCCTTCCCACAGACGCCTCCAAGAAGGACGTTCCTGAAGATTTTGACATCGACATGGACGCCCCCGAGACTGAGAAGGCGGCGGTGGCCATCCAGTCTCAGTTCAGAAAGTTCCAGAAGAAGAAGACTGATGACAAGTCCTAGGCCGAGGGGGGTCCCGGCCTGCTTCCCACAGGAGATGGGGAGTGTCTTTTGTTGCATGTCAAAGAAATACTGTATGGACTCAAATGGGGGGGGTGGGGGGTGGGTGGGAAGGGGTAGGGTTGTGGAAGGGAGCAAGGCAGTAGCCTGTCAATCACTGACCTGTCTGTGAAATTATATGTAACCCATTATTTGACTGCTGTAACAATAAATTATGAAGTTCTGAATATGTCTTTTGTTCTGCGATCTGATCACTCCTCATGACCCCAGCTTTTATGACAGTTATTTATTTATTTTATTTATTTATTTAAATAATTTTTTTTATTCCCACCACCAGGTCAACTTTATTTTTAATGACAATTGTACAAAAAAAAAGGTGAAACCTCTGAGTAAGGGACAGAACCAAGACAAAACTAAATCAAGAAACCAAAAAATAAATAAATAAAACAAGACACAATACATACATTAGATAGTGAAGAAAAAGGAAAAAAAAACATATACAGTACATATACACGTAGATACATACAGTACATACACATGCAAACAAATACAATGGCAATGATAGTTATGTGTGTGTTTGTACGTACATGCATCCATCCACACATACATGTACATACATTTCCTCTATTGATTAGAGAATAGGCCGAGAAAAAAAACCCAGGAACTGTCTTCATCCACTCCATTTCATGATTGTCCATTATACTTTCTAGTGCACCTGCCATATCATACCAATTTGACTTAGATTAGGCTTTGTTTAACATATAGGTACAAATATATTCCAAAGTTAGTTAATGAACATACAACTCTGTTTAAACTCCATTAAAGACTCACGACTCAAGTAATATCCATCCCTCCCCTGTGCTTATAGAGCCCCATACTCTTGCATGCTCTAATTCTTTATGACAGTTATTTATTGATGATCAACAATGGAAAAATTTAATGTAAGGGAAATATCACAATATATTTACATTTTGACTGTGCTATATTCCACAATGTAAAGACATGAACTTACAAGTTGCAGTAACATTTTCTATACTGTGTTTGCCTTTTAATCCCTAAATGTTCCTTAAATGTGGATGTATAAACATTGCATTGCTGTTCTGGAGTGGTGTTTGTTGACATTGGCCCAGTGCTTAATTTGTAAACCGGGAGGTGCCGGAACAAAAAGTGCCCGTGTGAGGGTGTTGACCAAAGTGTCTCAGAAGTCCTGTAATGCAAAACATATCTGCAATTGGGGACAGCGAGGGGAGTAGGAATTGCAGACAAAGGGAAGTGTGATGCTCTCACTCCCGTCCTGTCGTGTCCCGTGTTTTACCTGTTTCCTTTCGTATCGTGTCTGTTTGTATTCCTGATTGTTTCCCCCGTGCTGCAGGCTGGGCGTGGTTTTCCCTTTCGTATTACTCTGTTCCACTGCTCTGTCTCCACCTATCCCTTCCCTTCTCTCCGCATGCATTCTGCACACTCTCTGCTCCGTTAATCACTCACGCATACATTCGCACGCTGCACTTAATTGATACCTATTAACTCTCGTATTTAGTCACCCGGTGTTCTTTGTCCTGTGCCAGTTCGTTAAGTCTCTTTGTAGTAATACCCTGGTCTTGTCTCGTTGGATGCTCAGTATCTAGTCCTGTCTTGCCTGCTAGAAACTCTAGTTTGAATCGGCGTTAACTCGCTATTTTCCAGTCTTGTCCAGTTTTAAGTAGCTCTCGCCAGGAACAGCGTCAACACGCTGTTCATTCTGTCCTGCCTCGCTGTTACTAACTCTGTTCTGCTTCCAAGTCTACCAGCCTGCAGCTGTTTGTGCAATCTGCCTGTGCTCCAGTTCTGCCCACCTACAGCTGTGTGTGCATCCTGCCTGTGCTCCAGTCCTGCAAGCCTGCTGCTGTGCGTGCATCCTGCCTGTGCTCCAGTTCTGCAAGCCTGCTGCTGTGTGTGCATCCAGCCGGTGCTCCCGCTCTGCTATCCTGTAGCTGTTCGTGCCCACTCCACTCTGCCTGTCTCCCGCTCCCCGCTCCTCCTCTGCTCAACCAGCCCGGATTCCTGCCACTGTCCAGTCCCTGGCCTCTCCCGCTCCCGCTGATCCCATGCTAATCCATATCTGGTTTTGTCTTGTCTGTCTCTCTCCCTATGCTTCAGGAGGTTTTTGTCGAAGCAATAAATTATTGGAACCATTGGAAAATCCTTGTGTGTGTTGAGTTGTGCATTTGGGTCCAGTCCCTGCTCAGGAAGGTTGCGATTCTGGACTTCAGGGGGTATTGGGAAATTAATGGGGACTTCTTCCCAGTCAAGAGTTGCCGGATCCAAGAAATAATTCCCAGAACGCATGCAGTCCAAAATTAATTAAGCAATGCAGAGGCCTACCCCTTTAAGCCGGAATGTGTATTCGTAGCCTAAATACCCTGCTATAGGTTGTAAACAGGATTGGAAAAAAATATTATTTCAAAATCACTGACTACCTATAAATGGGATGAAAAGCACCAAAACACTGTTGATAGGCTATGAACTGGCAGCACTGCAACAGTCAATTGGCAGTTCTCCTGCCATCCACTGTATAACAACTTTAGCGGTAATAAATTCCCACTTGACAAGCACGCATGGCTATAAAGTAATTAAAGGCGAGGACGGTGAGTAAATCACCTTCAGGCAAATACAGAGCTGGATACATTGAGTTGAGTCATTCGATTCAACGTGATTGATTTTAATTGCCATGTTGTCCATAGCGTTGCAAATCTAAGGAACCTCTTCCACCCCTGCCCGTCGGAGGTCTAAAAATAGACTTCTTAAAACCAGCTGTGTTAGATTGTTCCTTGTTGGATAGCATCCCGTGACACACGCTCTAATGGTTCATGATTGATTGGTTATGTTATCTTCGCTGAATGAGTTGTAGTTTCCATCTCTCATCATCAATCTGATGCACATCTGCAGCAAAAAAGGACAGGCGTTCTTCTTATTGTACTCAATATAAATATATTTCCACTTCATGTGAAAGAAATAAGCTAAATTCACAGTATCCTGCTTTCTGAGATATGTCACGTATGTTATACTCTCCTTGTTTTCTCTCCTCTTTGAACCCCTTGTTTTTAACCTGACTTTTCCATCTTATTCTCCCTTGACTGATAATTCTAAGCAAACAAGAGAGTGAGGGTATTTCAGGAAATCACTATAATATTGTTCAGAACTGCCTGAAAGGACATTCGAATTTAACTGCACTGATTTATATGTAAATTTTTACTGCATTTTTAAAACTGTGCTATACTTAATGGCAATGCAAAGGCCTCTAAGAAAATTAAGTGATTTTAATTGTAGGAACAAGGCAAGTAGTCTGGTGAGCTGCTTATGGATTGGAATCAACAGAAGGATTATGGCGGTTTTCCGGTCAGGTCAATAGCGTACTGAGCAGTGAACTCTGAACTGCGGCATATTGATCCACCCTTTCATTGACTTGGTGGCCTTTTAAACCAGCAATGGTTAAGACGTGGCGTCTCTCTTCCTTATTCTCATCACACACGCGCATCTGTTACATGTCGTCCACAGGGATGAGCACTTTCTGCTCCAGGGTCACAATGTCAAATGCATCCGCATTTGTCTATAGGATACGTGCTCTCTCCCCTAGTATTTGTTTCATTTATCCATTATGAATAAAAAAATGAATACTTTAAATGTGTCGATGCAGTTGCACAACGAGGGCCCGGGTTCGTGCCCGGGTCCTGCCAGATCCAAGTATGGCCAGTGCCTTGAGGGACAAGCATATATCATGTACAGTTGATGTAATAATATAACATACATTGTAAACAATGTGACTCAGAGGGCTCTATTTTCTGGGTGGCGCATGGCGTGTAGCGAGCCCTCATAGTCAATGGCGCACTAGGCGTGGCTACTGAATTTCGCTATTTTCGGACCAGAGGCGAGGAGCGCATAGCTCACACTGACTGCAGTGGAAGACGATTAATGTTATACTGTATCTATTTTGCATTAATATCACAAAAAAATCTATGTAATAATGCGTTTGTTTCACAGAGAAATGTCTAAAATCACAAACTATGTAGGCCTATACCTAATTATTTGTGTTTTAGTCCTATTGTTTTTATAGGATATATAGTGCAATCAGATTGCATAAGGCAATAAAGTTGTCACTAAACTGTTAGGCTATATAAAAAAGTGTGACTTTGTATGGTAGCCTAGGATATTATAATAAAACAAAGTCCACCATATACTGAAATAGCCCATGCAGAAATTAGCGTATGTGTATTTTTAAATGATCAGCTAAACAACCGTTTATCGGTTTAAACGAATTATCCCACCTTGCGATATTATGCATTGATATTATGATCAAACATTTCCACTAATCAAGCATTCAATCGTGCATTTGGACTATGGAACATCGAGAGTGCCACAATGATAAATAAATAAAAGAATAAATAAATAAATGTGGAAATATAAAAATTAATAAATAAAATAAATCTGGGAATTCATTAATTAATTAATTAATTTATCATTGTGGCACTCTCTGTGTTCCATATTGGACAACGTCATGTGTGAATTAAAAAAAATCTGAAATACGAGTTAATCCATCTGTCCATGCTTTCCAAGGGTGTATTTTTTCATAAGCACCATTGATCGCTACAACGATACAACACAATCGATTTAATTAAAATTAATTTTCAAAACACTGTCAAAGTCATGTAGAATAACGGCACTAACTCATTATTTAACAGCCATCCCCTAACATAGGATTATATAACAGGATTTATACATTAAATGGTTTTTCACTGGCAACATTGCTGCCAGACTTTTCACTGTTCCGAGATATTGATAATCATAATTAGCCTAGCCTACAGTGAGTAGTCTACATCTTTTCAAACAAGCTTCACTTTCCATTCATAATAAGCTAAAATACAACAATACTACAAATATTACAGTGTCCACATCAGCATCGCACAGCTGTGTTTATACTCATTACAGACAGTTATAAGAAAAAGGAATACAGTAGCCTACCCCTGGGACCAGAATGCAGTATAATAACAGCCAAAAAAATGTAAAAACAGAAATATATACAGAAATCAGCATAACAAAAGACAATGCACAATAAATGCAAAGTAGGCCTTAGCATTTTATCTGCTTGGGGGATTTTTATTATTCAAATCGGACAGCATATGATACATGAAAACTACAGCAGTTTCATGAAAAAAGGATTCAAAAAGCAGCACCACATCGGAGGCTCTGTAACAGCAAAGTGAGAAGAAAATGTGGGTTGGGCCTTTTGAAACTATGGGGAAGGTCAGCTGTCAAATGAGCAAAGTTATTATTTGCTTTGGGCCCTCTTACAATGCAGGAAAATGTTTGCCCCCAGCCAATCACCCCTCCCCAAAAAAAAGCCATCCCACCCCGAGGGACCGAGGGAACATGGTCTGCGAGCTGGTCTCGTAAACAGTCATTACTCCTAGCGTTGTGCATTTGTGAGTGTCAGCAAGCGCGCACGTGTAGCCGTTTGTGTGTGTGTGTGTGTGTTGGGGGGGGGGGGGGGGGGGGGGGGGGGCTGCTGTCTGCAATTCTGCTAGCCATTTAAAAATAACAGTTTGTGTGTGAGGCAGGGGCAATTTTCTCCCTTGCGTCAGCCTTGACAGGCCCCGGCCTACATCTGGAGAGTGTTCCCAAAGCCCATTCCTCATCAGCTCCATGTTGCCTCCCCTTCGCAAAGTGCGCATGGCCAGACAGGACCAAAACAGCTAACTGTGTTTACACAGTCCTCGGGATCACTCAAGTCAAGTCAAGTATAGCACATATTCATACAACTGAATGCAATCCAAAGTGCTTTACAGAATAATGAAAAAAACAGCTATTAAAAAGAAAAGACAATAGAACATTTAAAAGACAATATAAAAGGAAATAAAATAAAAGCAATACAAACAGATAAAAGGCTACAGTGCATGAGTAGATAGCCCCAGTTTCTGTACATTGGTGTCTCTGTACAGGAGATTCTGGCTGCTGTCTCGCTCTCTTGTAAATTGGAAAATAGATTTCACAGCGCGGCTGCAGGCTTTTAAACCCAGGCGTTATATCTTGTTGAAACCTTTATACAGTCTATGGTTGAAACTTAAAGGCCCCTGCATTTCATGGTGCAATAGAGAGAGCTGGAGTATGCTTATTTTTTCCTTGCCTGACAGTAAATCCAAAATCAGGAGCAACTGCAAAGTCATACAGTTCCTGCGTACCTGCAAAGTCTGGTCCTGGCTTTCCAGAAGTTTCCACAGCCCAATAAAGAGAATTTGTCTTCACTGCTGCAGCTGGCCTCCCTTTAGTTTATACAGAAAAGAATGAAGTGAATGAGGGTTTTTTTTTTCCAGTGTGCCCGTCTTTTGTAAATGGTCATTTTGATAGTTCTGTCATGTCTCATGAGTTATTAATCAGACCTAGGTCAAGTATATATTTGAAATAATTTAACTGCTTAGATACTACCGGTAAAGTTTTAAAATGCTCCAACAAATATTTTCATGAAACATCTAAATAAATTTTGTTCCAAATACAGGTGACAATATGTGTTTCTGAGGAAATGAGCATCACTTACTCTCAAATATGACCAAAGAAAGCTTTCTGTTGCTAATGCAGAGTACATTCAGGTGAGGTCAGGTGTACCCCGAGGTTTTCTCATGTTCTTTATGAACAGATAAAGGAGGTCAAAACCCTTGTCCCATGAATCTTGTTGAATGACGCTTTACAATGTAATTAATTGCAGCATATTTAACCCCTTGGCGCAGACCCCCTAGTAGCCATGGCACCAGCGCCAAGATTTTGCTCAACTCAGACATTCATTCATTCAACCAAACTATGAATGGAAACAACAAACCCCATGTTTTAGCTTTATTAGTACACTATTTGTGACAACTCTGCCGAATACAGGGTTTTTAAGTGCCATTATTGTCATGTATCTAGTCCATTTAAGAAGCAACCTCCCACCCAGTCTCACCTGCAACTATACCTACCCATGTGTGACACAGTGAACAATAGCTTCTATCTGTGAGATCATTAAAATATTTTTTCACCACCAAAAATTTGTATTCCCTCATAGCAACAAGATAAACCCGACCATAGAGTGTATGCCAAAACAGCCATGAAAAGCCCTGATCACTCAAATGCAAAATAAACAAGTGAAATTTTTGTGTAATTATACCACGTCATTCTACTATCAATATCTCCTACCATTGTTTTTATGCATTGAGTTGTCCCTTTCAAAATTCGGTGGTCATTTGTTGTCTGGGACAATCCGTTTGAGAAATACACACCACCAGAGGTGGAAAGTCCAGGGGTCAGAAAGTAAAAGTACTGCCATGTTTTCCGTCAACCCATGAACTGAACCAGCTGATTTCACTAATTAGTTCTACCTCCTGGTTTAACAATTGCAATGATTAGCAAATCCAGGTGATTGGAACAAAATACAGGGGAGGCCTTTTACTTTCTGAACCTGGACCTTCCACCTCTGCACACCACTTTATAACGCCATTACACTATGTAAATTCGCTCGCCGAGGTGTGTGTTGTTTTCCTGGATTTTCAAAGTTTTTAGTAATTTACTAACTTCTAATCATAGCTAGAGAAAATCCTCGCCTGCTTACATACATTTTGGAATGGGTCAGAAGAAGATACCATACCTTTGATTATATAGAAGAGGAACATAAGGGAGATTTTCCTCATCCATATGTAACTATTACTGCTTGTGATATTTAAAATATGTACGTTAGTTTTTCCACTCCGCCAGTGTTGTGCCATATGTTTGATATTGTTATTTTCCAATTTTGAGTGCATTTCACATACTGTAGTGTAAGCGTTCATAGGTGGCTCAGTCATGTTTGATTTGCCCTTGCCAGCATTTTCCTGATGGTGGAATATTATTTTATTGTAATCTTGTACATATATATATACATAGACTATGGCATATTCGTATCTGGGCTATACTTGTCACTTAGGGCAGCGGAGCACAAACTGTGGGTTGCGACCCAAACTTGGGTCACGGGAGATATCTATTGGGTCACGGAATTGCGTAGGTAACATTCCAATGCAATTACGCCTATATGAACAAAGTGTTAGTGTTCCTTAATTTTATTCTGCACTTTGTACAAATAATTCGAAAAAAATAAAACTACTTAAAAGGCATTTTCTACTGTTTAAATTTGACTGTGTTTCATATGATCTAAATGCCTACTTTATTTAATCTTGAACTTGGCACGTCAATAGCCTACTACTCACTGCACTCTATGAGATGCTGACTGTTGCCCTTGATGCTCTTCATTACAAGCTAGCGAATTACTTGTAACAAAGACTGAAGAAGACCACAACTGGTCGAAACACGTTGCTGGAGTATGCTGAATGCAAGTAGCCATAACCTAATATTGTTTGTCTTACTTGTCTGTATTTGAACGCTTTATGTGGGTTCATTTTGTGTATGCCCAGTGCCTATCCTATTCTTTTCCTCTTTATACCTCTTTGCCATTTGCAAAGCAACCTCCGTATCCACCTTTTTTTGCAACCATTTAGGTATTAAAAACATATTGTCAGCAGTTTATCAATGGATTGTAAATTAATTAATGAAAATTACATTAGTTTGGGGTCGCAAAAATTGATATTTACATACATAATGGATTGATAATCTTGGTTCATCACTTAAAAAGTGCACCCCTGACTGAGGGGATAGAAAATACTCATTCAAATGTAATGTGCATACAGTATGTGCTAGATGAATGTAAAATTTTCCTTTGAGTGAGTATGAATGTGTATATGCGTATAGGTTTTTGGAGTCATAGACTGGGACATAGCCAGGAATTCTGGGCCCCCTGAAAGAAAATAATTATGCCCCCCCCCCCACCCCAGAAATTGGTGGGCGTAGCATAAATAATTCAAAGTACATTTGTATAGAAACTTTATTCAGCACATTGATCCATTATGATTATTAGCTCACATACCAAGACCCCAACGCCGAGCCTTCATGTTGTCATGGTTTTCTGCCTGCTCGGTTCTGTTTTCGGGTGTTGCCGCGAGAGGGCGCTCCCGTCTTTAGTTCTCTTTCTCCGGGACAAATTAATTTTTTTTATGTCATTCTTGCCAGGCTAAGCCAGGTAATGTGGTATAGGATTTCAGATGACCTCTTGTCCTTTTGATTTTCAAAAGAACACGCAGGACTTGCCTGTAGAGTGTTAGAGAATTAACTTTTTAGGTTTCTGTTCTCCTTCACACTTTATTTCCTGCCTTGGTTTTCTTTTCCCTGTCTCGCTACTAGACAGTAACCTCAGTTTCGCCTCGTTTCCGTTTGCCTTTTATTTTAGCTCTTTGATAGTTATTGAGCTAGAGGGATTTCTTTTCTTTTCGTTTCTATACTCTGCTCGAGTCTACGAGCTTCGCCGTGTTTTTTGGGTTGCTATTTGTTTGGCTTATGGGCTATCTTTTCCCTTATTGTTTATTTTCTCTGCTCACAAGTTTTCGCCCACTTTTCTGGGTTGCTATATTTTGTCTGTACGCCGAGAGTCCCTTTCTGTTTATTTATCTCTGTTCTGTTCATGGACTCTCTTTGCCCTTTTAGTGGTTGTTCTCACGCTTCATGGGACAACTTTCAGATCCCCTTTGAGTCGCGTCTGGTCCTCCGAACCCGACCCCTTACACTTGCAGGCAGTCATTGATAATTGCCATTGTTTTTAAGACTAGTGCAAATGCAGTACATGGCTAGGTAACTATATAGTCCTAGTTACATTATCACGGAGTTAAGCTAAGCAGTTAGTTTATATGTGCAACATTTAATCTTTTTTTAATTATTATCTACTGCAAGCCATAGATTTGTCTCTTTAATGAAGTTAGGCTAGTAACCGTAGCAACAGTTTACAGCTGATTTATAAACCCAATAAATAACATTAAATCTGCAGATAAAAAAAGTTTGCATTTGGCAAATATCTTAGTTACAACAACTTTAATCTAGCAAAATTAAAAAAAAATTATAGTTAGAGGTGCAGTATTTATTCAGTTTGGAAATACAAATTTATCATAGTAGGAATTGACCTGTAGCATCAGCAACATGCTGACTGATTGTGAATGCAAGTTACCATAATGTTACTTCACAAAGCATGTTAATCGGTATAGGCTAGGCTAGGCTATACATAGAAAACTTTTTATCCAGCGAAAATCCTTAGATATGACAAGTTACATCTAACAAACTATCTCCGTATCTATAGTATTTTTCAGATGTTCCCATGCATATCATGATGTGAATCTGAAATGAAATGTATAACTAGCTGCAGCCAGTCATTCCACTACCCAGCCCAGTAGGTAAGGCTGCTGTCGGTAAAATCCAACATGCAGAAATCAACGACGATCATTTGGACTTAACCATTTTTGACAAGGGGGGCGGGGGCAAAATTATAGGTCTATTTTACAGACTAAATCATTTTCAGTTTTTCATATTGAATGGGAAAACAGGCTTATTCAAGGAGCTGCTGATAAATCATACATATGAATTCTAGGCTTGGGCCAGGGCCCCTCTCCTGCTCTAGGCCCCATGAATCGTCATCACCATTCTCCCCTATACTACGGCCCTGCTCATAGATATCTATCCCCCTATAACGATTAAAAGATGGTAATTCCCACTTGAAATTGATGCTAAAGTGAGTTTTATGAGCCAAAACATTTGATTTGTAGTTAAATATATGATTATCTTCAGAGACACTAAGGGACAACACGGTACACTGCCTACATTTTGCATCATAGATATTTAGCAGTTTTGCATATCACCCTCACATTTTCACACTTGTGGGAAAGAACTCTATGACCCAGGAGATTTTTTTTAACCTGTTTTAGATATGTAGCTCTCAGTATTTCATTGCAAACTAACAATTTTTTGGGTAATTTTCCCAAGATTTCTTTGCATTTGTGGCACTTTATTTTGACCAAAATTATAAAAATAAACTAATCTAAGTTAGTATTGTAAATGGTACAACTGTCTTGCTTCATTTAAGTCATTTCCCAAGTTTCTGGCTTTATAAAGCGTTAAATAGAACACCCCCTAAATAGGTGAAAATTGACCAAATTTGGCATCTGCATGAATGGGTTAAAAATGCAACAAGCCCTGTGATTGCTGCATTCGTAATCAATAAGGACTTATTACAAACCTTTATTGACATTAAAAATAAAAATTCTACCCAGGCACTTTGCAGGGTATTTTAGGCTGTGAGATACATACAGGACAGTCAGTGATTTTACAGAGGAAATTAAGTTCTTTCAGAGGCCAAAAGGGAGCCTTTGAAGGTCCCAGGCTTCCAAGGGGATTATGGTATGCAGAGTTGCAGACCCACTTACCCTCTCACAAAAATAATAAATATTATTACACGCCAAAGTTATGGCCTCTTCATGAATGTGGTTGTACTGTGCAGTACAGACATTATTTATTTCGTTGGCAGGCCGATGGCTGTACAGTATCCATCCACGTTTCAGTGGTTCACCCAAATGTGCACCTTATTACTCTATATGTGAGTCTGTCAGAGAACGCATAGATACACAAAACAATTTCACAGTATATGATCGCTAATGACAATTAATCATCCGTATTGTTACAGAAACCGACAGCACAATGATTATTTCCTGCTCTGTTGCACTCATAACTGCCAAAAATAGATAAATCTAGCTGCGAAGAGGCAAATACGCATAAGGAATGGTATGTTAACATTATTCATTGCATATACAGGCCCCAATATGACGTTACCGAGGAAACATGGCCCAGCACAAAAATGGTAATCGGCAAAGGTGACCAGATTGAAAGCTCAAACAATGGCTTGAACAGAAGGCTTTTGTGGGCGGGGGCGGGGGCGGGGGCGGGGGGGGGGGTGGGGGGGGGGGGGGTGTAGTACAGCATGCAAAATGACTCTTATGGATCCATAAAGTGAGCCAGAGGAGGGAAGAGGAATCGAGGTTGCATGAGTATCATATTAGATCTTGTAAAATCATATGTCGCTGCAAGCAGTTTACAAGTTTACAATAGTGAGAAAAAAGATGACAACAGAGGAAAAGCAGTAGTCAGGCAGGACAGGAGTCAGAGACAGATGGATGAAAGAACAAGGGAACCCCCCTTAGCTAATCTCCCCAAGTTAAAACCTGTCTCAAACAGGAGCCTGAAAAGACCGGCCTGAACAAACATGCAGACTAGTGTGCATATAAAAATATGGTAATAAATATAACTGCGAAACAACATACAGCAAAAGTCTCAATTTTCTCTGCGGTAATTGCTAATGGGCCAGCCCTTCAGCCCCTGGTCTAAAAAAATCTAAAAATGTAAATATAAGTTGAGGACATACTGCTTTTTAAGTTAACGGAACGAGAGACCTGAGGATTCATTGGAAATGCTTTTGTCTGAGAGTTCGGAGGGAGTGCTGGCATGCCTGGAGATTAGGTACAAATACCACAGGGCAACATGCGTGGGATTTTGCAAATCTTTCTGTATCTAAGCCTGTGTCACTGAGCGAACCAATGGCCACTAATCCTCTCTGCTTCAGGACTGAATGGCTCTGGTGAACAAATTAAACACTGTGCCGACCTGTACAAGCTCCTAGATCTGACGCTTTCCAGGCAACAAAGATTAATCAACAGTGGCACGTCATGTTCACAATCGTAATTTCATACCATGTGCTCCTCTCAATCTTTTTGTCTGTTTTATGAGGCCATAAAGCACCAATCGTAAAAGGAACCACTAGCTACATGGCCACCAGGCATGGGTCAATTAATTATTATAATACTTTTAGACACTAGTAAAATCCCTGCGTTATAAAACAATGATCTGTTTTCACCAATAATCTGAAAAGAATGTTTAGTTGAAATTTTTCATTAACCTGCTGAAGTGGTCCCCAGCATCTTAAGAGTTAACATATTTCAAATACATATTTGACCCTAGTTTGATGACGTCATAATCTAGTGTTATCACATGGTATTATGAAAGCACTAACATTGTGTGAAGGAATGAGACAGCTGCTGAACATTCTGAGAAGCGAACATTGTGGTATAGAACCGGAAATGTATTTATTTATTGTTTGTTCCATTAGGGAAACGACAAACAAAAAAAACATGCATGGCAAAAATAAATATGTTACTGAAATACATAAAAGTAATTAACATGCACAGAAAGGACAACAGAGGGAGATGCATTCTTTTTTCATTTATTAGGTTATTAGCATTTATTTAATTCCGGGTAGGCTATGTTTTCTGCATGGTGCAAAGTAGCCTAAACAATATGCTATAGGCTGTTATATGCTATACTGTTGGTGTTAAAACATTTTTTTTATCTCATACATATTCTTAACTTAAGGGTACAGACATTTTAAACAAAAAGGCTTTTTACAATGGAGAGGAAATGGAGCGCAAATCTTTTTGTTTTGTTTCTGGAGCGAACATGGAGCGAGTTTTCTCTCACTAGTGAGCGGGGAGTGGGAAATAGAAAACCCGGAGCGGAGTTGGAGAGGAGTGTTTACAGAACGCTTTGAGCGGGAAGCAAAACATTTTGCCACTCCACTCAGCTCACATACTGTGCTGTGGAAGTATAATACTCATTGGGAGAAAATGTTTTATGGGCTCTAGTTGTCTTATAAGTTGGTGTTCTAAATCTTTGGCCTGATGGCAATAGCATATTTCGAGGGTGGGTGTGGTCAGAAGCAATTTTGGTCCCTGTTCTCCTGACCCTGATTTTTTGCTTGTGATATGCAGTTGGTTATACCATGCCTGAAAGCAAAAGGTAAGAACAGTCTGAATGATTTATGCAGTGCCATAATTGTCTTGTCCACTCTGTATTGTGTAAGCTTTCTCATAAGGGATACTTGTTGTTGACCTTTCTTGAACAAGTGAGTGTTACATTACATTACATTACAATCATTTGGCAGACGCTTTTATCCAAAGCGACATACAATAAGTGTTAGGCATCCATATCAGTTTGGAGTCTATGGTGGAGTACGATATCTGCTAAAATGGAATGGTAATGTAAAAAATAGGCATTTTCTTTAAATTGTAAAGAATAGATAACACATTACAACTTCAACTGATGGTGGGATTAACAGGATTTCAATATTTTTCTCTATGCTTGGATCCTGCTCACACAGACCTGACAAACATTACTGCGCAGTCAGTGCAGTGTGCCCCTTTGATTTACAGATTCAGTGCTCTTGTTTCAAATTAGTCTTTTCATTGTTGTTTCAAACAGTAATACATTTTTAATGAATATTGCAAATAGTACATTGTCTTATTCATCATATTGTCTTTGTGATGAAAATGGTTGAAAATGTCTATGGAGATGATCATATAGATCTAAGGAACGTACACAAATAACAGCAATATGGCCAAATTGTTCCAAAGCATAAAGCCAATAGGGAAAGAGTTTTTTTCTGACTCTGGTCCAACCAGTCACTTTATTAGATAAATTATGACAAAATTACCACGTATTATTATTCAGTAATACATCGGCAATCAGTTCAAAATGCCCTGCCCTCTCAATACACATACTGGAGAAGGGAAGATAATGGATTTGAAGGTTAAATATTTATACGTCACGCCTATACTTTAGGGTGACTTCCATTTATCACGTAATGGCCTCGAGAGTCATTTAATCACATTGTAAAACATTTAATAGGAAGGTATTTCATTATTCAACATGGGCTCAATTACTTTGAGATGAATGAAAAGCTTGACGTTAAAAAATTTATACTGAATTTGTTTAAAGTTTGCAATAACTAATGAAATTCTATTAATCTCTCCCTCTTACGAATAGGAAACCATAATACATTTGAAAATGAAACACGGGTAAATAATTAGTTTATGGAGTTCATAAGGTGTAAAAAAACTCCAGCGTTTCTCTAGGTCACCTTTCTATAATTTGAGACATCACACTTGTTATCACTTCAGTCAGGGAGAAAAAATTACATAATGATACTAACATCATGTACAGTTTTACCTATTCTGTTCAATGTAGTTACTTTGCTTGTGACATGGTTGCTGCACAAACACACCATGTAGCCTATTGCAGAACACACTTGAGAATGCACCAGAGCCCATATCCGCAAACTGCTTTTCATCTACTGAATTTTAAAAAAGTGACACTGAACATTACCAGCTACAGAAAGCATTCTGCTGTATGGCTAAGAAATAGGTATAATTTAAGAAACTATGTGCAAGTCACCCTAGACCTGGTTCAGTTACAGAGCATGAAGTGTGAACGTTCCCAGCATCCTATGCTTTCTGACAGCAGCGCTCCTTGGTGTATTTAGGCTACATTTACACTTGTTGTTTCCTCTGTCTCCCATAACAGGCTGCTGCTGAGGTCCTCCCTGACTGCTGAGAGTGTCATCTACAGCCCCTAGGGAGGCTGCAAAACAACAGACCTCCAGCGTCAGTGGAGGATCATTAACACCGTGAGGCAGGTCCTGTGGGAGACGAGGAACATCAAGGTCTACCAAAAAACATCAGTCGACCTGGTCATTCTCAGGAGGAGGACACAGAACCTCCTCCAGGACGGCGTTATGGTGGACTTTTCAAAGAACAAGCGACTGGCGAGAGAGAAATGGGGGGTGGACCATTGGAAAGAACTGATTATCATCTAGTCCACCCCCCGCCACCCCTCCCCCTCTGAAAGAAAGAGAGAAGCCTGCAACGAACATTATGCCTCACCCAAAAAACCGGGAATTACTTTATTTTTCAGCGTCACTTTAATGTCCTTTAAATTACCCCACTTTTTTCTCTCCTTTTTGGAGATACCTTCTTTTTGTATGTGATGTCAGTTAATGTGGTGTCTTGGTTGTTATTTTAAAGAAAGGAATAGGAATTTCCCCCTGTAAATGTATGGTTTTAAAAATTAAAGTGATGTTGGTGTTGATGCATGTGAATGCTTTTTTAATTTTTTAAAGAATATGCTTTTATTGGAACTGAAATGAAAAAAAAACATTAAAAGATACACTGCGGGTCTTGATGCATGAATCAGATTTTTTTTGTTGAAATGTTTTGTCTATTGGTATGGCAGGTATGCCATCCGCCAAGTTAGGACTTGGCGGGGAATGCCCCATACCTATACAGCACAGTTTGGCACTTTTCTGGGTTTCCTATAGAAATAACCATAATGACCACGTTCTCAAAAACATTAACTTTTGTACGTTCTGACCTCATGTAACCACATAGATTTCAGGTACAACTTCACACAATAAAACCACAAACTTGGGTTACTTTTGCAATTTTTCTCTTTCTTCTTCATCTTCTAATGTTTCGTGCCAAATTTGTCATCAGAAATGCTCTATACCCACAAAGAATAAAACTATCCATTGGATAACAACATCTGTACTACCATCTGCATTGCCAATATAGCATTTCTATCACAGTGGATTCGCTATGACTTAGTGACCTTTGATGTGGGAGACCCGGGTTCGATCCCCGCCTGGTACCAAAAGATACCAAAACCAAAATTTAACAGTGTGCACATTTTATGCTTTTCACATGTAAGAATGTTCTTTTCACATTAAAGAATGTATTTTTATTGAAAAGGCAACAACATTTAACATATTAACTGTTCAGTTTCACTTGTACTTAAACAACATTACGCAGTACCGGAACAAATATCCCATTTGTAAGGCAGAGAAAATACAGTTTTAATGCAAAATATAATCTGGTTAAGATTGCGTTGTTGCATTAATGTACAAAAAAAAGAAAAGAACAACAGTGCCATTGGCTACACCTTCTCAACAAATGCAGTTTCAAAGCCTCTGTCACTAGTCTCAATCCAAGGGAAACCAGGTCAACAGTAATACATGCATCCTCACGGGCATCTGCTTCTGTTCATATCTCCCCCACTCACTATGCCTAGACAACCCAGCCTACTTTGAGACTGAAAATGTCTTTCTAGAACATGAAAAAAATAAGGTTGAATAACGTGCTTACTTTTTTTGTACTGATCTTAGTCTCGTACCAGTACGTTTTTATTTATGCATTCTGCATATAATAAATACAGTATTTGTTATTCCATTCATGATGAGCCAATAATGTGACTACAGTATATACTGTAGGTGTAAGGAATATGCCTCTATATTCTTACATGGTGTATTACTTATACAAAATATCGGAAACACCCCTTAAAAACGTTTCCTGGACCCTGCCAGGCAGCACAGGACCCGCACAGGTAAGCGAGCCCGGCCCCACACGCCACACTACATGCCGTGACAGCCACACGCCACAATAAATTTGTGTATTCACACTAGAGAGCACTTTGCACACACGTGACCACCCACACGACAAATAGCTTCCCCTGGGATGGCCCACCACCGCCCAGCCTGCCTTATCACTCCGAGGGGGAAGACAGCAAGACTCGCACTTGGGCACACACATACAGACAAACTTCACCCACTCGACGCCACAGACACACAACAATGAACACAAAAAGATTTTGAACACGTTGGAGTCCCCAGCCGGTGGGGGACTGCCACAAAATAAAAAAATTTTAAAAACCCCAAACCAAAAATAACCCCACACACACAACACACACAGCAGCTCTGCTGCCCTCCAAGCTGACTGACAAAGGGATGCCTCGCTGCCACTACTCCAGCTGAACCCGGCTCGCAGTTCCACCCGCGCCGGGACAGAGTGCACATACACTCAGATCAGGAACAGCAAAGTCACGTTTCTTATGGTTTTGGGGAGGAGAATCCCCTCAACAGAAGCTCCACAACAGTCTCGGGTCGCCTTGGCTCCGTCTGCACTGACTGGTTCTGCAGTACCCCAACACCGCACTTGCCCCGAACCCAAAATAACGTTCTTCTTTCTCTATTGTTGTCGCCGCAGGTCCCAGGACTCCACCGCGAACTCGCGGTCTCACAGGTAGGTGCTCCGCCGTTACACAAACCACTCTGACACTCACATACACACCAAACAAAAATAACCAAATTCCCCAACACAACTCAAAACCAAACGAAAAGAAAAACTGCCCAAGCAATGGAGAGCACAGAGAAACAACCTTCTCTCGCTCATTTCCTTTCCCCCAGCTCTCCCTTTCCGGCTCAGGTTTGCAGTTCTAATTACCCCGTTGCCCAGGCCCCTTAATTCCAAACTTGTGCTCCGCATCAGTATTCAATCATTCAATGAGTATCATCTAATCATTCAATGAGTACCATCTTAAACAGCCCTGCTCAGCATCCCAGGGACCGTCTCAAAACACCTCTCCCAGGGAACCCGCAAAAACAGAAAAAAACATTTTGCAAGACCAGGTGCACCCTATGACTGTTCCCTCATGATGTCCCCATATTCCAACATGATAACGCCCCCATATACACTGCTAATAACATTAAAGAATGGTTCCAAGAACACAAGGATGACGTGAAATGCCTTCCATGACCTGCACAATCACCAGATCTAAACATAATTGAACTTTTATGGGAAGTTCTAGAGCACAGAGTGCGAACTAGATTTCCACCTCCTTCATCCTTCAATAAAAGATTGTCCTTCTTGAACAATTGGCCAATATCCCACGACACACAGTTCAGAAATTGTATGACAGCATTCCTAGAAGGGTTAAAACTGTTTTGAAGGCAAAGGGTGGGCCTACTCGTTATTAATTACTAGATATTCCGTATTTGTAGGTGTTTCCGATATTATGTCCACTCCCTGTACAGACAGTATCACATAAAAAACGTCTACGACGTAAAAAAAAGCCAAGTTACTCACGCATAGCCTACATAGCACTGTCTATAAGTTCTTAATTCTAAGTTCTAAACTTGCAAAAACTAGGTCTGCCTATAAAAGTCTTGATATCAAAATGTGGCCAAGTTACAACTAACAATATTGCCTATCGTAGCTCACACTAAATAAACTAGCTCTATTCCAAAGCAATGCTATCCAAACTTTCCTAAATTATTTCATGTAACTTGGCCCTGTGTTTATTCATTTTACCACCTGAAGAGAATGTGGTCATTCAAACCACATTTAGTCCTATTGTTTTTTGGCTCAGCTCTGTCTTGAATTGTCCACCATTTTGTATTATAATACTAAACTTTTCCTTCTCTCAAAAGGAAGGAATTCAGTAAAATCACTGATACATCAGACATGTTGATGGGATAGTTGTCTCTGCCTGCTACACAATTTTGAAAAATACTTTGTGGGGTGAGCGAGGGAGAGGGGTGGGGGCGGAGGAGCTGTGTCCATCGTCATTTGCATAAATTAACATACATTGTACAAATGATCTTGTATAACTCTGATCAAACTGTCAAACTAGACATTGCACATCAAATATGAATGATGATTCAGCAACTGCATGGCCTATTTCTCACCTCAAATATTTTCAGAAACATATTTTAGTGGACTATTTAGGTGGAATAAGAGAGTGTATGAAGTGGACACCACGTTGTTCCGGTTTAAAAACGTGGAGCCAAAACGAAAGTAACGTAGTGGGTCTAACCAATCAGGTGCTGGCTTTTTCTGTTGTCGGCGACAACAATTATTCATAAGACGTAGAGGTACCTCCAAAGAGGTACTCTGACATCACGATTGGGGCAGGGGCAGTGTGGGGAGCAGAAAGGAAATTTCAGCCGTTAGGGGCAGCACAAAGACGCTTTTCTACCAGTTTCTTATGATATACAATATTATTTCAGAATTGTTGAAATAACGGAATGCATGTATAAGTTTCACTATAAGGTAGGCATACAAACATGTTTACAGCTAAACAAAAGTGATCTAGAGTGTAGTTACCCTTTAAACATATGTTTAAAAAATAGAATTAAAGTTCTGCATGTACAATCTGTAACCATTGTTGTGTTTAATTTGTTTGTTGTGACTGTGGACTGTTTTCTGTACAGTCTTTTTTGATCTACCTCAACCCACTTTGACATGGATATTAATTTCTGTTCTTTTTTCTGTGTAAAGAATCCCTACTTATGGTTTTTAAATGCGCTCTAGGAAATGGTGTCAATTCATTTATTAAATACATCAATTATTTAATACATTTTAAAAAGAGCAACAAGAGATTTACAGATTATATGTTTCTAGAATAAGTACTCAAAACAGCAGAAATGCCACTGTGCCCTGTAGTGTCCCTCTGTGGTTTAACCCCTTCGGAGCGGGTGCCAAATTTGGTAAATTCTCGCCTATTTAGGGGGTTCTCTATACAAGGTTTTATAACTCCAGTTGTGAGCATAACAGAGACTTGGAACATGGCTTAAATGAAACAAGACAGTTGTACCATATACAATATTAGATTAGTTTACTTTCATAATTTAGGTCAAAATAAAGTGCCAGAAATGCAAATAAATCTTTGAAAAAATGCTAAATATACACTTTTAGATCCCTTGGTTGTGGCACTTGGTTCTCCGAACCTTACACTCCCCCTTACAGTCACGGGTAAAAATGAAAAGTCGCAAAGCATGCACTTATTTTAAAAAGTAAAAACATGATGATTTCTATTTAAAATACGTTGGTTTCGGTTAAAAATAGCCTATAATTTGGGCTAGTTTTGAGCCATTTGGCTGGAAAGTGTTACAAGATCTGGCAACCCTGCGCCCCACTCTTGCGCTGCCATGTCACATATTGTTTTTGTTGTATTTGAAGGAAAACGTCAGCGAAGCTGCGCCTTAAGCTTCACGTCATATTTATGTTACCAAAACGTTCGTGTACTTCTTGAAAAGTGTGCTCCCGAATGTACTCAACGAAAGCCCGGAAGTAAGTGTGTCATCCGGGTGTTTGAAGTATAATGCAATTTGAAAAATTTTCACGTACTCTACGACTTTCTCACCCTATCTACTCACCAAGGCTACTCAACAGTGTGGAAGAGTGCTGATTCGGACACGGCCTAAGTATTTTTTTGACTCTATTAGCCATTTAGTTTAGTTTTTAACTTCTAAAACCTGTAACTTCTTTAAACATGGCATGCTTTTCATTTAATTCCTTCATTCTTTCTTTCCTTCTAGACAACTTTAGCTTTTCGATAACGTATGGCTATTTTTTTCACGTTTTTACATTTTTACAAGCTTCTGTATTCTTGTACAGTCTCTGCTTTTACGTTTCTTTAACTTACTTTTCAATAACGTTTTTCACATTTTTGCACACTGCTTAAATCTTTATTCTTTTTAACACAAATCTGCTTTAAAAATTAACTATTACTACTACAACAGTACATTTTCATGATGTTGTTCTAATAATGTATATTTAAAAGAAAATGCGAACCCATTCAATCACGTTTACCTACGCACCAAGTTGCAAAATACACAAGATCTTACAACAATAAACCCCAACCCAAACTTTACAACTACAAAAAAACCCCATTAAAAATATAAGGCATCATCTACGATGCCCATACATCTATAGAAACAAATCCACCCCACGCAACCCAAATAATACTTGAAAATTAAAAATTTAAAAAAAAATTAAAAAAATTGTAAATTTGCAAATATCTTTGCAACCTCATGAATATTCATAAATTTATGACTTGCGGTCATCCATCAAACTTTTTGACAGTTACCATATTGCATTGCTCCTTACATTCATCTAGCACATATGCACAGTACATTTGAATGAATATTTTCCATTCCGAGTGACAAGTATTGCCCAGACAGATACTACACCATACAGTGTATATTATGTACGATAGGATTCCAATAAAATATTATTCCATCATCAGGAAAATGCTGGCAAACTTTCTAGCTTCAGGTTAAATCAAACATAAAACATGACTGAGCTTACACTACAGTATGTGAAATGCACTCAAAATGCATCATGGTATCTTGGTAACTATGATATCTTCCGTTCTGATACACTGCCAAAATCCTTGTAAGCATGCAAGGATTTTCTCTTGCCTTGCTGACAAGTTAGTAAATTAGTAAAAACTTACTAAAATAACAGGAAACAACCGTTATGCCTCGGCGAGCAAATGTACGTTCCAAGTTGCGTGCGTAAAACTCAGCTGATAAAATGAGAAATTATGTTACACCCAGCTGTAATTTACTGTTCAAAGCATCCAATAAGACATTGCAAACACAGTTGCTAAGGCTATAGTGCCCTATATTGGATAAAAGAATCGTCAATGAAACCAGAATGAACCGGAATGAATGAGACAGATTTGAAGAGCGCGGGGAGTATTGCACGACGTTTCAGATTGTGTAACAGTAAAGTGTTGTTTATTTCTCACACGGATTGTCCGAGACAATAAATGACCACTGCATTTTGAAAGGGACATCTCTATGTGTAAAACTAATGGTAGGATTGGATATTTATTTCATATTTAGTAGCAGATATTGATAGTAGAAGATGTGGTGTAATTACACAAGAATCTTTAGGTTGCCTACTGGAAACAAGGTTACTACCATATTATATATAATTTTAACACTCAACTTGGCTTGTTCAGTTTTTTTAAATAACACCCACAAGCTTCCTGTCTGAAGAAAAAAAACTTAGGAAAGTGTGTTGGACAGGTGAGTATATATAGAGTATATATACAGACGGCATGGATTTATGTGGATGCATTTTTGGTGCTGAAAACTAAACCAATACTAAGAAATGGATTATCTAAGGGCCATTCTCTAGTTGCAGGCGAGACTGGGTGGGGGGGTTGCTTGTTAAATGGACTTACTATGGGAGAACAGTGACACTCCGTATTCGGCAGAGTTGTCACAAATCGTGTACTAATAACGTTAAAACACGGAGTTCGTCGTTTCCTCTCATAATTTGGTTGCAGGAGAAATTAATATTTGAGGCGAGCAAAATGTTGCCGCCGGTGCCATGGCCACTAGGGATCTGCGCAAAGGGGTTAATATTAGGGGGCTGCTGGGATGGCAACCCTCTTATAAACCTTCACAGTGTGGATAAGAATGCCCGGTGAACGCATTCTAAATGGCTTTAACATGCAGTCCATGGGCGCCGAACTGACTCGCAGGGGTCGCTAGCTAGCAATGAAACCTAGCTAGCGACCCCCGCGGGTCAATTGGGCTCTGAACCCTCCCATACCCTGGGCAACACAATCGCCAATTGCGCATCGCCCTACGAAGGTACCGGCCACAGTCGGCACTGGTACGATGTGGATTCCATCCAAAATCGTGGGGCTCATCCATGCACCATAGCGTGGTGCCTTAACTGAATTAGCTTGCCACCCCATTAGCTCAAATAAAATCAATTAAATAATTTTTGCTGTGGCAGATAATGTAAGGCTGTCCTGGTCTCAGCGTTCTAGCTAAAATTGGCTAAACCTGAATGGGAACAATTCTAACAATTAGCATCTTGCCATTGGATTTAATTGCCCCCCAGCTAACTTTTGTTTAAATATACACTTAAATCCACCCACCATGACCTTACTTTAGCATGCTACTCCAATTGTGACATAAATTATGGGCATATTTACAATAATGGACACATTGTCTCTTCTCTGCCACCACCTCCCAGCGACCGCCGGTCTCCTCCCATCTCCCTGTCTCCATCTGGTCTCTCCGCTGCCTCTGCCGCCACTCCTGCTCCTGCTCACATTCCTGCTGCCGTGCGTTCCTGCAGGACTGCAGTGACAAGACTGAAGAGGGGTCCATCTCGTTCACCACGCACCACTGCCAAAAAGAGACGCGAGCCAGAGCCTGAGGCATGGCATGACGTCAATGATTCCACTTCTGTCCACAGAGGATCTAAACCGATACTAAGAAATAGGTGTAGCCTACTGTTTCATTTCCACCCATTTATTATCCTAAAAATACAAGTGGGGAGTTGTGTTCAAACAAAGCAACATCTTAAGCATGGTTGCATGCAGATACCGCATTAAATAATAATTTAAAAAAATTAACAGATGGATTCATTTTTATAAAATAATTTTATTACTATGTTTCGTAGTCTACAATGGCACGTGATGTTACATATTTTAAAAGGCCAGAACGATAGGCACGTACTGTACAAACAGCAACTTCGACAAGAGGGGAGCGCTCCACTTAAAGCAGCCAATAGGCTAGGGGATCGCTGGGCACACAGTTCAAGCATGGTGGCACTGCAGAAAAATATGTTGTGTTCATGTGGTTACAGCTATGGTCATTTTCAATTTCACAGGGAAAACTTACCTAGGTGTGGACCTCGGTGTCCTCATATGTGGTTACAGCACTGCTCTTGAGCAAGGTACCCAACCAGAATTGCCTCAGTAAAACATAGAGCTGTATAAATGGATTGCATATAAAGACAAATTTAGCCCATGGCAATTGCTTTGGATTAGTGTTTACTATGTGGCTAAATGCAGACAATAAACCCCAGGGAAGTGTTGGGCTGAAAATTTGAGGAATAATCCGAGCAAACTTCATATGGCAAATGTATACACGCTCGGAATGTCCAACACACTTTCCTAAGTTTTTTTTCTTCAGACAGGAAGCTTGTGGGTGTCATTTAAAAAAACTGAACAAATCATGTTGAGTGTTAAAATTATATATAATATGGTAGTAACCTTGTTCCAAGGGTTTCCAGTAGGCAACCTACAAATTGTTTTTACCAACTCCACGGGAACAGTGACATGACCTATTTAAATGTATCCCCCAGACGTTAATTGACATTGGTGAGCAAGAATAGGAGCACTTTAGTCACAGTAATGTCAAAGTAACAAGAATGTATGAAAGAGATCCCATATGTGCCATCTCTTTACTTCTCTCTGATTCTTGAATGATACAGTAAAATATCTTATTTATAATACAATATTGTATGCCTACACTGCTGTGCAAAATTTTTCCTCTGATTGAACAGAAAACAAATGCTTTGCAAATGTAGCTTTAAGAAAAAGAACTTAAATAACCAGATGACCAAATGACACAGTATACCATACAGTGATTGTGTTAGCCATGGCCCTTCCAAAATACTGAAATTCCCAGAGACTCTTTAAATCATTTTGTAATTAAACCCGTGTGGAATGGTGTTCCAATTTTCTTCCAGAACCTTCCAAAGATTTCATGTCATTTGTGGGACTTGCACACAGTGCTTGTGAGGCTTTTGACAACAAACAGATGAGGTGTAATGATCAGATTCCCCAAACAATATCCCCATTCCACCACACCCACCCGCCCCCCCCCCCCCCCATCCCAAAGAAAAAAACAAAAAATTTTTTTTGAGCGCATGGTGGTAATTAAAGGCATACTGAACTTTGTTTGAACATAATGTTGTATAGCTACCTGTCACCGACATTAGTCATAATATTCACGCACACCTTCATGAGTTGCGCCAGTGATCAGAAACTGACCAACGAAGAATGACGTTTTTTCTCTCTCCATTCACTTCCATTGCATGGCAAAAAAGGTCTCAAAAGCACACTTTTAGCACATAAACGAATACAGTGTGGATTATGCCGATATATAAAATCACGACATCGAGTACCAAACTTTTGAAAAGATGAAAAGCTCCATTCACAACATTTTTACACTTTTTCCAAACAAAGGTTTGGAAGAAGATCCGGTTGTTAGCTTATTAACTTCCTTGTTTTGTTCATGCGCCGTAATGGTCCCACTCACTTCCAAAGTAGCTAGCAACAGTTGCTAGTTCTCAGAAAATAGTTCTTCAAAATCAAATCAATCAAAAATTGGTTCAAAAGTTTCAAATGTTCGGTTCTGGATGTTGTGATTTTATATATCGGCATAATCCGCATTGTTTGCATTCATATAGTATGTGCTAAAAGTGCTTTTGAAACCTTTTTCACCATGCAATTGTAGTGAATGGAGAGAGAAAAAATATAATGCTTCGTTGGTCAGTTTCTGAACACTGGAGCAACTCCAGTGAAGGTGAACTTGAACATTATGACTAATTTCAGTGCCAGGTAGCTATACAACATTATGTTCAAGTAAAGTTCAGTATGCCTTTAATTACCACCATGCGCTCAAAATTGTTTTTTTTTTGTTCAGTATGCCTTTAAGGCCAAATAATTAAGAGGCACAGAGAATGGTCCTTTCTTCAAAGCATGCAAGCCTAGTAAACGTAAAGAGAGTCTCATGCTGTCGGCTTATTTATGATGGTGGTTAATAACCCCGGGCAAGTGACTCTAAGTAAATCTCCAGCAGCCTTAATTCATCATGTTGGATACCTTTGGGGGAGGTGTTGAGAAAATAGCTTTGCCACACTGAGTAATAAAGTACAACCCTACATACCAGTGCATTGCCAGCCCAACCCATCCCACCCCACAGTCCTAATGTAAGATCATGAAGGCAATTTCCCATCAAAGCATCCCAGGGGGCTGCTGTCAGCTCTCTGCAATGAAAGTCAGAGACATTCAAAATCAATAGTGCAATTTATGGAAGAGAGCTTCAAGTCAAAAGGGTCGGGAGTATTCACTGTTGAGTCTCCATTTCGGGCTGGGCTGTGACAGATTTAAAAGTCCCAGGGGGGTTACCTCGAGGGAACTTGCTTGCACATCTACTTCCTCAAATCACACCTGAGTGACGGTGAGTTTATGCAGGCACATCAGTGCAGATTCCAGAATGAGTTTTATCCAGGTTTTCTCATCACTGATAGTACTACTGAAAAAAATGCTCACCCAAAACCAATCGTTATCATGGATATTTGGAGATTATCACAAAATCTAGACCTGACAAATGGATGGTAGGCATAAAAACAGCAAAGCATTATTCAAAGCGTCACTACTGTCAGGCCACAATCTCCACAGAGGGCCATGATTTGGAAGTTAGCCCTACCTGATGCTACTAGACAACATAGCAGGAGAATGATCTGGTCAATCAGCTATGCAGATATGGGTTGGGTCGGCGGATTGAAAAATATCAGTGAAACATTACCTTCAAATAGTATAAATCAAAACAAAAATGAGCCAGATAAATCATATGAATTGTATACTATCCCTATTTTCTAAGTATTTAACTGTGCTTTCAACAACCAATGTTGCAATCTATGGTGATTGTGTCTTTTGGGTGAGTCAATTCACTGAACAAAAGACATTGTTTTGTAATTAAGTAATTAAGAAAGATTGATCCTCTTCATCTGAAAAGTTTGGAAATACATAGTTATCTAGAAGTTATCTACAATCTGGATTAATTTCTGGTGGATGGACTTTGCAGAAGAATGGCATCATCAATGAGCCTGATGTACATTCTAAGCCTGATGTACATATACCTGCTAATGAACAATTTGAAGCATCACAGTACAAAATCAAGCATTCAAAACATGCAGCATTAAAAAATGACCCCCAGATGAACATATAAGATGTAAAATATGCCTTATCAATACTGAGCCGCATTTTGCAACCAGCGTGGGAAAATGTGTCAATCACCTCATCTGAATGAGTATCAAAGGCACATTATATAGGCTAATATATTTTTGCACATCTCTTCTGGAGTGCCACGCTGCGAAATTAACAAACTCATCTGGACAGCAGCGTAACATAACTTAACCTAAATTTTTTTAAAGGGGCGGCATGCCAGACTAAAAAAAGACAGAGGACATTGGAGCTGCTGCCCTAAAATAAAGTGTTTTCAGAGCACAGAAGGTCTGGAGAGGGCTCGTCCGCAGCAGGACGAGATCGCTCACATTGCTGGGTTAGTGTACTGAGATTACATCATCTAAATGCAGAGCCTCTTTCACAGGCATCACAGCTATTCCAATTCCAATTGGATATCAGCAGTTCGACACCACGGGGTACTATCTACAACAAAAGTGCGCCTTGGGTAATTCAATAAAAAGGAATTACAATTTCACCAACTATTATTGTTTTTACCTCAGCTGGGGCTTGATGCTATCATTAAAATTCTCCTCCAACAATTTAAAGAGGATTTGGAAATAAACCTGCAGAAATTAGTTCGGATAGATTCCCAGCATGCACCAGGTATATGGCCTTGACACAGCAACCTAACTGGGACAAGGGCAGCCTTCGCAGGTTTATGGCACAGCTTACCATATTTTGAGGCAACATCAGCTAGGTTTTAATACCTTTCTTGCTATTTTTACAAACTTGACAAAGTGAGCTCTGACCTACAGGAATCCACCCCCCTGTGCAGGATATGATCCCAGCTGTGCTACTCAGACCGCCCCACAAACTCCCCCTCCAGAATAACATTGACATGGTAAGATTGCCATCATTCATTCCCCACCAAAATACCACAGGATGTTCTACTTATAATGTGGCCCATCAAAAAATAAATTAATTGACATTAATTTGTGATATACAGTGAGCACCATTGATGTTGTTGGGTCACAGGGGTCTGACGTATCAAACAAGCCTTAAACCATCACTGCCAGATATGTCAGTAGATATGGATGGATAACTTTCTTTCGTTTCTTCTCCTGACTTATATTTCCATAGAGTTCAATAGGAAAATTTGTCAGGAGAAACAACCCTTAAAGTAATCCATCCATATCTCTATTGCATATCTGGCAGCAGAGTGATGGTTTGAGGCTCGTTTGATACCTCAGGCCCTTGGTGACTTAGTCATTTCGCCAACCATGTATTCTATACTGTTCCAGCATAATTTCCAGCTAAATCTAGTCCCACCCCCCAAACTGTAAAATAATGCCAAAGAGTGCTCCTGCATTTGATTGAAAAATGTGTCCCCTGTCCAATCATAAATTGTAAACTGGTCAGGGTCACGGGCAGGCTGGAGCCTATTCCAGCAGACATTGGGTGAAAGGCAGATACACCCTGGAAAGGAACCACCCAT
Source organism: Synaphobranchus kaupii (assembly GCA_029718625.1). NCBI lineage: Eukaryota > Metazoa > Chordata > Actinopteri > Anguilliformes > Synaphobranchidae > Synaphobranchus > Synaphobranchus kaupii. Next base: position 36,693,146 of record CM056378.1, on the reverse strand, counting down.
GTATAGGGAAAAAAAACTTTATCCTATCACAATTCATTTTTACCAGTTGAATATACACATACATGTAAGACATTTTTGTATTATGACTTTTTATTCTTCAGTTTTAAAGATACCCAAATGAGGTACTATATCGGTTGATGATTTCAGAGTAAGTTTCTCTATTATAATGTGATAAGTAACTCAATAGTTGGTCATTTACAGAGCCTTTTGTCAAAATATTGTTTTATCACTTAATTATTCCAAAAACACTATACAAGTGAGTTTTTCGCTTGTTTTAAAGGCCCCACACAACGGAAGTCAGATCACATTTTTCCTAATGCTTTTCAGAAGGCTTGCTCGTGAAACCGGACGTTGGGGCGGGACTTCCTTTTTTTTTTTTTTAAATGGGCGGGCTGTCGTGGTGGCTAGCTAGATAGCTTCTGGATAGCAGTGCTCAAAAGCCAAAATGGATGACATTGTCTCAAATTGAGGATCACTCTCCTCCTCCATCCCCCTCTGTTGAGGAGGAGGAAGTGTCATTTCTGTGGGACAACGAGGGGCAGGAGGATGAGAACGAAGAGGGAGATGAAGACGAGGAGGGCGAGGATGGTACCAGGAGGGAGATCACTATGAGTATGGGGGCGGCTTCGCTCCATTGCGGCCCTATATGTTTGAGCCACTCCCTGTTGCTGCTGCTGCCGGAGCTGCAGCAAATGCGGTCCACCCCCGAGAGAATCTTTATATTTCTGAATGGTACGACAACAGTCGTATGTAACGTCAACATCTGTAATAAATATTTGCCTAGAATCCGGAATCCTGTTTTGTTTTTCTATTAACGTTATGTTACCATTGCCGTAATAACAGGATAGCTGTGTGCAAATTGCTGGACAGCAACAACTACTGTTTAGCTGTTAACAAATAATAACATCTGTCATTTTAAACAAAAATCTGTGGACTATCAGTAGATATTAGTATTGACTGTCAAAGCTAGCATGACCCGGCAAAGCAAAAGGGGTTGAGATCTGCAGGGGAGTCGAAAACACCGGCGGTCAAATCCGTCTTTCTTACAAGAGAGAAACCGCAGTTCATAAAGTGTAGATAACATAGCTAACGTTACATAACTAGATAGCTACAGATTATTTAATTAATCAACAACAAAACAACCAATGTAAGCTACAGCTAACGTTACACCTAACTTAGAGGCAGCAGCTCCTCCTAGCTAGCCTAACGTAGAGGTAACGTTAGTAAAAGAAAGCAGACGCACCCAAACTTTATTTGCAGTCGTGCCTAAGTTACCTCGAACGACAGAAATTAATGAAAAACAGCCATTATAAATAAGAATTTCAGCTCAGCTAACATTGTTAGCCTACCTTTACTTCTCCTAGGCACCTGCCTCAGTTTCAGACCAGTTTCGACGGCGATGTAACCCACTCAGTCTGACACTGACATGCAACCTCTCTTGTTTCTGGCTGCATAGCAAGATGATATATAAGGAGTTATAGCTCACTTTGCTATTTCTGATGGTGAATTAAATATAACGTTTTACAGAAATGCTAATTAGTTACTTTCAAAGGGAGTGAGGGACCATTGTAGTGGATGGTGGGAATGGCCCACTCAGTGAGGGAGTAGAAGCTCCCAAATCCCATCAGGACAGCAATTGCATTCGTGAATAAATAATTCTTGAAAATTCAAATTGCAGATCCTTGAGCTCGAGCAGATTGCAGCCTCCTTCATGTGGCCAAATCCTAGCAATTTTTTTCCAGAACCATGTGTCTGTGGGGAAACTAAATAGCGTGTGAGAACTCTCACCCAAACAAGCACTTTCATCCCATTTTGTTCGCAGTTTGCACTCACACTGACAGTGGCTAACTTGCTACTGTGAGCAACCTAAGTTACTCTAAGCTAGCTGTCACTCACATTGACGGTAAGGACAAGTTGAAAATCGAGCAATGTAATTGGAGGAAAAACTTTTTTCCACTGCCTGCCAGTACAGGTACGCGTCACAAAAACATCACACAACCGTTTACAGGAAGAAGTGAGGGAAATATTTAGCCGCGCAAATAGCAACTTTAAATAAAACAAATTTTTTTTGGTCTACACCATGTCCTTGAAGTAATTTAAACTATAGCTAACCATTTCATCACTTAAGAGGTAGATTTTCATTGTGTCAGGGCCTTTAACAGTTAAAATACCACATAAAATGAAAAAAAAAACAAGATATCAAGAAAAGCCTCTGTACATTACCGGCTGTTTCATCAAGGAAGTTGTATGTGAAATGTCATGCCTGTACCTTCTACCAAACTTTAGAAAACATCTTTGGCGCATGGGTAATATGTCATTTTGAGAAAATGTCCTTTAAAGATTAGCAACTGAGAAAATATGTTTACCCACAAATGTGACCAGTTATTTCTATTTAGCCCTCTGTCATCATGACGGTATAGGAAATAGTCAAATATGGTCTAGCCAGCTATAGGCCTACGCTCCGGAAAATAAGCTTTCCAACGGTATCCCACTCAATCAGTTCAGTCCTAAAATCGCACAGGCATAATAACATGAAATATGCTAACAGAAGCTAACTTTATACATTGTGTACTTAGCGACGGTGGTATATAATCATCTAAATGAACTATGTATGATCATTATTCACTATTATTTTGTACATTTTATGAAACTAGAGTAAGTATAGAAGCAAAATATCAAAATATCTCAAAATTGATATATGCAATGAAATTCCGGGTGCTGTCTCCCCTTAAAAACACCAAAAGACATTGGTTTTTCCACCATTTATAATTTTTTGAAAAACACTTAAAATGGGTCTTCTACAAAAATTCACTGATTTGCACAAAATTTGGTGTCTTAGACAAAGTTCCATGAAAATTCTATATAGCATTTTGACATGTTAAAATGTGTATGAATAATGAGCCGATAAATTTTAAGTAGGCGTGGCTTATCACAAAAATGTTTATAAATCCAAAACGGTTTGGCATAAAGTGATGCAACTTAATATGTATCTTGCTACCCCATCAAGAATCCAGCCCTAAAGCATTATCCCAATCCAAACATATGGTGGTGTGACAGATCTCAAAACATAAACAAATATATTCAAAAATTCTCAAAAAAATCTCTGTTCCTTTGAAGACATTTCCATAGGTGTCAACCTTTGGAGAGAGCTGCCCTTATTTTCACACCTGCAAAACTGTATAAATTTACCAAAGTCCGTATAGAACCATATCAATTTATCTATTAAAATCACTAGCCACCAGTTATTTGTCTGATTCAAGTTTAATATATTCCCGTATTTAGCTTTTCACATAATACTGACTGTGTAGCCTACATACAAATTCAGGTGCTCATTTTAAAACAGTTAAACAGCCACAGAGACACCCCACATGACTGACCCCACACACATACAACCCAGTGCAGGAGAGCTACATAGATACCACAATTTCCTAAATTATGCATGAGTCGTGTTGCATGTGCTTGTGGCACGTTTTTTGTTGCAGTTTTGCTATCTTACTAGCCTACATAACAGCTTTGATAGCCTAATTAGATCTACAAATAGGCTATGTTAGCATTAATATACAGTAGGCTACATACGGTTATAAACTTAGCTCTCATCTTAATTTGGATAATTTTCTAGTTAACGTTCTTAAAGACTGCTAAGTTAGCCATGAATTAATTTACAATGAAACTTGTAGTAACTTTGCTAAATTCAGTCATAGCCACCACATTAAAATGTCACTGAACATTATCTAATTTTGGTCAAAATTGCATAAACATGAACATTGTCCAGTCATAACCATTTAACTGTTCGCTAGGTTAACTAACGTTAGTTGTTAGGTATCTTGTGGGCTACTGTGTCTTTGTGGTTTGTTGTCATAAAGTGCATTTTTAGATCATACATTGCTTTTTTCCTCACAGCCTCAGAAATCGAGAGAATATCAGAGAAAGGGATAAAGAAAATTGCTGATTTAATTGTGATTGCTGTGATTTAATTAATTATGTTGGAAAACGTTTGAAAAAAAAACCGTAGGCTATTAGACTAGATTTTATATGGGTAAAACGGATGGGTTGACACCTATGGATTTCACACTTGCCATCAGGAAGAGGGTCCAAGAAGGTTTGTAACATTCGGCTTTGCGCGGTCAATAGGTGGCAATACTGCAAGAGAAAAAGTGAAAATACTCATTATTTCTAAAGGAAGTGACCAATCCTCTTGAAATTTAGTACAAAAGTGTACTAAAGTGTGCAAAGTTTCCTGAAAATCGGCCAATAGGAGTGTTACATCTTCATTTTCATATAACTGCCAACACACCTTCCAAATTTCATCAATTTGTGTCAAACCATTTGAGAATCATCAGCATTTTTGTGATAAGCCATGCCCCATTACTTGTGATGTAACTTTATAGACTTTCCTCTGAAAAATTAGTTCCCTTTTGATTTATAATACAAGAAGTGATTTCTAAGAAGTGATTTATTTAAAAATATATATATTTTCCCAAAAGTCAAAATGCCATTGGCAAATCAGTAGATGTTAATGGGAGTAACAAGTAAAACATTTGCCTTTTCACATTTCATGTCCTTCAACATGCATGCATGGGTTGTTTTTGAATATAAAATCTTGTGCTTATTGCTAACATGGCACCTTTGCATTGGATCTATCTTATTTTCCCACAATTACACACTATGCAGGATTTTTAGCCTTGCTGTGGTCCTGTGTTTACAATCAACAAAGTCTCCTCCTCTATCCCAAACCCTGCCCACTCACTCCGTTGAGGGTAAGAAATACGCTTGACCACAGCAAGCAAAATATCAAGCGAAGATAAAATTAAAATAAAATTTTTAGCAACATGCATTGTTCTATATGGATGGTAACAGTAATTAGGCAGTGTTATAACAATGAAATAAAGCCGATCCTGCGCATTTCAGGCAAAGCTTATAAAAGAGAGAAGGTGCTCAGTCTCAGAATGGGACAGTGCACATAAAGAAAAATGTACCTGCGCTCATCAAAGAGACTGCCCAGAGTAAGCACTGGAGCACTCGTAATAGAATGAAGCATGTTTATTAAATAAAACTGACGTGTCGACTTAGCGTCTTCAGAACCAACAGGTGATATAACAATCTTTACACTATAAGTCGTAGGAACATTGTTATTGTAACGGCAGGTACTCCCTAGTGCAGTTGCAGCTATCTTGTGGTGTTTTTCCTTGTACAGTATTTAGCTAATGTTATTCTGAACATTTATTTAGAACTGGGATGTAAATACGTAATTGTGTGTGGAATAAGTAACACTAGCAAACCATATCATGTCTATCATAGCTAGTTAATACCCTTGTAAAGTAAATTACTAGATTAAGCTGTAAATGACGCTGGAACAGTATGGATCACATGGTTGGCTAAATGGCTGTAACTTATCAAGGGTCTGAGGTATCAAACAAGCCTCAAACCATCACTCTGGAGCCAGATATGCAGTAGATAGATGGATGGATGACTGAGGGTTGTTTCTCCTGACTTATTTTTCAATAAGAAAATTAGTAGCCAGCTGGCTACAAATGATACAAAGGCTGAACCTGATCCCACCCCACAGGCTCTATAGCCACACCTACCCTTCCCCACACAGAAAAGAGTGCCACACCCAGAAACGTCCCAAACATATCTTAGAATAATAAATCCAGGCAGAGGAGAAAGGTTTCGGAAAAAAAAACATTTCTTGATAGAGATTTCCAGTGCACCATAGATATGATGGAGCATGGTTATTTATAATATTTCTAGGTAAAATTCCGCATAGTGCACTTTGAAAAAAGGCAGAACAAAGAACAGAATTTACTTATATGACTACAACAGTCATTACACCTGGGGCACCCGGGCTGCTTCGGATCCACATTTTATGCTTTCTTCCTGTCGTTCCCTTCGCTTGCTTCAAGAGGGGAATCCCCAAAATGCCAGGATGAAATATGGCAGCCACACCAAGTGAGATTCAGTTGCAATTTAAGAATGTGGAGGGAGTAATTATATTCCCTTACTCCCTCGTTTATCCTCCCTTCCACCAAGGGTATAATTAAATTAAACAATTAAATTTCACCAGAATTTTTGATTTCCTAGTAGCTCTTCTTAAATTATGCATTTACCCAGAATAAACTGAACGTGGTGGTATGGAAACATTTTGACCTCATACATATTCATTGCCTATGAATGTTTATACACTCATGTCAGGCAGCTACGTGTCTCACGTATACCTTCCGAGACTCAATTGTGAAAGGAAACAAGTTAAATATTAAAGGGATAGTTCACCCATTTTAAAAAAAGTTGATATTGTTTTACTTACCCCAAAATAGTATGTAAGGCTGTAGTGATGCTGTCCTGGTCTCACTGTTGTAGAAAAAACCTGAACTGGAACAGTGCTAACAACTAGCATCTTGCCATTGGATTTAATTGCCCCTCGAGTAACTTTTGTTTAAATAACCGCCTAAATCCACTGAAATTGTTAAATAAACAGGTTTAGTTTGATGGTATGTAATATAAATTTTACATGCTGAAATAGCTTATGAAAAAGTTGCCAGTTGTCCAAAAGATTTTTTGCCAATGGTAAACCTACTTTGTGCAGCAGTGTGCTGTTCCTAGGTGGCTCGTGTGAGAGGTGTGTGGGAGGGGGGCGTTTCATTTCATAAACACAACAAACTTACCATAGAAGAAAAGAAGAAGCAGCTTGCCAAGACGTTCTCATGCATGACGTTCTCACTAAAAGTTGCCGGCTCTCTTACCGGATGTTCATAACTTAAATCTAAACAGAGGCTGAAACAACATAATTATATACAGTAATTTGAGCAAAAATATTGTCCTTGTGCACTCGGTACACTGCAAAAAATGTCTATCTTAACAAGTGTTTTAGTCTTGTAATGAGACTTAAAATATATATTTTTTCCTCTAAAGTGGATAATATTAGCTTGTTTTAAGTTACTTTTTGCTTGACAAGTAAAATTATCTTACGCCAGTGGCAAATCTTGAAATGATTCTCATCCCACTGGCAGATAGTTTGTCTTATTTAGCAAAAAGTAACAGAAATAAGATTCTAAAGTCTACATATAAGATTAAAATGCTTGTTAAGATTTGGTTTTTGTAGTGTAATCATATATGTCTGTGCATTTTCGTTTCCAACAACGACACTTGTAAAGCTGTTATTAAACCTTATTTGAGTGGATTTAGGCGGTTATTTTAACAAAAGTTCCAATGGCAAGATGCTAATTGTTAGCATTGTTCCAATTCATGTTTAGCCAATTTTAGCTACAACTGAGACCAGGACAGCATCACTATAGCTTTACATACTGTTTTAGGGGCAAGTAAAACAATATCAAAATTTTCAAAATGGGTGAACTATCCCTTTATTATAAACATAGGATTTCACAGTAGAATACATAATCTAAAATGTAGAAAACCTTGACAGTTGTTCCTGCATTACATTAAAAAAGTTCTGTCCTCATAAAGACAGTATTTCAAAAAGTAGAATCTTCGTACCATTTATATCACAGTGGTGCAGTCAAGGTTCCTAGTTGATCTGTGTCCTGTCTTTGCTCTGTAGATTTTAGCGATCCCTGCAGTGATCCCTCAAACCTACTCTATTTGAACTAATGTCCTGAACTTGATGTCAACATGCAAGTCTCTGACTGTAGAGTCCGCCATATTGAATTTCTGCCATTTTAAATTTGGTTCCAAATTTTCCAATGTAAACTATTCTATCCAAATTACAACCTTTTGCTTGGACCCCATGTATCGCTATATTTATTATTATTATTATCACTTAAACAACCTGCATGTCTTTAGACTGAGGGAGGAAACTGGAGTACCCGGAGGAAACCCGAGCAGACATGGGGAGAACTTGCAAACTTGCAAAAGGCCCTCGGCTGGGATTCAAAATCTGTACCTTTTTGCTATGAGGCGACAGTGCTGCTCACTGGTGACATCTTCTGTACTGCAAATACATACAGTACCATAACATTGGAACCAACATTGGAACCTTGTCTTTTGGTACAGTACACTCAATCTGTGTTAGCTGTAGATATTTCTGTAGGAAATTCTGAAAATCCTGAAAAACAGTGGCATACAGGTATAGGGTATACCCCACAAAACCGTAATTTGGTCGACAGCAAAGCTGACATCCTATTATGGAGAGACGCTGTGGTTTGGGACTTCAGCAGAAACACAAACATATTTTGCATGATGTAACCCAGACTGACCGTGCTTGGCCTCTTTCCCTGCACATCTGCCTTTCATTTTTAATTTGCCTTCTCGCAGTAGTGAACACTACAAATCTCATGTCACATTAAAGGTTTTAATAAGTGTGCATAGAAATACACACAAACACAGTTAATGTATACCGGAAGAGTAATACACTGGATCTTTAGACGCTAGTAAATTTTAAAACACAATACAGATTTTGTATACAAAATGCCCCTTACTTCCATGAGCTCCACACATGCTGAACCTGGGTAGAGCCAAATGAATAGTCAGCGAATCACATTTAGGGTAGTAAACAAGGACCTAGTATTGCACCAAGAGCATTCTGAGCTTTTCAAAGAGGCAGACTGAAAGGATCAGCGCTTCTTCTCTCATAGTGATTAGGCCAGTGCAGCAGCAGTACCTGATTCCATCACACTGCCACCTAAAGGCAGCTGTGTGTCAGTGCGACAGCATTAACCTGATCTCGTCTTGCATTGCTGCCATGCTAAATTATTCAGATCAGTGCAGTTACGATGAAACTGGCAGACACAGCTTTTTGTTCAAGATTGTCAACATTTCCTTTGATCTTTGCCACACAGTGCAATCCACTGACTTAAATAATGTACATTCATTTCTCAAAATGTTTAAAGTAGCTACACAGCACCATTTGTGGCCATATTATTTTGTTTTGTTTAAAAAAAAAAAAAATTAGAGAAATGATAAAGGTCATTAAAAGAATACACCCATGAAAATTCATACCAAGAGGATGTTTTGTTAACTTGGATAATTTTTCTGTGACACCCCCAACTGTTCAGGACAATTTATAAACCCTCAATAAAACCCTCAGAGATTAAAGCTCTCCCTGCAAGATATTCGGACTAAGAACATGGCAGCAATGATATTTTGAGCTGACACCCCAGTCACTCGAATTTGGAGTTTTTAAAGATTTTTCAGCAAGGGGGCGCAGCTTTGACGAAAAGAGGCACCCCCCACTCGGATGCCACACCCTGCATTGATAGCAAAGGGCCAGATAAGTCAGATGCTTCTTTGGTCTTGAAGGGAACATTGTATAAAACCAGCCCCATTGGGGGACTGGAGGAGCCACTTACCACACAGGTGGTCTATTCTGTGTCAGTACCTGGACAAATTATTGCAGAATGGCCCGTCCTCTAAAGCAGCCTCACAGTACAGGTGTTTTGTGCGCCTCCTATGTGTTAGCATGCTGTGCTTTTATGTTTTCAGAAAGGGGGGGGGGGATGGGGTGGGGGGGTGGGTTAAAGGGTGGAGCCCCAATTTCCTAAGTAAAACCAGAGGTGTGCAAACATGACTAAGGACTTTATTAACCAAATCAATGTTTTCCCTGTAATATCCACAAATAAAAGTGATATATATGTATATATATATATATATATATATATATATATATATATATATATATATACGTATATATATGTATATATATAGTAAATCTTTCACATTGTATAATTTCATAACGTGACAAAATTTGCAATTGGATTTCCAGCCGTTACTTTTGTAATGGTCTTTTTCCAGTCCCCATGCAGTCACAGGAAATTTATTTTAAAATGTAACAATCTCAGACGATTGGACTGGTCAGACAGCTCTCTCTCTCTCTCTCTCACACTCTGCTGTCCTCTTTCACCTGGTTCCCCTCAGCTATCGAGATGCATTTCAATTAAAAAACAACTGAGAACAAAAAATAAAAAAACGAACAAAAAAAGTTGCTGGGTACCCAAGCATTAGTTCGCTCGCAATCAAATTAAAACTAAAATAACGCAATGTCGTGTCCTGCTGAGTGGTCCAGGCTCCTCTTAGTTTTGTTTTCAGATATATATATATATTTTTTATTTTTGTTATAACAATAAAATGAATCTTCATCATCATCACCATCATCTTTACCATCATCATCACTGTCCCCACCAACATTTCAATTATCTTCTCTCTCATAAAATTCTAAATTATTTTGGCAATCTTTGTATGGAGTAAATTTTAAAATAAATAAAATGCTCAAGTAGAAAATAAAAAGTGAGAAAGTGAAAAAGGAAGAGGAAGAAAGACAGAAAGAAAGAAGCAAAGAAAGAAAGAATAAAAGTCACCCATCCATTTGGAATTGGATATATGTACAACTTTTTTTTAAAGCATCTGTCTGTCTGTCTATCTGTGTGAATGTTATTGGTTTTGACTCCTCCTCCTCCTCCTTCTCCTCCCTGCGTGTGGGGGTGGAGGGGTGAAGGGGGGGGGGCAGCCTCTGGTCCCGCAGTCTGGCCTGTGTGCTGTGTGTTATACCAGCGTGTAGGACTTTGCGTAAGGGTTGCTGCTCTGTTTGAGGTGTCCCCTGGAGTCCAGCAGGGATTCCTGGGAGCTGCTGATCTTGGCAGCCTGCGCCAGGTCGCCGGCCTCCCTCAGCGGCAGCGTGGAGGCAGTCCCAGGCTGCCACTGCTGCACCTCCCGGGCTGCGCCTGCCGCCTCTGTGGGCGTCGGCAGGGCGGGGCGCTTCAGGGTGCGGCTCTTCTGCGGCTCCAGGCAGGCCTGGCCCAGCGCCACCTCCCGGCCCGATGACGACAACGCCCCTCCCCCCGCGGCGCGGTTTAGCAGGAAGTCCATCCGGAGGTATGGGGGCAGGTGCACCAGCTCACCCCCTGTAGGAGGAGAGAAGAGAGCGCAGGTGGAAAGCTCAAAACGAGAAGCAGACGAGAGGTTGCAGTAGCCTCATTTGTTCATCTCGTAACTCGACGGTGCTATGACCCTGACCAGGTTGACACTCATACACTACAAAAAATGTCCGTCTTAACAAGTGTCTTAGTCTTGTAATGAGACTTAAAATCTTATTTTTTCCTCTAAAGTCGAAAATATTAGCTTGTTTTAAGTTACTTTTTGCTTGTGAAATGTCTCACCCCATTGGCAATCTTTTTGTCTTATTTAGCAAAAAAGTTACAGAAATAAGATTCTAAAGTCTAAATATAAGAATAAAATGCTTGTTAAAGGGATAGTTCGGAATTTTGGACATAATGTCTCAATTAAACGCTCCACAGTGCACCTAAAGCAAATAAAATACGACAACAGTCTATCGGGGTTATTTTGAGTGTTTATACCATCATTTTTGAAGTCAAACTATCGTTGAATCCTTTACTTTGTGCTGACCTATATTCTCTGTGGAAGTACGGCGGCGGAGCGAACGTGGCCATTGCAACTTGTTGCTCTTCTTTGTTGTTGTAGTCGACCAGTGCCGGCACTACTTTAGTAACGTAAAGTATCGCTCCGCCGCCGTACTTCCACAAAAAATATATGTCAGCACAAAATCATGGGTAAGTCGTAATTGAGGCATTATGTCCAAAATTCCGAACTATCCCTTTAAGATTTGGTTTTTCAGTGTAACCATAGTGCCGTGAGCCTGACCAGGTCTGCCTCACTTATGATGTGAGATAAGTATGGTCAAAGTCCAGGGATTTATTGCTCATGAGCCAATGGTCAGTTACACCTTATTATGAATCATGTTCCATGTAGGTGAGGCTCCAACTGCAAGTAATGATACTAGTCATTAGGGCGGCAGTGTAGTATAATGGTTAAGGAACTGGCCTTGTAAACGAAAGGTTGCAGGTTCGATTCCCAGGTAGGACACTGCCGTTGTACCCTTGAGCAAGGTACTTAACCTGAATCGCTTCAGTATATATCCAGCTGTATAAATGGATAACATGCTATAAAGTTGTGTAAGTCGCTCTGGATAAGAGCGTCTGCTAAATGCCTGTAATGTAATGTAATGTAGTCAACTCCACCAATGACATAATTCTGGCTTAGACGTTCAATTTATTTTGTATAGCGCTTTTACAGAGATCTGTCGCAAAGATGCTGTACAGAGAAACAGAAGGAGAATTGGGAAAAAACCAGACCTGAACCCCCGAAAAGCAAACAAGGTAAAAACTACCCAGTGGGAAGAAAAAGGCTCAAACTTGGTGTAACTAATATGAGGTTAGCCGCCGCCGCCTCTCATCACACCATAATGTAGAAGCTGGGCACGCACAGACATGAGTCAGAGGAAGGCATGTCATGTGCAATTCAGCAGATGGACTGCAGGGGTTGCTCGTGTGCGATAAGATGCACAATTTCACTTTTGAAATTGGATTTTTAAAAAGATTTCTTTTGAATTGTTATTTAATCTCATCTGTCTCTTGCACAGCCTTACTTTTCAGCGTGTATGCCTGTAAAGCACTTAGATATTTTTGATAAGAAGCACTGTAAACACTGCGTTTCATAAGACTGGTCCTGGTGATGCCATTTTCAAAGTAAAGGTGTCACAAGTAAAGATAACACTGCATGTCCGTGACCTTTATCAGGCTTGTCTAATTTATGGCACAAGACCCAGGCTCTGGACCTGGGGAGAGCCGATTCATCAAAGCGGCTGCAGGATTTCACAGCTGATAAGGCCATGGATGTGGCCGTGTGTTCATTACTGAAGCTGTACGTCTTTGCATTAATCTCTTTGCGGGACAAGTAGAACAGCACTCTTTAATTGCCGTAATCCACTGTGAATAACTGCCTCTCCCACGGAAAAGTCCTCCTCCGTTGGTCCCTCTCCTATATGTGACCTTGGCCTGCTGAATTATTGAGTCCAGATACAGTGTTAATAATTTACATTGCCTTTGATGGCCTTTATTAAAGCAGTCAGCATGACAGATGGTGCCCGGCTTTAATTGAATTAAATATAGATTTCTCTTGTACTGTCTTTTCTTCATAAGTTCAGTGTGACTTGGCTCCTGTAAAATCCATCTAGCTGGATATTGCAGTGGGGAATGATGGGACCCCTTGGATTCCTTGTGACACAAGGACTCAAAATTATAGAAAAGTGGGGGGGTTTGATAGATGAGAACAGTTAAACATGATGTCAGGCGTTCAGAGCTCTGGGTGAAAACGGGCCTTATTATTTGTTGCCGGCCTTTCTCCCTGGTAAGTCCTGCTGGGTCTGCTGTTCACTTTTTGACTTAATACATAAAAATAGGGTAAACAGCTCATGCAACTCAGACCTGACACATCTTTTATAGTTTAATAGCACAGTCTGCGAGATAAATCGACCCAGGCAGAGCCGGCCCCTGGCACAGGCCATATAGGCAAGTGCTAAGGGCGCCAGAGCCTTTTTTTTTGGGGGGGGGGGGGGGGGGGCACAACAGCTGAAAACAAATTGCTGCTCATTGATGTGCAGAGACATAGTGTTATACTTGGCTATTGATATTCTTGTTCAGAGTGCCGTTAAAATATTTAACTTTTGGAAAGACGTCTGGGTGCACAGTGGAGTAAGAGACGGAAAGAAGAACAGGAAGAACATGCAAAAGATAAGGTATAGTTACATTTGTTTGACTATCTACATTATATTTGCAAGCTAAGATGGTTAATTTACAGTGCAAAGCTTGCTAAATAGTTGAAGACTTATGGGGTCAAGTCAGGTCAGGCTTTGCCTGTTTATTTGATACACAATAATTAATAACGACAATAGTTATTTTTGTTATTAAGCTGTAGTTATTTACCACAGTTTGACCCTAGTCATTTAAGTCTTCCCAAAGAGATTGTAACATATTTTGCGAATACAACATGTTCTTACTGTAAGTAGGAGCATTGTCTGCTCAATAGCAATCCCCTTTCAGCATATTAACTTCTGCTCTATATGTATTGGGGTGTATTTTTTTCATACCTTGTTATTTATCACAAATTATAGGTGCGTATTCAATACATGTAATTCTATTAATGTGTTTTTATTTATGCTTTATTTTTACCTAGCTTTTGTTTGATGATTTCTCTTGTACTGTCTGATTCATAAAAAAATAGATTTTTTATAATAAAAATTGTTGTGGAAACTATGCCAGAGTTTCTGGAATTATGTTACATGCTGGGGAAAGGGGGGGGGGGGGGGGGGGGTCGTGCCATCAGAAATCCTGTCTAGGGCACCAACTGAGCAAGGGCTGAATTTGGTTGCACATCAGCTTTGCTTGGGCCGATTACTTGGCTCAAACACAGCACGTCCAACTTATCACTTTTCCACTTTTATCACTGCACTTTCTAAACTGCACTTCCTTTAAATTGTGGTCACACATGACATAAACGCAACAAACCCAAACTGGGTGCTTTCACTGTGTTTAAGATTGGAAAGCTCGGCCCAGCTTTTATTGCTTGACTTAATGCCCAAAGGGTTTCGGGGTATTGTATTGGCACAGTTGCCATAGCAACAGGCAAACACACACATGTGGCTGACAGCTCGCATTTGGACACAGTGGTGATCATTCATAAATTTCCAGGTAACATGGTCGATGCCTCGTTTGTCAGCATGGACTAGCCTCGTTTGTCAGCCTCATAAGCTTATAGTACTATGAATTTTACCAGGTCTCGTTGTGATGTAAGATGAGTCCAGTCAACTTTCATGGATGGTCTTTGCTAATAAGCCAATTCAGTTCAATCCAGGTCAGTTCATTCTTCCTAAGAATCACATTTTATATGTAGGCTGTGCACCTGTTGGAGTTGGGGATTAAAGCCAACTCGGCAATATACTTATAACATAAAGCTGGCTGAAACTTGCTAGAACCAATCAGATTGCAGGAAACCAGTCTCACAAATTATTATATTTCTTTCCAGATGCTCTAGATGACGTGACTCTGTGTGGACTGGTTCTTGCATTCCCATGACTCCCTGTGTTTCAACAGGCTCAGGACTGTCCAAAAAAAGTTGGAGGCAAAATTCTCAATTTGTAAGCAGGCACCATGGTTTGCATGCCCAGCACATAGCATGTAGATTTCATATTTAAAGCTGCTCACAGCTGCCAATCAAGGAAACCCTTACTTTACTGGGGGGGTGACAAAGTGTGATTATTTTTC
Organism: Synaphobranchus kaupii; assembly: GCA_029718625.1. NCBI lineage: Eukaryota > Metazoa > Chordata > Actinopteri > Anguilliformes > Synaphobranchidae > Synaphobranchus > Synaphobranchus kaupii. The sequence continues at coordinate 36,678,081 of CM056378.1, read as the reverse complement.
TTTGATGTGCAAACCCCTCCCCTTTTGACGTTTCTGATCAACGTAGCCTACAGGAGAGGGACATGACCTACAGGCCACCCTTCCTGTGCAGTGTGCAGAGTTTAACCTGTAAACAGAGGAAGTAAATCATCACATCCTAAGACTCAGCATTAGGGTTTGAGTGTCAGATGAGACCGGGAGAGCGGGGGGGGGGGGGGGGGGGTGCTCCCCTCGTGGCTTTGGAGGGACAGGTGAGGTCATGTTAGGGGGGGTCAAAGACGGCGGGGGGTATTGGGCATCAGCCACCCCCAATGTTTTTCAACCGGTCAACCGGCGGTGTTCTCACTCGGTGGAATTTCATACTGTCCCCGCCGTCCCAGGGAACTTGAGCCCCCTGTCCAGAGCGCAGGGTCAGGGCAGGTCAGCACGGTGAAAGCGGAGCCAGCCGTGTCAAGTACGTCCGCTTAGGAAACGCTCCCATTCATACAGGGACTGGAACGGAGCCAGATCCGTTCCGCTGGCACTATCTGGTCGCACGGCTGACGTGGGGGTTGGAGTCACACGCACGCCTCCGCCCGCGTTTTCAGCTCCGGGCCTGACTGGCAAAAGGTTGTGGTGAAAATGACACCTCGTCAGGGGAAAGGGATCCAGACCGCAGTAGGTCCTCAGTGCCCTTAAGGTGGACATTTTATCCGCGCACAACAGCTCCGGCCCGCCTGTGCCTCCCTCCCCTCATATTCCTTGTCGCCTGCCCTGTCTCGGCACCTGACCCGCGCACGCTCCCGTAAATAAGCAATGAAGCGGCGAAACCCGAGCTCCGCCATCTCGTCTTCGTCGTCGCCGCTGACACCAACACCTCCGCCGCCCGGGGCGGCCGACTGCACGCCGGTCTGGGTACCCTGAACGCATCCAGCGGCGGCTGGCGATGACGCGTATGCAGGGGGTTCTCACAAGGAGACGCGATCAGTGGGGGAAGAAGGGCTCGGTTTTCTCCACCAGTAAGTGCGTCAACCACACACATAAAGCGGCCAGCTACAAGTAATACTTGAAATACATACAGGCACGTACACATTTCAAACAAAGGGATTTGAAATACTGCCCCTCCCTGGATTCTGACCTAAAATCTTTAACAAGGTGATCAGATCGATGCCACCCGTACAACAAAGGGCATGAGGAAAATTTATGTGAGAAAAATGTTGGGTTTTCAAACATGTTAGAGCATTTCATGAACATTGAACATGATGAACAGCCCTAAAAACATTTCAGTTGAAATGCAGTCAGCTGTCTCCGACTGCATTTCTGTCAGGTAAAACTTTATCACATAGCAGTAAGTAAAATATGATTGGGAAAGCTTCAATATTATAGACTAGTTTTTGTGGCTGCATGTTTTCATGGGATCCAGCTAGTACGTACTTAATAAAAGCCATTACTACATACGCTAGCCCCTCCCCCTGTGCAATGAACTGAAAACTCATCATAGAACACTACGGAACTTTTTCAATTCAGGAACTTGACTTTCATCTTTCAATTAATTTACTGAATTGACTGCGTGCAAATGGACCCGATCCTAACCACGGTCACCACATTGCGCGGTTTGAGCGCTAAGCGGGCGTGTTTTGGCGGCACTGCCTCACCGGGTCTGTGGGCCTTGGGGACGGCCATGTTCATGACGCGCCCCCCGTCCTGCGGTTTGGGTGGGGACGCAGTGAACCTGCAGATGCCCGACTCGGACGGCGTGCTGGACGTCAGGCTGTCGGTGTACTCGTTGGTGCCGGCGGTCATCTGCTCAGAGGAGGTGTCGGAGATGAAGCATTCGGTGATGGTGAACTTGGCGTGGCGCAGCTGCTCCTCCATCTTGGCGTGCTCGTAGGCCCGCGCCAGCTCCTCGTAGGTGGAGGAGGCGCTCTCCGTCGACACCATGCTGCTCCTCGCACGGTCTACATACGCGTACACACACACACGCACGCAAACGCACAGATTATTACTCGTCTATACTTGGGGTCAAATAAAAACAGGAATAAGGAATGAGCAACAGGACTAAGTGATTTCCATGGAAAAGTCACAGCCAATCGGAAGTTAGTTACGCTGCACTTCAACACACACTCTCCCTCTTTCTCTCTCGTACATTTTCTCACACGCACATACACACACCAGTCCGTATGCAAGATAGTCATCCGCTCACAGAGGCCCAGGCCAGAGCGGGGCCTAAAACACACCTCCTCGTGTGAGGATTGAGGCAGAGCCCCAGGTTAAGATGTCTGCCAGGGCCGTGACCCTACCTGTGTCCTGAGAGGGGCTGACGCTGTAGCTGTCACTCTCCTTGTCCACGGAGCCGGTGGCTCGCGGCGTGGGCAGTCTCCAGTCGGTGGTCAGCGTGTGGGAGGAGACAGGCGGGTGCGGGCGGTTCAAGGTCCACTGGCTGGCGTAGCGGTTGCGGGTGGTGGGACCGGCCTTAGCCGTGCGGCGGGCCGTGGGGTCTGTGGGACGGACAGTGGTGCAGTATAAATACCCACCATTGTCATGGGATCCACAATTACCACCATCAGCCATCAGAGCTAAAGCCTTCAGAGAAGCATATGAGAGTTTAAATACATTTAAAACAATTTTTACCCGCGATATAATGAGAATTCAAAACTCTGTAATGCCTGGTCCCTTGAACAACGCGAGACCAGTTTTGTTGCTCTTCTCTGTACTTTTCAGATTTTCATTCTATGGTAACCAGAACTGGACACAAAAATGTTTATGTCCTTAGTTGTCCTTTGGTTCATGTTACATCTACACGCACGCACGCATACACACACACACACAAAGAAAAAAAAAAGGGGGAAAGGAAAAAAAGCCTTGTTAAGTGAGGTTCTGGTTGTGGCAAGTTAAAATTTAAATAAAAACAAAATAAGATCATATCCACCTCCAAAATTCAAACCACTCTCTCAAAAATCACATGGACTATGGTTTAAGGTAAAATATTTAAAAATATTGTAAAATATTTTTTGCCAAGTGTGCCAAGCACGCACAGACCTGTGTGCCTCTATACAATTAAAAGGAGGTTAATCTGAATGAATCTAAATAACTTTCGCAGAAAACAATTTTTTATCAAAATAAATGTATCATGTTACACCATTGAAAATCTAAAATGTGATTTGTGAACACATTGTGCAAAGCCCCGCTCCTCTCTGACTGCGGGTTTGAATAATACTGCAGCAACAGCAGTTCTGTAGACGTACAGGTAATTCCATCACTCGGCAAGAGGAGTATCGCTTTACTGCGTCCCACAATTTCACAGTCTCGGCCACTGTGCTCGGAAGCAATTACGCTGCCTGGACAGTGGCGGTCAGGTAACATTAGAGCTGTTAAATACGTAATTAGCTTGGCTCGGCTGCACCAGAAGAGCAAGCTTCATTACCACGTTGACACAGGTAAGCAGCTGAACCTGCTTCAGGAGTGCTTGCGAGGGTTATGTAATCTATTCCGTCTCACACCTCGAACGGCCGAACTGCACCTCTGACATCCTGCAGCGGCCTTCAAATTTGGTGATACAACGATGCAACGATGATGAAAACTTAAAAACAAATGAATGATAAACCATGCTTGCTCTCCCGGAAGAGGTTTAGACTCAATGGGCCTCATTCATGAAACGTTCCTAAATATGTGCGTACATTGACATACAAGACAAGTTTGTACGAAAAGTTTAAGCTGTGCGGAAAGGCAGATTTGTTCATATTCATATGTGTATACTATGTTCATACATTCCGAGTCAGCGTAAATGACAAGTGCGTGCACCTTATTATCCACGTCCATGAATTGTCATAAATGGAAGTTGCAAATTCCATTTACATGTGCATACGAATTCAAAATGGCCTAGAAATGTTTTTTTAAAGAATTATTCTGACACTGAAATCAAAGTTGTATTAGCAGATGTTCAGTAAAAGAAAGAAATGTATTTAGTATTGTCAGTACCAGTGTCATAGGAACTAGTAAAGTAAAAAGGTCTGGCAGGAGATAACCGTCAATGCCGTCAATGCAGGATCACCCGTCACATGAACTGTTAAAGCTGCCTGCAGAATGAAGCGGTCGTGGGTCCTACCAGACCACCAGGCCATGTTGAGCAACATACATTTTGTAGCACGTATGAGCTGACACACTGATGGAGTCATAGCCCTTTCTATTCATATATGCAAATGTCTCATCCTTGATGCGCATATGCAGTCTATGGCACCAGTATCATTGGGCATGTTGGCATTTTCATAAAAACCCCCGCTTTACCTCCACCTGTCTTTGCGTCCTGTAGGGGAAATAGATGTACGCTGGCATTAGCTGGATTATGCGGTTGAGCACACCAGGTAGTGTGCGGCTCAGGAATGGCTGGGATATCCGGGAGCTGTCGACAATCTCCCAGAGAACAGTCCCCGTGCCTAACAAGCCTAGTACGGAAAGGACCTGTAGGGCCTTCTCAGATTAGGCTCCAAAATTCAATTCAAAAGAATTGGTCTCGAAAAAGGCTGATCAGCCATTCATCACTTTCAACCAACAAATCTGGGTGATCCCTAAAGATGCGTTCTCTGCAACGGACGCTGTGCACCAACTCCTCCAACAGCACAAGATCAGCCATTGCAATGCTGGCTAGACCTGTAAGCCACTTTAAAGCAAATTTCGTTCATTGGTGTGTTTTAATTAGCATATTTAATGTCATATAGCATTTTCATTTTTATCAAAAAATAGTATTGGGACAATTCATTACGTTATGGGTCTAATTAAACAGGTTCAAAACAGGTAGCCTACAATTGATCAATAAGCATAATCTAAAGTGTTTGGTTTTTACAATCATAATTATTACGTTCGCATTGTGCACTTCAAAGGCTACATTTAGTCTTGTGAATTTAACAGAAGATTTAAATAAATTCATATTCTAATTGATATTTAGAAGCTACATTTAGTTGTATTTTGAACTTACAAACGCGATATGCATGGTGCAGGTGCAGGTGTAAAGTTTGTTCGTTTGTACGAACAAATCACAGATATGAAAACTTTGATGAATGCCAAAATACGAACAAAATTGCTAATATGAACACACAAATTTGTTCTCGTCTTGTTTCCTGAATGAGGCCCAATAAACGGTGGATTGTACGAATGTTTAACTTCATGCCTGTCTGTAACGCGCACAAGGACAAGTGTCTTGAAATGGCAGGTCGCTGGTTCTGGGTTGTGAGACATTAGGACTTATTGTTTCTGATTCTTGTTTGTGAGAGATTAAGATGGATGGAGATTTGCAGCTTCTTGTTCTGACACGTGAATGGTGATGAAGGGTTCAGACTTACTGGTTCCGGGTCGGGCATCAGACACGTCCACCAGAGGCCCGGTTGCCTGGGAGAGGGACTGGTAGTGAACCGTGTGTGTGACAGTGGATGACTTCTGCTTGGACGTTTCTCCAAAATCTGCATCAGTGAGCAGAACTGTAGACCTGTCATCTGAGGGGCAGAGACAGAGACAGAGACTCTGAATATAGTCTGGGTGACCCCACAATTCCCATAGAGATCCATTCAAATGCAGAGAGGTTACAGTATCGCTTGTAAGAGTACCTGGAAATAAGATATCAAGAGTCTTTAGATGTTGTTAGGTCACAGACATCAGGAAGTAATGGCATGCCAAGGGATATGCAACAAAATATTAAATATGATGCATTTATTTAAGATTATGTTAATTTGTGGCAGCAGCCCACCTCGGAATCAAACTAAAGACCTTGGAGTTACAAGGCCAGATCCATAACCACTATAATATACTGCTGGCCCTACATATACTTTAAGTGCCCTCAATAAACATATGCAGCATTTAGGTACACCAGCACAATGTGTGTGTGTGTGTGTGTGTGTGTGTGTGTGTGTGTGTGTGTGTGTGTGTGTGTGTGTATGTATGTATACTTACATACATAGGTATGCATGTATGTATTACTGTATATAAGCATATATTCTAGAAGGTTGGGAGACTGCAGGCATCACTGTAATTATACAAGCAAGGGATGGGTTGGGTGGGGGACAGGGCTTACCGATGGTCTCCATAGTGTCTCTCTCTTCGATGAGCAGCTGTGCTCTGGGGATGTCGATGTGCATCCTCAGCGTCTGCTGCTGTTTGTTCATAGTGTCCGGCGTGCGAGTGTTCTTACTGCCACACAAAGATAAACAGGCCTGTACTCTCTCTATAGCACGACCCAACGAGGCTCCGAGGTCCTCAATTCAGAATATTTTAAAAAATACAAAGAGTTTTTTTATATTTCCATATTTCATAAAATGGCATTTGGTATTACATATTTTAGAGTTAAATAAAAAATTACCATTCACACATTTAACACAGTCTTTTGTAATATTGTGAAGTGTTTATCTTGCACTAAATACCTTTATTGCATAGATCCAAGCTTATATTTACTACTGTTTTAAATTATTATTATTACTTTTAAAAAAATCTTTATTAAACACTGGGCATCAAAACAATACATTTGCGTACAAGTCCAACGAGCCCTTGCACTTTCCCTTACCGATCTCAAACCATTCCCAGACTAAGCAAACATAACAATGCACTTAATTAAATCGCAGTACTTTACAGCTTCACAAACAATCAAACTGCCCTTTTAAATGCCAACCGCATTACCATCTATAGTTGGTGTTGGATAAAGAGTATACTGGCCTACAAAGCCATCTACACTGAACATGTGGGCCAACTGTACAGATCTAGCTCAGTCTACTATTTTGTGGGCAATCCACATCATTCAACTACTTTTCAATTTCTCTTAACTTACCTCATTAGCATTTCCGCCAAGCTTTTTGCATCTGTGAAATAACAAAATGAGATATAAGTCAGTTGCAAGCTGAAAGACAGGAAGTCAAAGGGATTGTGGGAACTTCCTCAATAACTGATCTTTAATGATATTATTTATGCTTATTTCAGCAATATTACAACGTCATGATCCAGGCTGCGGACTGCACCAATCTGCAGCAAAACAAATCTGGAACTGAACTGATGCAACCATTGCAAGGGTTGCTTTTCAATTATTAGAAATAATCGATAATGCTCAAATTGGATTATTCCATTCACTTTTAATTAAAGTTTTTAATTAGAAAAAAAGAAAAAAAAACAGAAAGGGAATTCATGACAGTCTGGTTTGCCCATCCTTCACTATAAAGGCAATACTGTGTAAAAGCCAGGATTGATGGGCTGTGAAGGGTGTGTTCCTTCTACGGGAACGCTCAGTTGCCAGGCAGTGGAAGTTGTGGCAAAGCTTTTGTGTGTCTGAATGTGCATATACATGTGAATGCATGAGTGAGTGCATTTATGAGATTACTTGCATGATGGGAGACTGCAGTTAGCAAGCGCCCCGCATCCTTCACCGAGAGTAGGAGGAGGGGGCCTGTGGTGCGTAAGTGTGATTTCTGTATGTGTGTGTGAGTGCGGTGTGAGTGCGTATGTTTGTGTGTGTGTGTGTGTGTGTGTGTGTGTGTGTGTGTGTGTGTTACGGGCCGCAGACTCGCCCCGTAGCCTCTTCAGCCTCTGCTCCCTCCTCCTCCTCCTCAGCACCATGAGCACGACGAAGAGCAGCACCATGCCCACCAGGATGCAGGAGATGGTCACCATCATCTTCAGCCCCTCGTTACTGCCCATGCTGACCTTGCTCTCGTCCACAGTCTTCAGCAGCGGCGGGATGGTGCCTGGGGGACCTCAGGCATTAATAATCTCGCACAAGTGACCCAAGATCAGCTGACACAAACCCAATACAGCTGTTTACCATTGGTTGAAAAAAGCTAAGACTGATCCAGGATCAGCTTACTAAAATGTAGTCGTGCTCATTAACATTTGCCAAAAAAACTAGGACTAATCCAAAATCAGATTAACCAACCCTAATATGACTCATAACTGTAGGTGAAATATAACTGATCTAGGATCAGTAACAAGTAAGTGAAAGTAAGTAAGTTAAAGTAGAGATCTACCTAAGTGCAGAAATCCCATGGAAACTTAAATGGACGGAGCCAATGGATAGAAGACAAGTGAACCATTCTGTAAGAGGTAACTATTATGATGAGTGGGCAGTGAACTCCTCTCATTGTAAACTTCAAAGCAAACTACAAAGCAATTCCCACTAATTTATGAGCAATATAGAAGATGCAGACCATGTAAGCAACAAAAAGCTGTGTGTCATTCATGAGTGCAGAGGAAAACAGCAAAGTGTTAAAAATGTAATGCCTGATTCAATCTAATGTCAAAGTGTTTTGTCCTATTAATAAGAATAATAATAATAATAATAATAATAATAATAATAATTATTATTATTATTATTAACAATAATAATAATAAATGAATTAATTTTTTATTTATTTACACAACAGCACTATGAGAATTTTAAACACTGAAAAGATTACAAGAAAACAAAATTAAGTTATGGTATTGCGTTTTGTGTGATTCATTGTGTGAGTTTGTGTGAGATGTTGAATTACATTTCTCTGATCATAGAAGCAATATAGCACCACCTACTGGAAAACATTGGAAGTTGACTTTGGCGCAAAAAACAACAAACAAAAAAAGTGGGGAGCTATTCACAACAAAGTTATGTACCAGAAGAAACAATTACACTCGCCACATTTACCCAAATCTATTCCCTGCCCTTCAGTATCTCTTATCATTTGGAGAAGAATATTCTAATGGTAAAATGGAAAAAGAAACTAATTTCTACCACTTCAATAATCTGTTGTTGAAAAAATAAAATCCATGTTCCATGAAGCAATTCCGTACTCAATAATTACATGAATGATTATGTGCACAGTGCCGAGTTTTAGATTAAAAAAGGGCCACTGATATAATTTACCACAGGATCAGCATGTTAAGGAAAACACAAGGTCAAGTGGGTTGAAACATTAAGCGAGAGGGGCGGTTTCTGCTTCTTAATCTGGCAGCTTGTCCTCAGCAAACAGCTGCATTGCGGAGCCGTCAGCATTTCCTCGGATGCAGAACAGAAAGTTGCCAAAAGACCTTAAAGAGGTGAACCAGGAGTAAAGCTATCCTGGAGTGACCTGTCCCCCCCTTGCTTGCCTACAGCAGTCACCTAGACAGGTGGCCCTACAGGGGGACTTACCTTTACAATGTTTTGAGTGCGTTCAAGGGAATCGCTCAATCACCGATGTCTGTCAGGGAGGCCTAAGTTTAATTCAAAGTGGCGATCAATACACCTGTGACTGACGTGCTATAACTCCCCTGCTCTTCACCCTCCTGCGCAGTGGCGATGGCGCCTGACGTCAGCATGGAACAAAGTTACATTTTACAGCCTCATCCATCATTTCACCTGGAGTTCGCTTATAACGGCTGTAGAGAGACCCGGCGAAATCCGCTGCTCTGTTCAACGCGGGGGATGGGGATGTCGATGGGGGAGGGGGAGGGGTGGTAGCCCCTTTCTCTCCTCTCTCAGAGCGATAGTTTAGGAGAGAGTGTTTAAATCTTCCCTCTCCGGATCATTAGAGTCTTTTCCCCCTTTCGTTAAAGATCTGAAAAGCGCTGAGCGCAGCACTTTGTATTAGAATATTCTTGGTTTTCTTTGTTAACATCCAATTTGGATTGATAAAAGGGCGCTGCTGCTCCTGGCTCAAAGCAGACACTTGATTTAGGCCTGTAATATTTAGCGGTTACATTGGACTTGCTCTGGCAAGGGTATGGTTTGTGATGGTAATAGAGGGGAGAAGCTGAGCTCCTGGGTTGTTGGTAGTGAAATTGGCCTCCGACTATTTTTTTGGGGGTCACTGTCAAATGTCAGAGGGTCCAAAAAAAACAAAAACAAAACAGAAACACCTGGGAAGTAAATTTTTGTCTTTTATTGTAAAAACACAATATATTAATGAAACTAATTAACAATACATGAATTCATCTTTTATTGTAAAAACACAGTTCATACAATCATTGAATGTATTGTTTACTCTGTGTTTTTACAATAAAATATGAATTCATGTATACGTTTCAATCAATTAATTTCTTAACTTTTGTATTGTCTTTCTATTTGTATCGTGTTATTATTATTATTATCATTATTATTATTATTACTATTATTATTCCCTTTCTTCTGGACTTTAATTCCCCTACATTTTCTTTAAAGCTAAATGTACCAAACTTGGGAATCAAACTTCCCCACACCTATTAGGTTGCTTCGTCTTTGTTCTGTTCTACTTGGTTTTTTCCCCTGGTCAATCTGGGAGGGGGTCAACTGGGCCCCATGCACTGATATCTACTGGGTCATTTATTCATGATTTTAAGGGCCAATGGTGCAATGGCGCATCCTAGATCAAACTATCCTGTCTTATGTAGTACTGTGTGGCCTGTCTGATGTTAAACAGTATCTGGCTCTCCTGTAGTACTGTGTGCTCTGCAACATATGAAACAGCCACTACCGCTCCTGTAGTAGCTACTGTGCGGACTGCAACACATGAAACAGCCACTACCTCTCCTGTAGTAGCTACTGTGTGGACTGCAACACATGAAACAGCCACTACCTCTCCTGTAGTAGCTACTGTGTGGACTGCAACACATGAAACAGCCACTACCTCTCCTGTAGTAGCTACTGTGTGGACTGCAACGTATAAAATAGCCACTGGGCTCTCCTGTAGTATTATGTATCCTGTAGGGTGTAAAATAGTCATGGGCTCTCCTGTAGTATTATGTATCCTGTAGGGTGTAAAATAGTCATGGGCTCTCCTGTAGTATTATTTATCCTGTAGGGTGTAAAGTAGTGACAGGCTCTCCTGTAGTACTGTGTGACCTGTAGGGTGTAAAATAGTCACTGGCTCTCCTGTAGTACTGTGTGACCTGTAGGGTGTAAAATAGTCACTGGCTCTCCTGTAGTATTATGTATCCTGTAGGGTGTAAAATAGTCACTGGCTCTCCTGTAGTATTATGTATCCTGTAGGGTGTAAAATAATCACTGGCTCTCCTCTAGTACTGTGTGGACTGTAGGGTGTAAAATAGTCACTGGCTCTCCTGTAGTATTATGTATCCTGCAGGGTGTAAAATAATCACTGGCTCTCCTGTAGTACTGTGTGGACTGTAGCGTATAAAATAGTCCCTGGCTCTCCTGTAGTATTAAATTTCTTGTAGTGCACATGTCAAACTCAAGGCATGTGGGCACTTGGCATTTTGAACCGGCCTGCATGTCAATCCATTAAATCTGGCCTGTGAAATAGTGCAGACGTTTAATCCATGGCAATATTCATTTGCAATGCAGGTCACACTGTGCAGCATTGGAGAAGGGAAACGAGTTGCACCCCTACTCTCATTGGCTTTAAGCGATGTTAATCTAATAGACCTTTTTCAAGTAAGCGATGCCAACCCGGAAGTTTACAAAAAGTAGTGTAGCAACACTTCAAATGAAAAAAAAAACGTATTTTAGCTTTCACTTTTTTTTTTTTTTTTAAACACTTTTTCCTGTCTATTAAACGTGACATTAATAAGTTTGTCACTTGCACCTCTGCAAGAAACAGCACAGGAGCGACTTCCTCATTCTTTCAGTACATGTTTGCATAAAGTATATTTGTGAAATAGAGGAGTAATTTAAGTTTTCATGTTCGTATTAATATCTTTATTTTTTAATATCTTTATTTATATAGCACTTTTCAAGTACAAAGTGCTTTATAAAACAGGAGGACAAACATGCACTCAAACAGCCATACAAGGAGTTACAAGGAGACAGATAAAAAAAATTATTTAAAAAAGCAGTAAAAAGACCAAACATACATTTAAGCATTAGTAAAAGCAAGTCTACAAAAGTGCATCTTGAGACGGGATTTAAAAGAGGACATTGACCCAGCAGTCCTAATGCTGAGGGGAAGGCTGTTCCAGAGTCTAGGGGCTAATACTGTGAATGCAAGATCTCCCTTTGTTTTGACTCTGGAACAGCCAGCAGGGCATTATCTGATGACCTAAGATGCCTCAGAGAAGTGTAGGGTGTTAAAAGATCAGTGATGTATTCAGGTGCCAAGACGTGCAATACCTTGTAGGTGATGTATTCAGGCAGCCAGTGCAGAGAAGCTAAAACCGAGGTAATGTGTGACCTCAAATTTGCCCTCGAAAGAAATTTCTTTGCAGAATTTTTAACTACCTGAAGCCGGGCACAGGCTCGGTGACTCAAACGGGCTTACAAGGAGTTACAATAGTCCAGCCGTGAAGAAATAAGAGTATGTATAATTTTTTCAGAGTCTGCAAAAGACAAGGCAGATCTTATTTCAGCAGTATTTCTTAGCTGATGGACTGAACTAGCTTTTTTGCGTGTTGCTCAAAGTTAAGGTTTGGATCGAAAATTACACCAATGCTTCTAGTAGTACACTTAATACTGAAAGCAAGCGAATTGGATATGCTCAGCCCAGTGTTGGGCGGCAAATAAAAAAAAATAATAATAATAAAAAATAATATATATATATATACAATACATGAATTCATCTTTTATTGTAAAAACACAGTTTATACAATCATTGAATGTATTGTTTACTCTGTGTTTTTACAATAAAATATGAATTCATGTATATGTTTCAATCAATTAATTTCTTAACTTTTGTACTGTCTTTCTATTTGTATCGTGTTATTATTATTATTATTATTATTATTATTATTATTATTACTATTATTATTCCCTTTCTTCTGGACTTAATTCCCCTACATTTTCTTTAAAGCTAAATGTACCAAACTTGGGAATCAAACTTCCCCACACCTATTAGGTTGCTTCGTCTTTGTTCTGTTCTACTTGGTTTTTCCCCCCGGTCAATCTGGGAGGGGGTCAACTGGGCCCCATGCACTGATATCTACTGGGTCATTTATTCATGATTTTAAGGGCCAATGGTGCAATGGCGCATCCTAGATCAAACTATCCTGTCTTATGTAGTACTGTGTGGCCTGTCTGATGTTAAACAGTATCTGGTTCTCCTGTAGTACTATGTGCACTGCAACATATGAAACAGCCACTACCTCTCCTGTAGTAGCTACTGTGTGGACTGCAACATATGAAACAGCCACTACCTCTCCTGTAGTAGCTACTGTGTGGACTGCAACGTATAAAATAGCCACTGGGCTCTCCTGTAGTATTATGTATCCTGTAGGGTGTAACCGAGCCTGTGCCCGGCTTCAGGTAGTTAAAAATTCTGCAAAGAAATTTCTTTCTTTCGTATAAATTAGCCACTGGGCTCTCCTGTAGTATTATGTATCCTGTAGGGTGTCACCGAGCCTGTGCCCGGCTTCAGGTAGTTAAAAATTCTGCAAAGAAATTTCTTTCGAGGGCAAATTTGAGGTCACACATTACCTCGGTTTTAGCTTCTCTGCACTGGCTGCCTGAATACATCACCTACAAGGTATTGCACGTCTTGGCACCTGAATACATCACTGATCTTTTAACACCCTACACTTCTCTGAGGCATCTTAGGTCATCAGATAATGCCCTGCTGGCTGTTCCAGAGTCAAAACAAAGGGAGATCTTGCATTCTGTTTAATGTAATGTTAAAAAATTGGGTAGAACAAGGCAAAAAGGGGGTGAAGGGCAGGGTGCTACTCACTTCCATCGCCATTGAGCGTTGCGAACGTGGCCTTCTTCTCGGCGGAGCCGGCACTGTTGGAGACCTTCATCTGCAGCTCGTACCACGTGGCCTCCTGCAGGTCGTATAGGATGTAGCTCTTGGTCAGGGACGTGCGCTGGGCGGTGGTCCAAACCGCTGTTTCCATGGGCCGATACTCCAGCGTGAATGAGGTGATTGGGCACCCCCCATTGTTCCAGCCAATCAGGTTGAGCTTCACCCGGGTGGAGTTGATGCTGGCAAAGAGCTCGTGTTCTTTGGCGAATTGTGGTTCTGCATAGGTTTGGGAGGGAAGGAGGGGTAGGTGTGAAAACTGAGAATATGCTGTGTTTGATGCTATTGTGCTACAATAATAATGATAAAAAAAATATTTTCATGGAAGCTCATCTGTGTAGGATCCTATACCATGTTTATAAAAATGCACTTTATTATAAATTATTAATTATTATTATTATTAAACATTTAAATGCTACAATAACACATGTTCCTTTAATTGATTGATTGATTATGTGGATTGATATTCTGGCTAGATCAGAATTTGTAGGATCTGTATCTGGCCCATGGGTTTTGAGTTTGACACATGCCCTACAGGCTACATAATACTACAGGGCAGCCAGTCACTACTTTACACCCTACAGGCTACATAATACTATGGAAGAGTCAGTCACTACTTTACACCCTACAGGCTACAATAACAAATATTCTTGACTGGATTGTTCGGCAATCCCTGTAGCCTTCCCCTGTGGCAGTGAACTGAGCTGGGTGATATAGGCTCAGGTCACGTGTCCGCCACGCCTGGTAGTCGATGTTGCAGTTTACTAAGAACCTATATCTCCTGACATCATCCAGCTCAGTTCACCGCTGAGGAAGGCTTCTGCCAAAAATTCCCGTAAGGAATATTTGTTAGTGCAGTTAACAAACATTTTAATTTTGTTAACACAACAACAACAATCATAATAATAGCCTGGTTTAGAAGCACCATTCCATCTGAAAGTGCAAGAATCAAGGAGTCATGTGGGATGTGTGTTTAGTTTGAAGATAGGATAGGATGGGTATATGAAATGGGTATAAATGGCCGTGGGCTTTGTCAAAGCAATCCTAGTCTTGTCCTTTTTTTGTGTTTTCCTATTTTGCAGGCCCAATGATGGATTCTAGCCTGCTGTGCAGATATTTACCATAACTGTACTGTGTTACTCTCTCCTCCAGCCGAAAACTATTTGAACTATTGCAGAAATTTAAACAAAATTAAGACCATTATTATACCCTACAAATAAGGCTGTGTGCAATGTAATCTGTGCACCATGATGTTTAAGTTTAAACCCGTATCTCTCCCAAGTGTTGCATCACAACAAGCCCCGTACAAACTCAGCTTTGACCTCCTACAGAGGGTTTAGCACCAGGTCAGCTCTTAATAATAATAATAATAATAATACATTGGACTTATATAGCGCTTTTCTGGGTACTCAAAGACGCTTTACAAAAAAAAAAGTTAAGATAGTGTGAGATAAAAACAACAGAAAGGGGGGGAGGGGGGGGATTAGCTGGGGAAAGCAAGTCTGAAAAGGTTGGTTTTGAGGGCGGTTTTAAAGGAAGAGAGGGTGGGGGCAGCTTTGATGTGGGTTGGAAGTGCGTTCCACAGAGAGGGGGCGGCAACTGAGAAAGCCCTATCACCCCAGGTTCGGCGCTTGTTCCTGGGGGTTTGGAGGAGGTTAGCGTCACCGGACCTGAGGGAACGGGAGGGAGCATAGGGTGGAGGAGGTCGGAGAGGTAGAGGGGAGCTAGGTTGTTGAGGGCTTTGTAGGTGGTGAGAAGTATTTTGAAATTGATTCTGTGTCTGACTGGGAGCCAATGAAGGTCCTGGAGGACTGGTATGATGTGGTCTCTGGAGCGGGTACTGGTGAGCAGGCGGGCAGTGGAGTTTTGTACATACTGTAGTTTATTGAGGACTTTGGTAGTGGTGCCGTAAAGAAGGCTGTTGCAGTAGTCAAGCCTGGATGTGATGAAAGCATGAATGAGCAGCAGTGAATGGCAGTTTGGGTCGAAGACGGGCAATGTTTCGGAGGTGGAAGAAGGCAGTTTTTGTGATCTGGTTGACATGGGGCAAGAAGGAGAGGGTGGGGTCAAGAATGACTCCGAGGTTACGGACTTGGGTGGAGGGGGTGACAATGGAGCCATCTATACTGAGGGAAAAGTTTTGTGTGGAGTGGATAAGGGAGTCTGGACCTATGATTAGGACTTCAGACTTATTGCAGTTGAGTTTCAGAAAGTTAATTTGCATCCATGTTTTAATGTCAGTCAGGCAGGTGGTGAGGGTGGAGTGGGTGGTAGCGGTGATGGTTTTGGAGGGGAGATAGAGCTGCGTGTCATCAGCATAGCAGTGGAACTGGAGGCCATGGCGGCGAAGGATCTGTCCAAGTGGGAGCATGTAGAGGATGAAGAGGAGGGGACCAAGCACCGAGCCCTGGGGAACACCATGGGTAACAAGAGCTGAGGCTGATTGACAGTTGTTTATAGAAATGAATTGATGTCTGTCAGAGAGGTAGGATCTGAACCAGGAGAGGGCAGTGCCAGTGATGCCAAGGGTGGATTTGAGGCGTGTGATGAGTGTGGAATGGTTGATGGTGTCAAAAGCAGCGCTGAGGTCAAGGAGGATGAGGATGTTGAGGGAGCCGGTGTCAGAGGATAGCAGAAGGTCATTTGTCACTTTGATGAGGGCAGTCTCTGTGCTGTGTTTGGAGCGGAAACCAGATTGGAAATGTTCGTAGAGGTCATTTGAGTCCAGATAGGCAGTGAGTTGCTTGGCGACGACTCGTTCCAGGACTTTAGACAGGAAAGGCAGGTTGGAGATGGGCCGGTAGTTGTTAGGGGAGTCAGGGTCAAGACCAGGTTTTTTGAGTATGGGGGTGACTGCGGCAAGCTTTAGGGTAGAGGGGACGTGACCAGAGGAGAGGGAGGAGTATACAGTTTTAGTGATGAGTGGGCAAAGAATGGGGAGGCAGGCCTTGAGGAGGGTGGTTGGGAGCGGGTCCAGGGGGCAGGTTGAGGACTTCATGCCTGCAACCACGGAGGATAGGTCAGATGGGGTGATGTCGATGAATGAGGAGAAGGAGTGTCCAGTCAGTAACGGGGGCTCAAGTTTGGGTCCAGGGGGGGAGGAGGTGGCCAACTGGTTGTGGATTGTGTCGATTTTGTTATGGAAAAAGGATAGGAAATTATTACATTTATCGACAGTGAAGGAGTGGGAGATAGTGTCCATGGGTTTGAGGAGTTTGTTGATGGTGGAGAATAGCACTCTTGGGTTGCCACTGCCAGACTGGATAATTCCAGAGTAGTAGGAGGAGCGGGTGGTGTTGAGGGTGTCTTTGTATAGCTGTAGATGTTGTGCCTCTGCATGGATGGTGAGACCGGTTTTCTTTGCGAGCCGTTCCAGTTGACGTCCCTTGGACTTTAGGTGGTGTAGCTCATCAGTGTACCAGGGGGCGGAGTGTGTGAAGGAGACAGATCTGTGCCATATCTCCATCTGTTCTACTCCTGGGCGACTTCAACATCCACGTCGACTACACAGATCCAAAGAAATTCTGGAGAACGGTGCGAGATCTCGAAAGCAAACCCCCCTCTCAGCTGCCTTTGTCACTCACAGATGGTGACTTAATAGTCACTGACAAAGCTTTTTAATCAGCATTTTGTTAAGTCTGGTCACATTTACGATGTTGCTAATCCCTCGTGCTCCCCTCATTCCACCCACTGCAAGAGCCGGGAACTCTTTGATTCTCAAAGCTCGGAACCCTCCAGCCTTTCCTACCCCCCCAATTTCCCCCTCAGGGCTCCTACTCCCTTACATAGCTTCTCTCTGCAGGCTGTTTCGGAGGATGAGGTTCTGAAAGAGCTGCTCGGGCTGGACCCAAAAAAACCAGCCGGGTCTGATGGTCTTGACCCTTCCTTTTTTAAGCTTGCGGCTCCCATCATCGCGGCTCCAATAAAATATATTTTTAACCTGTCCCTCCTCTCAACAGAGATTCCATCACTTTGGAAAAAGGCTATAGTGCGGGCCCTCTTTAAGGGAGGAGATCAGGCTGACTCAAACTGTTACAGACCCATTTCAATACTCCCTTGTGTTTCAAAAGTGTTTGAAAAACTGGTAAATAAGCAGCTAACTGAATTTCTAAGAGCTCATAATATTTTGTCCGGTGTTCAGTCTGGTTTCCGATCTGGCTTTGGCTGTGTAACTGCAACTCACAAAGTAATCAATGATATTTCATCTGCCCTTGATCATAAACAACACTGTGCAGCTATCTTCATTGATTTAGCCAAGGCCTTTGACACAGTAGATCATCCCATTCTTATCGACAGACTTACCAGCATTGGTGTCTCTGATCACTCCCTGGCGTGGTTCGCAAACTACCTCTCTGATAGGGTGCAAAGTGTTCAGTCAGAACAACTCCTGTCACAGCCCCTCTCTATCACTAAGGGCGTGCCCCAGGGCTCCATATTAGCTCCAATGCTATTCTCCATATATATTAATGATTTAGCATGCTTTGCTGGAGACTCAGCCATTCATTTTTATGCTGATGACACCATTCTGTACGCCACTGGCAACTCCCCAGATGCAGTACATGCGTTACTGCAGTCTAGTTTTAACGGCATCCAACAGGCCTTCTCCTCCCTACGTCTCATGGTGAACACCACTAAGACCAAGATCATGTGGTTTAGTAAAAAGAGATCTGTGCCCATTTCACCTCCCCATATTAGAACTCTCAGTGGAACACCCCTAGAACAGGTTTGCAAATATAAATACCTGGGTATCTGGCTGGACAACACTCTTTCCTTCTCCCATCATATCAATAAGCTCCAAGCCAAGGTTAAAACAAAAATCGGTGTTCTATACAGAATGCGCTCCTCTTTCACATTTCCTGCTAGACTCACCCTGGTAAAAATGACAATTCTCCCCATGTTAGATTACGGTGACACCATCTACCGATCTGCCTGCAAAACCTCTTTGCAAAAGCTTGATGTACTGTATCACTCCGCCATCCGTTTCGCTACAAATGCTCCATTCAGAACTCACCACTGTGCTTTATACTCCTCTGTTAACTGGCCATCATTACACACCCGCCGAGAAATACACTGGTTCATTTTAATTTACAAAACTCTCCTTAGTCTGTCACCCCCCTACCTATGTAGTCTGCTGCAAACTGCACCCGCGTTTATAACACCCGCTCCACAAATCTCATCCTGCTGAAAATTCCAAAAACACACTCGGTAATTGGTCAAACATCTTTTCAATCTGCCGTACCCACAGACTGGAACAAACTTCAAAAAAGGTTAAAACTGGTCAATTTCATCCCCAAGTCAGCCTTTAAGAACTCACTCTTGGACACTTTAAACCATACCTGTAACTGCTCATAAATCTGCTGCTGTAATTGTTTGTTTTTTAATTCTGTTTTAACTTTTTATTTG
Organism: Synaphobranchus kaupii; assembly: GCA_029718625.1. Classification (NCBI taxonomy): domain Eukaryota; kingdom Metazoa; phylum Chordata; class Actinopteri; order Anguilliformes; family Synaphobranchidae; genus Synaphobranchus; species Synaphobranchus kaupii. The sequence goes on along the minus strand of CM056378.1, from coordinate 36,659,071 downwards.
TTTATCCCCTACCCCCTACCCCCTCAAAAGGCATGTGCCTTTTGCCAGGTCGACGTTGTAAATAAGAACCTGTTCTTAATTGTCTTGCCTGGTTAAATAAAGGTTAAATAAAAATTAAAAATAAAGATCTGGATTGGATGGGTGCAAGCTGGTCCAGGCAGGAGGAGAGTGAAGTATTGTAGATATTAACCAGTTTGGTGGGAGAGACAATCTGGGTGAAGGAGGAGTCAGAGATGACCTCAGAAAGGCATATGGAGAAAGAAGAAGGGTTGATGGACTTGAGGTTCTGAAAAGTTATGGTGCGTTTCTGCTTCTCAAGGGAGGTGGGAGTGTCAATTTGGAAGGTGATGGCCAGATGGTCAGAGATAGTGAGGTCGGTGCTGGACAGGTGGCTGATGGTGGTGCCGGTGGAACAGACCAGGTCTAGGGTGTGACCTTTACTGTGGGTGGGGAAATCTACGTGTTGAGTGATGTTGAAAAATGGAACTCCAGGATTTACAGGAGTTCTATTGCTGTTTTGCAGTCTGTGTAGTCGACGTGGATGTTGAAGTCGCCCAGGAGTAGAACAGATGGAGATATGGCACAGAGCTGCGTAAGAAATTCAGACAGGTCGGAAAGAAAGGCAGGGTTAGGCTTGGGGGGACGGTAAATGGCTGCAATGACCAGGGGTTTGGGGCCAGACAGTTTAAAGGAAAGGGATTCAAATGATGGGGGGGGCCTGGATGGAAATTGCGCAAATTTTGATGTCAAGTCGGGGGATGATGGCAATTCCACCACCGCGACCATCCAGGCGAGGTTTGTCCATGTATGAGTATCCAGCGGGTGTGGTTTGATTTAGTGAGAAGTAATCTAATGGTTTTTGCCAGGTTTCAGTGAGGCATAGGAAATCCAGTTTGAGGTCTGTTATAAATTCACTGAGGATGAGTCCTTTGTTGTTGAGTGAGCGGGTGTTGAAAAGTGCAAGTTTGAGATGGGATAGATTTCTGATGGGTTGAGAAGCCTTGGCTAAGGCTCTCAGACAGTCAGTGCGCACGTGCTGCTTGTTGTGATGACGTCGTGCCGTTGTAACTGGACACCGACTGGACCACAGAGAGGGGATGGAATTATCAGAGTAAACAAACATCGGCTGCCTCGGTGGACATATCGGGGCCGACGCAGAAGTCCATGTTCCCTGATGATGGAATTATATCCTGGAGTGGTTGGCAGATATAGACAAAGGAGTTAGTTTGTGGAATAACTGATTATCATACTATCCAGAGGGGGAAAATTAGCCTAGCCCCGCTAGCCACTAGCCAAGAGACGCTAGCCGGTAGCCTAGCCCCGCAAGCAGATAGCAGAGCGTTGCTAACCGGTAGGCTAGCGTCGTTAGCGGGTGGCCGCGAGCAGGACTCCCAGAGACGGAGAGCTGACAGGCAGAGAAGGACAGTCCAGAGCATATCAGGACACCAGGAAGTCTTGGATCTTTCCTGGGCTAGCAGTCTGCTACCCAGGCTAACAGCGAGTGAAGGCGAGCTGGCCAACTACGCTAGCTAGCTCTGGTAGCGAACAACAGTAGCTCATTGAGTAGGTAGCGGTCCTAGCAACAAAGGCTAACTGCACCGAGAACAGCAGGGAGGCTGTCTGGGGAATACCTCACAGTGGTAGTAAAGGGCATTTTAAATCCAACTGTGGTGGATCGATGGACGGATAACCTCTCAGCGGCAGTGGAGGAATATGATCCGACTGTGTGGATCGATGGACGGATCCAGCAGCAGCACGGTCCCCGCTTTGCCGGAGGAGTTGTTGACAGCTGGTGGTAGCCGTAGCAGGTAGGTGCAGCAACAGGTAGACAGTCGAGGTGGTCGTAGGTAAGATTAGGACTCAAAATTAAAATAAATAAGTTAAAAGTCGAGACGGAAAGGACAGCAATGTTTCTAATTAAAACAATTTAAAAACTGGCAGATAAACTAGCACGATAAACTCAGATTCAGACGGAGAAGCGGCGAACAAACAACGCCAGCGTCCTCTCCCAAAAAAAAACAATCAGCATACTTGCATCCTGTTCTATTCTCTACATACGTATGCAGGTATGTAGAGAATAGAATGCACACTCTTGACCTGGTTGAGGGTCTGAACATGGACCCTGCTTGAGGGTGACAACAGAGCATACCTTTTCCATGTGTCTTGGCCTCAATGATTTCACTGATGCGGCCCGGGCCCACGCCGTTCTGGGCCGTGAGGGTGAACTTGTACCAGGTGCCACACTTGAGGTTCTCCAGGCGGTAGGACCGCTCGCTGGGGCTGATGGGAAAGTTTCCCCACTGCTCGCTGTTGTCCTCAGAGTACTGTAGGATGTACCCTACGAACAGGAAGGAAGTTTTACAGGAAGGAAGTCTCTGCATCATAGGAAGGAAGTCTTGGTGCGACAGAGAGGAAGTCCCTGTTGATTATCATTCTCCCTGTGAGAAGTCCGCCATCAATCATAAACATGTATAGCACATCATGTAATTAAATTAGTGACATCATGTCACTTTAAACTTATACTTCCATTCCAAAAACGTTAGGTAAACAGATGCCATATTACTAGCCCTACTTACAGACTTACACCTCTATGCTTATAAGCCTTGCGAAAACAGTGCAGTTCTGTCCTTTTTTGGTCCAAGGTGCAGCCATTGATTCAAACCGGATAATCAATCATAAATATGAGACACAGGGAAGTGGCAGAATGGCGGAGATGGATGTTTGTTTTTTTGAATTTCAGACCTGATGAAGATCCTTTAGGATGGAATCTTTGCCTCTGTTTTGTCCTTTGGAATTTTACCAACAGAGGTGTGGAACATTAAAAGTGTGTGGCCCCCTAGGAATATTACACTTATCAATCATAACTGTAACCTTTATCCAACCACTTGCTTTTCAAATTAACAAGAAAGAAAACTACTACCACAGGCTTTATCATTCTTTCACATTTAGAACAAGCACTTAAAAGGGAATCGAGAACCTAAAAACCCAGGAAAAGCACACGGTTGGACGCCAACCCCTTATAAATCAGCCCTGAAAGGTCTGTCAGTTCATTCTTTCCCTTGGGCACATAAAAAAAAAAAATTTATTTTGCATTTTACAGTGAACCTCAAATCAGCTTAATCTCCAACTACATATGCATAAATCATTTTAAGGTCAACTACGCTCTTTTGTTAAAGAGATTTTAATCTCAATTCATTTTTTTCTGCTTAAATGTAGATAAAACTAGTAATGTTTTTCAAAGAGCAGCCGTAGGTACCCGCTAATGGCACATGACCGTGAAAATATCTGGGCTTGAACCAACCCCACGTGGAAACTCATCACAGAGACTTGCTGAACTCGGAGGAGATAGCAAAGTACTTTTCAGGCTGAAAATAAAACAACTGATTATCAAAAGGTGCAAACCAGAAATATTAATGCTAATTTAATGCCGAAATATAAGGTTGGAAAGTGCTGAATGTTGAGAAACTATGTCCCTTTCAGTCAAATTTTAACTTTGGGGAAGGGTAAAAGAACTGAGATTCTATACACAACACCTAGAGATTTCATACTGTCCTTATTGATATATCCAACAGGCCTTGGTCACCATTTTGTGCTATGCTTATTATTCTCTGTGATAAATGACCTAGCCGCCTAGTTTTGATGGGGCCTCCTTTTGACTAAAGGTTTTAATTTTCTTCTCCAAACCCTCTCTAGCTATATTTTCTTTTCATTTTAGCTCCCCTATCTATTCTCAATAATCTTCTATGAAGAAGTGTGTTGGAGGTAATGAAATTGGACCCTTAACGATCTCCGCCAATGTCAAATCGGCTGCAGACGTCAGAGGACCAGGGGACCAGTTTCCAGTTTGGTCCTGTTTGATGAATGAGCAGATCAGACCCACCTCGGATGGAGCTTCCGCCATTGTCTCCTGGAATCCAGGACAGAGTGATTGACGTGGTGGTTGTCTTGGTGACCGTTAGGCGCGGTTGGTCTGGAGGAACTAAATGAAAATGACGAGGGGATAGCTGTCAAGCATATTCTACAATTTACCAAATTGCTTAAAGGCTAAAGGCTGCTTTCATTGATGTACTCCTTTAGACGAATGGATTTGCTTTTGCTGTGACTCAGTGAATATAAGCTAATGTAAGACAAAGGGTGCATTTGGGCGTCCTGCATTCAGCGACTCCTGTTTACCTTGAACCTGTAGATTAAGAACAATTTCATCAGAGCCCCAGTTGTTGCTGGCCACACAACTGTAGTACCCAGAATCCTCTGCTTTCACAGTCCGGATGACAAAGCTGCCATTGTTATGGATGCTACGCCGTCCATCGATCAAGACAGGGGCTGGGGTCCCATTGCTAAAAGGAAACCACAGACCCCATGACACACAGACCGATCACTGCACTGAGTTTCAAGTTCTTACATAACAATCTCTAAAAGGCATGGCTGTGATCAATCATAGACGTGATCAATCACTCCAAAATATCACAACATTAGTATGGGAAAACTTATATTCATGTTCAGACCTTGAATCATTGAAAATCTTTGCATTCTTCTCTTTTTTGTTCCAGTGCATGCTCATTGATGAAACCTAATTTCTATAAGCCAGATATTGCAATGAGTCACCAAGGTCAGAGGTGCAGTGCTATATATCAACAGGCACCATGGTTGAGCCCCTTCAGAAAATCTGTCTTTACCTTCCCTTCAGCCACTTGATGGTGGGGGGCGGGTCTCCGACGGCTTTGCAGGGCAACACGATGTCCTTCATCCAGGGCGTGGTGACCGTCCCGCTGAAGGTGAGGATCCTGGAGGGAGCTGGGGAGGATTAAAAATGACCCAGTTTCACATGGGACAGCAACAGATGGGGGACAAAGCAAGAGACAGACCTTTCCTACACTGTCTCAAGAGTATAACTAGAATGGCATTCAGAGAGATGCTACACCCGCACGTGTGCTAATCTTGACCCTGAACATAATATGCATGGGGCTAAAAATGTGATCTTGCACTGTGAAGGCGGGCATTGACCGATTGTGAAAATAATTCAGGTCATTGCCCAACTGTCAACATTTCCACAAAGTTTCATCACAAACGGAGTAGAATTGTTTGAGTTTTGGATGATAGGGACACATTTTAATTCTTTAGTTAGGTCCACATTTATAAAATACATTATAAGGGCCCAAATATATTTCAGTTGCTATTTGATATCATTCGCTTGTGTAGCAGTACAACATATGAAATAGATAAACCAATATAGACAGCCTAGCACGGAGAGTTATGGATACAAGTAACATCTTCTCCTCCATATACAGCGACTGCCAATAATGGAGGAAACTGAACAAGAGACAGGAGCGAAAACAATACCCCCTGCTTGTGGTACACGTGCGGGTGTAACTAGTCTTTCTGCGGGTGTCAGTCACATTCACATAAACCATGTCTCACAATTCAGTACACAAAGGCCACAATGAAATTGACACTTTCAATGAGTATGAAAATGTTTTTTTCTGGCACTGGACTGGTAATATGGAAAGGTGTGTTCGTTCTTTCATATTTCCAGTCTCATAGTTTTCTATTGGCTAAAGCACCTTTAGATTGGACAGACACATAATAGTGATGTGCAATGATTTTGGCGACTGTCCCTCAAACCTTTCGCCAGAGGCTCCACGGTGATGATCTCGCTGGCGTTTCCTCGACCAGCCGCCGTCACGGCGACCACCCAGAAGCTGTACTGCTGGTTGCGGCTGAGGTTCGGCACACGATGGAAGTACACGTCAGGCGCAGCCTCAAACTCGCTGATCCCCTTTGGAGGAACGGGGGAAACGGCGTAAGATGCGAGCGAAACATGACCGCAATCGGACCACAGTTTGGCAAGATCCAAACTGGGAGCTAAAGCCGCTTCTGGTTCTGTTTCACTCCCAGTGTGGATTCTCAACCCCTTTGATTGCACTTGTAGCCTTGTACATTACAGCACACTTCAGCCAGCTGTTAAAGAAAACCCCAGCACTGTGATAATATCTGCATTATATTTGAACTGAGATAAGCTTTTCCAGCTTTGTGAACCCTCCTTCCAACTTCCCATCGTCCCCCCTTAACTGGATACTAGCAGGATGAGATAAGGCTGTCAGAAGGGTGGGAGGGTAGATTTATGAGCGGCGCTCACAGTGTTATGTGACAGGTGTGCGGATGCGGGGGGTGCGGGGGTGGGGGCGTGGGTTGAAGGTGATAAAGAACAGGGGGTTGGGGGGGCGAGTGGGCCGGAGCTCACGGTGATGCAGTGCCTGCTGTCAGGGGAACCGTACCGTGGAGTAGGGGTTGGAGCAGAAGACAGTGTATTTCCAGATAATGCCATTGAGCTTCAGTGGCGGCAGCCAGGAGACAAACACCACCGAGTTGGTGGAGGCAGCGGCCTTCACGCCGGCCGGCGGGCCCGGGACTAAAGAGGGGAGGAGAGAGAGAGAGAGGCCGCATCATGTGATGCACACCGCGCAGCCTGTCTACTTCTGCTTAGTGCCAGAGTCAATCCATCACATTGCTATTGTGGATTGGATATAATGTGATGTTTGAATGTCTTGTCTTGTCTTTTGTGTGGACCCCAGGAAGAATAGTTGTTGCTGAGGTAATAACTAATGGGGATCCTAAACAAATAAATAAAGTAAATCACACGGCAACATCCTTACCCACCTATCAGACAGGGTTAAAAAAACAAAAATCTATCTTCTCTCTCCTGATTATTCCCAAAAAAGTACATCAGAGCTTTTTGTCTATCACCTTACTAAACTACACTGCCTGGCCAAAAAAAAGTCACACACTCTAATATTTAGTTGGACCGCCTTTAGCTTTGATTACGGCACACATTCGTCGTAGCATTGTTTCGACAACCTTGTGCAACGTCACAACATTTATTTTACGTCCAGAGTTGCATTAATTTTTGGCCAAGATCTTGTATTGACGACGGGAGAGTCGAACCACTCCGTGAAGTCTTCTCCAGCACATCCCAAAGACTTTCAATGGGGTCAGGACTCTGGTGGCCAATTCATGTGTGAAAATGATTCCTCGTGCTCCCTGAACCACTCTTTCACAATTTGAGCCCGATGAATCTTGGCATTGTCGTCTTTTTTTTGGCCAGGCAGTGTACAATGTCTTCAATCAATGCTGCTGCGACGTGAACATGTTTCTGTCTTCAAAATGTGACCACAGGTATACATGGTAATTTTCAGTAAGACAGAAAAAAGTGAAACGTGTGTGCAATTTATTTCTAATTGGTCATCTTCTGCCATATGACTTGTTAGGTGACTGGTCAGGTGACCTTTTGGCATAGTTCAAATGGAGGTGCCCTGTTTTTTGTCTTTTATCTCTGATGAAGAGCAAAGTGGCTTGAAATGTCACATTTAGTAACTATTAATAAATTTGGCATAAGGGAGCCTTTTGCAGTGTGCATTCTTTTCTTACGTTACATTTTCAGTAAAATCACATGTCGTTTGGATTGAGCGGTGCCCCTGCAGTCCTGGCCGTGCACATGCCCTTACCATCCTCCTTGGTGCGGGTGAAGATCTGCTCGCTGCGTACCCCATCCCCCGCCCTGGTGAAGGCCAGCACCTGGATGCTGTAGTTGGTGTACTTTTCCAGCCCGTCCAGCTCCAGGGAATCCTGGGAAGTCGTGACGTTCCTGATCTCGCCCAGTTCTGTAGGGAAGGGGAGACAGCAGGAATCCACAGGCAGGTTAGCACACATGCACAGAGATAATCATCTAAGCACACCGCACACTTTTCCATCGAAAGGTATCCTTGCTTAATTTATCTTAATTTCTCACTCCATCTTATTTGTGGCGGTAGCAGTGCCTATTATCTTCCATAATTATTATCATAAAATTATTATGAGTATAATTACCATTATCATATTATATTGTATTATCATTAAAGGGGAAGGGATATTCTTCAGACCATTCATTTTCACAGTGGTCACGATGGTTAGAAGTCAACCACATATACTTAATGCAGTGTGTAGGGAAATTAAACTAATTCAGTGTATAAATAATAAATTATTAATGCCAATTTTATCCCTCTGGTTGAATCTAAGAGCATTTACCTGTTCAGTCATTAATTAATGTATTACAAGCATTGTAACATTCATTTGTCTGCGGGCCAAACAAGATAGCACATGCCATACCAACCGTTACGTTAACATGTTTAAGTCAGTAGAGATGTGCAATACAGTAGCGGGAACAAGTCAGGCCAATATCCTGCAGTCCACATCAGCTTGACAGGACACATTTTAGCCTATGAAAAAGAGCTACAGCTCCCCCTTGTGGTATAGACTTGGGAGTCAGATCAGAGTGTGCTGCCAAATAGAACTCTAGTAAAAAAATTTAAAAAAAATGTGGGCCACATATACCTGTCGCACTATGATGGCTGCATTTCCTGGTTGCCAGTGCAATAGAAAGCGACAGGGTCTAGGTCAAAGGCAGCCACGCTGTCAGAAGCCATCGCTTTGACATGTCACTGTCAGTGGCGCACGTGAGAATGAAGTTGTGTGCAGCTATGAATGGAGCAGACTGACCCTGGTACCAGAAATCCCGGTGTCCCTCAGAAAGTATACAGTTAAATGAAACCCTGGGAATGCTTTTGGTTGGACTAAGAATTTACAGTTCCACCTGCCAATTTAAGTCATTGCTTAAGTTAATGTTATTGTTTATAAGCTAAATTACTGATAATATTTTTTTTCTGGGGGGCAGATGGTGGTGGGAGTGCTTCTAGTTTGCCTTTCATAAATGCCCAACCACTTACATCCCTCTATACTGGGATCTGATGCACCAGTATAGACTGACCAGGACTAGTTAAAGAAATGTATTAGCAGTCTTGCATGTGTGTTCCTTTGGCACTGATGGTGCTCAAAAAAGGGCAGGGCAGCCGCAGAGAGGGGCGGGACAGACTCAGATAGGGGCAGGGCTGCCTCAGAGAAGGGTGGAGCAGAGGGAAGCTCACCTCCGTCGGGCAGGTTGGCCCAGTAGATGATGCGGAAGCCCTGCAGGATGCCGTTTAGCGCCTCTTTGGCAGGGGTGGACCAAGAGAGTGAGATTGTCTCTGGGGATGTGGCAGCGGCCTGGACGTTCTCAGGGGGCCGGCTTGGAACTGTAGGAGTATGGTGAGAGAGCAGGGGACATGAAAAGGGCTGACAGATGCTCAAGAACATGGTAAACACAAACAAATTATTACTCACACTACTTCAAAATTTCAAAATGACAGTATACTACATCTGTGTGAGAAAGAAACATATAAATACAATACTTTGGCCCAGATTTATCTACAACATTAACCCTTTCCCACCACTTTTTTGAACACATGCCAGAAAATGTGTTTGTGTTTGACTACAGGCACAATCCTGGTCTCTTCTGTAAGGTAACCCTTCGTTGTTTGTTTTGTTATTTGTTCTTGCCTAAAAGATTATAAAAAATTTTTTTGCCGGGATAAGGATTCCGACTTTACCATTATTTGCATTGTCAACACCTGTGGATTTCTGTGGAACACGTAGAATGTATTGAGTCGTGGTTTTCATTGAGCCTGTTTTGTGTCATGTTACAAAATCAGGAACCGTTGTCGCTATAACATTGAGATTGTAAAATAGTTTGTATAGATAGAATCATGAGTTTCCACACTTTAATTCTGCCACCAGATTATTTAAAAATTTCACCATAAAAAAAGCAATGAATGCAAATAAACTAAACCACTTCCGGCCCGAATACGGGCCGTGCTAGTTAAGGGGTTAATTAACAAATATAAGCCAGCATTACATTTTTAAAGTATAGTTTTTATTTCGTTTAGTGACGACCAAGCTTGGGATGACAACCTAATAAAAACACTTCCTTAAATTATTATGCAAGTTAAAGACAGCACATTAATATAGCTTGGTTGAGTCTGAATCAATTGGAAAAATGAAAACAGGCAATACATAAAATCTCCATAAGATGGCAGCCTAACTTTACAGCCGCTACCAAAAAGGTAGATGTAAATGATAAACGTAAATGGCAAGATAAAAGCTACAAAGAAAAAGACAGTGTTGGAAGTGACAAGAGATGTAAAAATATTTGCACAACAGTAGATATTACGTGAGTTATTTCTTCATTTAAAAAAACATACATCTGCTTCCATTTTCTCCCAGTTTAGAAAGCCTTCTGTCAATTTGGGAGAGCACAGCCTAGTATACGGACTTCTCTGCAACACAGCTGATACACTAACTTCTCACTTTGCAGTCCGCCAATTACGCTTATGCAGACGATAGTGTGTACGAGGACAGTGCACAATATGATCCCTGTTCCTTGCCCCCTGTCCACTCAGACCCCTGTTTACTATGTGCTCTTTCCCCTCAGTTTGCAAGCAGTGTGTGAAAGAGATCCTGCAAAACTCTTTCCAAACTAGTGAGGAAGTAGTGAGTAATATGTCCCGCTCTTGTACTACAAGTTGTAGTTTTTACTTCCGGTTTACTTCCTGAAATTGTTGGATGAGTGTGCTCCTGAATCCCCTGAACAAAACCCAGAAATAAGGCTTTCATTTGGGGATTTTAAGCGCCCCCATTTCTGAGAAAAAGTCGGCCACTCAAAAACCTTCTGACGAAGTTGCCTCAAATATATGCCCTCAAAGGGGTGAAGGGATCATATTCGGTCACGGCCCCTTCCATAGCTACGTACAAAATTATAATTTTTATTGGTGGGGTGGGGGGGGGGGGGTGTACCCCTTTTAGAGAGAGAATAGTCACTGACCGTCCTCCAGGGTGGTGGCAATGACCTCCTGGGATGAGGGCCCTGTGCCCGCGCGGTTTGTGGCCTGCACCACCACCCCGTACTTGGTGAACTTCTTCAAGTCATCCAGTGTGATCATTTCACTGTCCCCTGTGGTGTCCATGCTGATGATGTTGAACTGGTAGCTGCCCCCCGTGCTGTACTCCCTGTACCCCACCTGGTACCCCCGGATCATGCCATTCTGTAAGTGCTTTTTAGGGGCCTGTGAGGGAGGATAGAGGAGGGGCCATAAGCTATCCGGTATAACAGCGTATGCTAACAATACTGGTAAAATACTGGTAAACACACATGACCATTAAGGATCATGGTAAATTTTGATTGTTTGTCTCCTTCTAATACACATCAGTATTCACAATGCAGCAAGTGGCAGTTCTGTTTCTCAATGCCCATAATGTTGCTTGTTTTTCAGTGTTTTTTTATTTGGACGCACACTATCGACCTCAGCAGCTGGTCATCTCCTTACCTTCCAAGTGACCTTGATGCTTTGGGAGGAAATTGCTTCAAGTTGAACTTCCTGTGGGGGGCCGTCGGGAGCTAGGGAAATGCAAGACACACACTACTACATCAGCAACAGAGAAAATCACAGTTTACAGGAAGCACAAGTTTAGCATGCTAACATACATACTGTATGTGACTTTCTTTTTCAAACATTGAGTTTTTTGTGTCCTAAAAGAGAAAAAAAAAACATCAAATATTATTGTTAGTTACTAAGGGAACTGCAATGAAAAATGCAAAAGAGGAAAGGCTGGCTATGGCTATTGCTTTCTGAACCTGAGCTACCTTACAACCAGAGATAATCAGCAGGGATAATGACATTCTAAATATAAATCAATAGATGGCGCTGAAGAGCTAAAAAAATCCTTCAGTGCAAACAAAAATGTACAGGAAAAAAGCCCCTTTTTACAGCTACGGTACATGGTTAACGTTATAGTGGTTTATCATTCTATAAATACATTATTTCAGTGTGATTATATCCCAGCAGTCTTTAATATTCAAGTTTTCATTACCAAGAACAACATGGTAATGTGGCTTGTGTGATTAAGTATAAAAGAATCTATCAAAATAGAAAAATCTATCAAATAGAAATATATATTTTAGACAATAATACATATATACAAATCTTAAATAAAATAAAGACATGATGGCCAGAAAGGAAATGCTGTTGGGACCACTGAATTATGAGTAAGAGGGTGTACAGAGACCGGCATCGCACCAGGCACGAGCAACGGTGAGTCATGGGAGGTCTGATCGATAGCGGGCCTGGGTGCTGTGTGTGAGCTGCGTCGGGATTGGTGGAGGAGGCCGGGGTGGGGTATCTGAAGGGAGATGTGCCCCCTGCTAGCTGCTGCTAGCTCACTGAAAAGCGTGGCTAAAATGGGATGTTATAGTCTATGGATCCATGTCAGACGTGTATTTAGCACAATATGAAAATGTAATTACAATAAAATTTATGTATAAAATATGCAATTCATGACATAGAAATAAAAACACAACAGCAAAATACTCAGGTAAATTATCACCATTACACAAGGAAAAAATTATAAAAACAACTTGGTATCCTATTGTACATGTATGTTCTATTGTAGACTTTCTACGATGTACATGTATCTAGACATTTTTCCAATAGGCTGCTTTACCTACAGTGGATAATGTCTTTCCGCCTGTGTCTTTACCTATGTGTGATTATCTGTTGCTCATGTATGTATGCATATTGACCGCATTTCTGTCTGTATGCACGCATGGATGTAGATATGGTATTCATGTACACATTGAACTATTGTTGCCAATACCCACTGTCAGTGATGAAGTCACTACGAAGCTCTTTTTAGCGCCAATAACTGCCGCCAGGACAGCTTTTCACATTGAAACGTTTGGGAAAGCATCCCAGCATGCTCTGCCGTGGGTCTGGATTAGGGATGAAAGTCTTGCAGGTCGAGCCAGGGGCCTACCTGCTTCCTCGGTGGTAATGGTGAGCTCATTGCTAGCGTCGCTCTTGCCGATGTGGTTCTTGGCGAACATGCGGATGTTGTAGGTGGAGGACGGGTGGAGGTCAATGATGGTGGCCTGGTTCAGCTGGGGGGAGACATCTTTGGTTGTTTGCGCTGAACCCCAGGAGGCTGTGGACAGAATGAAAATGCACACAGTGCTATGTAAAAATGAATAAGCAGTTATGCCAACTGTCATATGTCAACATCTATTTTCCGAAGTGATGTTATCATACTGTCATTCGGCACATAATTTCTCTGTCACCTGTTATACGGATGATATCCCAAGTCAAAATTTTTTATATTTTTCCATATTGAAAGTATATTTTTAGTATATAAAGTGTGTTCAAAGTTGGTAGAAATATATTTTGAACCAAAGGTACTTTTCTTAGAGTATACTCTTTGGTACTTCTTATGCGCTTTTAATATGCTAATTCAAAGTACAGGTGTAGTATGATAGCATTTAATGTACTGTAAGTGTAGTTTAAGTGTAAAAAGTATACTACAATGTTCACCAAATTTCTAGTACTCTAGTATACTTATTAAAAGTGTACTACTTCTTATTGTGCTTAAATATATTTATGTCTGTACTAGTTTAAAGTTGTACATAAGTCCTTAAAGTCCTACTTTTAAAGTTATTTTTAATGCATTTTATGTGGTATTATAGTATATTTATTTTTTATGTAAAAAATATAAATAGTTTATAGAGATAGAACTGTGAGTTTTAACACTTTAAAATGGGATATTGTGTGACCGGATTAATTGAAGTTTCACCATAAAAAAAATGCAATGAATGTAAAGCTGGATGTGCGGGCGTGTGTGTGCGTGTGTTGGGAATAGCATACTGTATCAGTAGCTTAGGCTAGGCTAGTGTTCACTGATTTTCTACAAATTGGAACGCAACCCCTCTAATTTACATTAATTCTTATGGGAGAAAATTTTCTTCAGTTCTTATGGTGAAAATTCCCCTCTATACATACAAAAATAATTTGCAGCTGAGGTATACTAAAACAAAAAAGATAAATTAAATAAAAGTGGTGAATGTCATGTACAAAGTGAAATGACAACTGTGATTATATTTTATCATGGCCAGCTGTTTAACAGTCTCTTCCGTGATGTTTCTTAGACCAACATTTTTAAATGATGGTCTATTATTTTCTTCTTCGCGTCATTTATCGTAAAATTTCAAGCTGTGTAAAATAAATTCAATCCGTTGGTATGCAGTGTATCAGTGACTGGTTCCCTCGTTCACTCAAAGACATGCTTTTGGAAGCATTAAAACTTCCATCCATGTTCATTTCCTTTCTCTGACTCTCCCAATATTAGATCAACTAATTGTTTTTATAAACATCTCAATTATAAACTCAATTGTACGATTAGTCACTTGACTGTGCTGTTAGAGTGCCTATGGGGACCCCTGGAGGATAACCATTGAAATCCAAGTTTAAATCCCTAAAGGTCACGCGGTGGAAACTGGTGGCCCTAGTTATGACAGCCTACGTCAAAAGTGTTAATAATGCCATATGATATACACTGTCATTAATTAATTCACTGTTTATGAAGGAATTATGTAGAGGTATTATCGTATTATGCAGAACTCTTTCATTCAGTGTTACCAAATATTGTGTGGTACTGACACATACTAAAATGCAGCCAGATGTCCTCTTCTCATGAGACTACCAGAATTACCATGAAAAGACTCAGATATGAAGCCAAATGTAATGTCCTTGGGGATAAGGTAATAAACAATGGCAGATATATTACAGCAAGAGTGTGAGACAAAGAATACAGTGGTGTTAAAAAAATAGCAGTACAACATCAGTAACCTGATGAACCACTGTTATTAGTAGTAGTGATATTTCTGCATGGCAAATAATTTACTTGTAGATGTAGTAGTGTAATAGAAAAACAACAGACCCAACTGTCATGACATGCATGCTGCTTGTTCTGAGTAATTGACTCATTCATTGAAAGGGGCATGTTCAAAATAATAGCAGTGTGGAGTTTAATTAGAGAATTCATTCATTCTGTGAAAAAACAGGTGTCATTAATTGTCCTTTATTAAGGAAGAAGGGAAGCAAATGTTTCACACATTGTTATAAAATATATTTCCTTCTGAATTGCTAAGTAAAATGGGCCGTTCCAAACATTGTTCGGAGGAACAACGTAATTTGATTAAAAAGTTGATTGGAGAGGGGAAAACGTATAAAGAAGTGCAGCAAATTATAGGATGCTCAGCTAAAATGATCTCAAATGCTTTAAAATGGCAACAAAAACCCGAAACACACGGAAGAAAACGAGCAACTACTGTTAAAACGGATCGAAGAATAGTCAGAATGGCAAAGATTCAGCCAATCATCACCTCCAGAAAGATCAAAGATGATCTAAAATTACCTGTAAGTGCTGTTACAGTCAGAAGATGTTTGATCGAAGCTAAGCTATCAGCAAGAAGCAGATGCGCAGCAGTTATCAAAAACAATGGTTATGCAACTAAATATTAGTTCAGTAATTTAAAGTGAAGTTAAATCTTGAAAAATGTCTTCAGTTTATACAGTAAGTGTTTGAGTTTGAAGAGAAAAATGTCGACACTGCTATTTTTTTGAACAGATTAATATTTCTTTTCTTTGCTTCCTGTAAAAGAATAAGGCAGACTTGATAAAAATTTGTTAATGCTTTGATTTGGAATTGAATGTGTAATGTTTCCACTACATGTGAAATATGGAACTAAAAGCTATTAAAAAATATTTGCACTTTATTCACTTTTTTTAACGCACTGCTATTTTTTTGAACACCACTGTATACAGTATAAGACACGCAAAGAGGTTTCATACTGTGCTCTCACACAATGATACATGGGATAGCCACGAACTTGCCGGCCCTACCGGATTTGTTCTTGCACTCAATGTCGTAGCCGGTGATGGGGCTGTTTCCATCGAAGCCCATGGTCCAGCGAAGGGCGATTGTCCGATCCCGTACCTCCCGGATCTCGACCTCGGGAGGGTCAGGGGGCTCTGGGAAATGTAGGCCATATATTCAGGGACATCACGAAACACAGACACCTGAGCGTTCAGAGATCAGCGCGATAGATTACCTTGCACTGTTAGCTGAATGATTCCACGGTCTTCGCCGAAGGAGTTGATTGCATGGCAGGAGAAGAAGCCGGAGTCTTCCCTCACTGTGGGCAGAATCTGGAAAAGCAGTTCACAATGACAACGTTGACTGGAATTCTCTGATATTCCTCCTGTTTTACTGAGCTTGACAACGCCGTTCAGAGCTAAACTCATGCAAAGTTATGACTCCGAGTACATAAAAAAGAATCAAACTTCAGTATCTTCGCGGCAAACATGATAACTAACCCGTCAAGTCAACATACTGCAACTGACAAACCATAACATAATTTTCAATTTGAATACATTTAGCAAAATTATGGTGATACTGAACCTTTGTGGAGGTTTTTTGATAGATAAAAAGCATATGTGAAATCTTATGACTGTATTCCACCCCAGTGTTGGAGACACTGCGCGTCTGACGCCACCCCGGTGTGAGCGGGGATGGTGCTGCACCTGCAGGGTGGAGATGACCTCGTCGGCCACCTCCTTGACGGAGACCACGTAGCGGCTCATCTCGGGGTTGATGATGCGGTCCTCCTTCTCCCAGCGCACCATGATGGGCTTCTCGCCGTGCGCCGTGCAGCTCATCTCCTTCCTCTGACCCTGCGTGGCTAGCGTGGTGTTGGGGTACGAGGTGATCATGGCGGGGACTGCCAGGAGACAGAGAGAGAGAGAGAGAGAGAGGGAGGGCGGGGTTGGTGGGTGTAGCGTTAGCAGGGCTTCATTCCGCGCCTTGGTGCCGTACTCTGGGCAGAGGGTCCAGCGTCTGGCGGCGTCTGACAGCATGTTACCCCGGAGGGGCGTAATAGCGATATCCCCTGCTCTACGTCTCATTCCCCCAAACGATCCAGTTGTTTTATGATGAGCATGGTTTCATAATTCATATGGACCGAACAAGACACTTGTGTTCTTCTTGCTCATGCTCAACCTTCCAACTGACGCACAGTCCGGTGCACTAGCACACACTCAGAAACAAATACACACACGCAGGCACACACGCTTGCTAAAACACACACTGCAACTAACAAACTCAGATATAGCTTCTAACCCTTGAACGTGCACACACGTCTACACACACACACACACACACACACACACATACACACACAGTCAGAGTGGCTGTACGTGGGGCTCCTGCTTAGGCACTGACAGGCTGCTGATGTGATTGAATGTGTCACACTAAGGGCTTAGAACGTTTAAGCCTCATCTCTTATTCACTGGAAGACGTCTCCTGTAGCCGTACAGAAGAGAACCTTGATTTATTTCGCATGACAACTTTGAATTTTAAATGAGGCACATTAGACGGAGAAGAAAAAAAGGAAAACATTCTTAGCTTTTATACTGGAAATGTTATCTTTCTTTAATAGGCATAACTTTACCCAAAAAAGATCTAAAGCATTGTGACTGGAATACCTGCCAGTCCCCGGAATAATTCTGTACAGAGAATGGCCGGCAGGGACATAATGAGCACAACTGAGCTAAAAAAAACACATCATCAACAACAACGCAAAGAGGGAGACCGTGTGGCGCAGTACGTAGGGCACCACGCTCTCAACCCATATACGAATCCTGTGTTGCGATAGATTGGATTCCCGGCCATGGCACTTTGTAAACTGTGATACCATGTCTATCTTTAACGGTCTGTTCTTTCTTATTTTTCTTTTTTTAAGGAACCAGGAACAGTGTGAGATGATCACAAGTCCTTACATTTCATAGATTACCACTGTAGACCTAATCTATACTCCTCTGATTGTGTACTTAGTTTTAATCATTCTAATATGTGCACATACCAGGGATATGGTCAATTCTTTTTCAACTCAGAAAATGAACTGAAATTCAATTCATGAATTGAAAAATGCCCATAATGTTCTATGGGAATCTTTCAATCAATTTATTGACTTATTTCCAAAATCGAATCAATTACAATGAAATTGACCTCAACCCTGAAACATAGGCATGCACAGACAGACAGACAGACAGACAGACAGACAGACAGACAGACAGACAGACAGACAGACAGACACACACACACACACACACACACACACACACACACACACAGAATCCACTATTCACAGCTTATTGTCAGCATATGTCCTTAAGTAACTTCAGAGAGAGAATGTGCCTAATCAGTTGGAGGCGCTGAACATAAAAGTTTGCCACGTTCTCCTCTGCACACTGTATACTGGCATATTGGGCCCAAGGGACTAAATATGATCGATAATGGACCACTCGGCATCCAAAAATCTCTTCAATTAAGGATGGAGGGTTACCGCCGCCAAGAAAAAGGCTGAACCGTGGCCTGGCAACGGTGAAGGAGCGCAGCGCAATTTCATCTGTACTGCGTGAGGAGGGGTGCTTCAGTCGCCCCAGGCTAACGCGCCCTTCCTCATAATTCCATAATTGCTTAGTTGATGTATTTTTTTAATATCCAGCAAAATTATGGGCTGTTTAATGAGGCACTGAGGGAGGGGAGAGGGAAAGGCGGAGAGAGAGAGCGCTTCCACAAGCGTTCCTACGGGAGATTGTTTCACATGATCCGCCCGCCTCTCCTTTCAGTCCCTGGCTCCCGATATGGTCCTGTTGTCAGGCAGGGGGATGGAGTGGAGGCTATTCCACCCTGCTGAAAAGGACATTAGCCTCACCAAACTGGGCTGAGTTTCCCGATAGACACATGTTGAGATTTCACTAGATACTTCTAAAAGATATATCGTGAAAATTTAGCAATGGTTTCCTAAAAGCATGCCTTGAAGACATCGACCTCACGACTTACTGAAGATACGCTTAGGAAACCACGCCTTCTCCCAGTGTAACCAAAATAACTTGGCAACTGGACTAGTAAGCTGTAAAAGCATTATATTGCATTATATTGCATTGCAGTTATAATGATTCACATTATATTGATTTGCAGTGTCATATGCAGTATTTTATATATTATACAGTGCATTCAAAAAGTGCTCTCCATTTGAATGGATCTCTATGGGAATTGGGGAAGGGACTAGATTAAGCTGTAAATTACATGGGAACAGTATGGAACACATGGTTGGCTAAATGGCTGTAAGTCATCAAGGGTCTGAGGTATCAAACGAGCAATTGCAATTGCTGCCAGATATGCAGTAGATATAGATGGATAGCCAACCATGTGTTCCATACTCTTCCCATGTAATTTACAGCTAAATCTAGTCCCACCCCCCAATTCCCATAGAGATCCATTCAAATGCAGAGAGGTTATAGTACCGCTTATAAGAGTACCTGAAAATATGATATCGAGTCTTTTTATGTTGTTGGGTCACAGATATCAGGAAGTCATGGCATGCAAAGGATATGGAACCAAATATTAAATATGATGACTTGTTAGTTTATGTTAATCTGTCCAATTAATTTTGGTGCCATAAAATGGGGGGACTATGTGTAAAAATGGCTACAATTGCTATACGGTTCACCTGATATGGATGTGAAAACCCACAAACTAAAGCTGAAAGTCTGCACTTTAACCTCATAGTCACTGTTCCATTTCAAATCCAATGTGCTGGAGTACAGAGCCAAAACAGCAAAAAATGTGTCACTGTCCTAACACTTTTGGAGTGCACTGTATATATTATCTACTCTATGTATATGACCAGGCTATAAAAATCTATACTTAGTTCTCATATATTGGGGCCCAAGAATCAAAGACTAAAAATTGTTTGCAGAGCCATTGCCACCATTTATGTGCCAATTTTGATTATATTGATTATATATTTAGATTATTATTATGTGCCACTATTTGATTAAAGCAAATCATTTTGAAACAAACATCTTGATGGCCTCCACTGTCAAGAAATATTGTCATGGAAAACAGAATTAATCCAGGTTCTCTCCAACAACTGAATAAGATAAGGAAAGTGATATTCTAACAACATCCCACCGGCTTTGAGTCTACCCATTATCAGCTCATAACGAGACGGCAGCATGCATGTAATGCAAGAAAAATTTACGTTATAATGTTATTGGGATTTATCCCATGGTATGGGTGAATACTCGATTCTGATTGGTCAATGACTGGTCGTTATTCTGTATAACCGGTCAGTCATCCGGGTCACAAATGTAATCACAGTTCTAAATGAATGCGCTGCCTCCCTGGCCAGCTAGTACTAGCTACGCAACCTGGGAATGGCAAACATGACCGGTCAATTCAGAGTCCAAGACGTTCTAGAAAATAAGTGGAATAAATAAAGTGAATTAATAAAGTAATGTAGAGTGAAGTAAAGTAAAGTGAATAATAAAGAATTAATAAACGAATGTAGCCTACCTACTTTATTTTCCTCAATGACTAACGTTACTGTAGCCTACGGCAGACGGCTACTTCGCCTCGTAGGTATGCTGCAAATAGTAGGCTAACTTTGGCTACGATAAACTTTTGTCATTGTTTTTCAGATAATGCAAATGCAATACGTGGCGAGGTAACTACTATATAGCTAGCCATAGTTACATTATCACGGAGTTAGCAAAGCGCATGGTGTTTATGTGCAATGCGTAGTCTAATCTTTTTTTTTTACTGCGAGCCATAAATCCGTCTCTAACTTTTAAGGTAGAAGTTAACGTTGCCGTAGCAACGGCATATACATCTGATTTATAAAAATCGGTAAACAACATTAATCTACAGATTTAAAAAAAGTTTTTATTCGGCAGATATCTTAGTTACAACTACTTCAATCTAGCAAAACATTTTTGTGGTTAGAAGTGCACTATTTATTCAGTTGGAAATACGAATTTATCATAGTAGGAATTTGCATGTAAATTGACGTCGGCAACACGCTGACTGCTTGTGAATGCAAGCTAGGCTACTTCACAAAGCATGTTAATCTGTAGCCTATAGGCTATGTAAGCAATAATGACCGAGGAGCCGGGCATTTCACTGTTTTATACCATGGCTTGGCTAAATACTCGATTCTGATTGGCTGGAGGGTGGGCATTTATTTCGTTAAACCGCCCGGCAACGAAGTAGCGCCGGCAACATTTTAATCACCGTTCTAAATTAATACGCCGTCTACGTTATCTGCTGCCAGCGCCATTAGAGTCGACACTTTCATGAATGGTATCCATAGCAACACCAACAGCTGATTAATAAAGCCGGCAAATAACGCTAAATCCGCAGATTTGAAAAGTTTGTCTTCGCCAAATATCTTAGTTACAACAACTTTAATCTAGCAAAGAAGTTTTGTGGTTCGAGGTGCAGTATTTATTCAGTTTGGAAATATGAACGTAACATAGTATCATGTAATGTAACGCTGACGTGAGCAATGCTGGTTGTGAATGCGAACAAGTTACTTCACAAAGCACGTTAATCTGTATATTAAAAAAAACATTTTATCCAGCGAAATGTCTTAGATATGACAAGTTACATCTAACAGTAACAAACTCGATCTACAGTAGGCTATTTTTTTCAGATGTTCCCATCTCATGATGCAGATCGTGAAATGCAATTTCCTTAGCCTGGGCTGTTTAAAATAGGCTGCGTGACCAAAGCATTTTTAAAAAGCAAGACGGAGAGAGGGAGGTAAATTGAGTTGCGGTTTCATGCAATTTTCTTAAATTATCTAACTAATGACAAAAATAACCAAAATTGGTGCTAATTTTATGGTATAAAGTTGAGAAGGAACTATTTGCTTCCATATAGAATCACTTATTTTCAGAACTACCAACGAGAGGTTTTTGCATAACTACGGACAAAATAGAACTAGTAACGAGAAATAGAAGCAGCAACGAGATGTTTTCTGTTCAAATAGAACTAGCAACGAGCAGTTTTGCATGACAACGGCAAACTACATGCCAAAATGGCCTCGGAAGGATATTTAAATTTCAGCTGATAAAGTAGATAAAAATCAATAAATATAAACGTGACTATATAAAATAATTGTTGGTAACCATGGTATAAGCGCAATAATGACCTCGGAGCCGGGCATTTAACAGTTGAAATGCCCGACGCAGAGGTAGTAAATTGCCCGAGGCGCAGCCGCTTCTATTTCTCGTTACTAGTTCTATTTTGTCCGTAGTTATGCAAAAACCTCTCGTTGGTAGTTCTGAAAATAAGTGATTCTATATGGAAGCAAATAGTTCCTTCTCAACTTTATACCATAAAATTAGCACCAATTTTGGTTATTTTTGTCATTAGTTAGATAATTTAAGAAAATTGCATGAAACCGCAACTCAATTTACCTCCCTCTCTCCGTCTTGCTTTTTAAAAATGCTTTGGTCACGCAGCCTATTTTAAACAGCCCAGGCTAAGGAAATTGCATTTCACGATCTGCATCATGAGATGGGAACATCTGAAAAAAATAGCCTACTGTAGATCGAGTTTGTTACTGTTAGATGTAACTTGTCATATCTAAGACATTTCGCTGGATAAAATGTTTTTTTTAATATACAGATTAACGTGCTTTGTGAAGTAACTTGTTCGCATTCACAACCAGCATTGCTCACGTCAGCGTTACATTACATACTATGTTACGTTCATATTTCCAAACTGAATAAATACTGCACCTCGAACCACAAAACTTCTTTGCTAGATTAAAGTTGTTGTAACTAAGATATTTGGCGAAGACAAACATTTTAAATCGGCGAATTTAGCGTTATTTTCCGGCTTTATTAATCAGCTGTTGGTGTTGCTATGGATACCATTCAAGAAAGTGTCGACTCTCATGGCGCTGGCAGCAGATAACGTAGACGGCGTATTAATTTAGAACGGTGATCAAAATGTTGCCGGCGCTACTTCATTGCCGGGCGGTTTAACGAAATAAATGCCCACCCTCCAGCCAATCAGAATCGAGTATTTAGCCAAGCCATGGTATAAATGTAGAAAACATTTTATCCAGCGAAAATTCTTCGATAAGTTACATCTAACAAACTCCGTAGTATTTTTTAGATGGTCCCATAGCTAGGGTATCATGATGCGAATCTGCTACACACTGCGTGACCAAACCATTTTTAAAAAGCAAGACAGAGAGAGGGAGGTAATGTTGAATCTGATTGAGTTATGGTTTCATACAATTTTATTAAATAATGTCGTGACAAAAATAACCAAAATTGGTGCCAATTGTATGTTATAACCGAGAAGGAACTATTTTTCCCCCCGATAGAATCAATTATTTTCAGAACTAACGACGAGAGGGTTTGCATAGCAACGCACTTAAATAGAACTAGTAACGAGAAATAGAATTAGCAACGAGATGTTTTCTGTTCAATTAGAACTACCAACCAGCTGTTTTGCATGACAACGCAAAAACAACAAGCCCAAAGAGCTGCGGAAGTATATTTAAATTTCAGCTGATTAAATCGATAAAAATCTATAAATATGAAAGTAACTATATAATCATTGTTGGTAACCATGGTATAAGCGCAATAATCAACTCCGAGGTGTGCGTTACACGGTTTTAACCGCACTCCGCTGAGGCAACCACCCTCCGCTTCGCGTCGGGTGGTTCTTCGCCTCAACGTCGTGCGGTTAAAACCGTGTAACGCACACCTCGTCGTTGATTATTGCTTACATATATTTTATGACGGGGGGAGAAATGCATACACTTTTCTGTGCTTAAAACCATGTATACTGTGTTAACCATACTGTTTGAAAGCCAGCACTATCACATTCAAGAGATTCTTCTAATCTCATGACACGTTGGAAGATGTTGTGAATTCACTACACATTTCTACATTTCATATACTACGTGGACCAGGACACACATCTGGAAACCCTCGTGAAACTCACAAACTCACAATGGTCTTCAAGATATACTTCAAGATATTTTTTTGTCCTACGGCAACTTTTGGGAAACCCACCCCTGCTCAGCAAACTAACTGGGAGGACAACAAAAAGTCTGAGAAAGCAGCAATGGAATTGAACTGAATATGCAACTCATGTTGTCGGTGTGAAATTTCCAGTGTTAATTATGAGTCCAAGTGGGATAAAAATGTATGGTATATGAGTAAAATAAAGAAAATAAACTTAAACAGAATAATAAACAGAATGCAAACTGATAGGTGCAAGACAGGGTATCCTGTGCGCTACTGTCCATTCCCTGTTGAAAAATTCCTCGTTAATTTGTGAGATTTACTTAATGAATGCAAGGAGGAAAAAAAGGTTCAGTTTGTCTTTATTTGCGTTTGATTGGAGCACATGGGTTGGGAGGGGGATGGCTAATTCTGGAGGGCAGGACATGCAAATAGCCCTCCCCTTAGGGCCTGCAGACTAGCTGTAATTGAAGTATTGACAGGTTTAACTGAAGCAGAAATGCACTGAAGTGCGACTGTTTCGGACACCCACAGCCACGCGAGCCCGTCACACGGACATGCCCCTGATACGCACACGCATGCACAGATGAACAAACACACAGAGACACACACATATGCTCACCCATGCAAAAATGGAACCGAGGGAGGACAAGGCTGAGGCAGGAGGCCAGTGGCGTGGGTCGTAGTGGGAGGAGGGGGCAGCTAGACAGCAGTGCATGCTGGGACACTAATGGCTTTTTTTCCCTTGCTCGTTCAAGCAAATAAGTACACTTTTAAGCAAAGCATCTTGAATCTATAAGCAAAGTGGTCCCGGGGTTAAAAGGCATGAAATCCGATCTCCTGATGAATGGCACGTTAAGATGTGGCTGAATTAAAGAGGCAGCCTGACGCAGTGGGCTATCCTGCATGCCACCAGGACCCTGGCATTCAGGCTTAGATTTAGGGAAACAAAACTAAGAATAAGATCATTTTAAATTATACAAATTGAAAAAATTGAAAAGGAAAAACACCAAGCAAACACAAAAAAATAAGGTTTTTTTTGGCACCAGAGCAGGTGTGTGAGCAGATCCAAGCCAACCTCTGTACGGAGAGATGAGGAGGGGGGTGGAAGGGGGGGGGCAGGAAGATTCAAGCCGTTAATCATTCATCGGGCCAAAAAAGAAGCAAACGAGATGCGCGCACCATTATGGCTCCTCTCTGCACTAATTAGGCCGGCATTGCAGAGAGCTCGTTCTCTCATTAACTAATTACAGATCTGTTCCCGGGCTGAGGAATTCCACAGGGCCATTCATTAACCCCGCCCTTCCTGCGGGCCGACTCCGCCCACCGGGAATGCTAGGGCGATATCCTTTGTCATCTCACATTTGCTCCTGTTCACATGGAATCTCCTTCCGTTTAGCTTGGGTAAGAGGGAATTCCGAGTTTGATTTGTACTTTTTTTAGTGGCCTGTCTTAATGTTATCATTAACCGCATGAAGCCGAGACCACGCAGTGACAGATAGGTGTGGTTTCTTGGATTATTGTTTCTGAAAAGGGGGGTGTGGGATACGCACAGAGTCAGACATGGGCTCTGACACGGTAACAGCTGATGTGTTACCCACCGCCCACTGCCGAAAAGATTTGGTGTCATGGCAACGGCCAGGAACCGAGATGTGTACTGCTGGGCGGGCTTTCTTGAGACCTCGGGCAAACCTCCATAGTCCACCCAACCATTGACTGCCCCAGTATTGCACCCCACCCACCGTCTTCATGGTGATTTGCTTATCTGAGCAATGCTGCCACATCCCTGACCAATGACAACATAGAGGAGGTGCTTATATCTGAAGAGTGAAAGAGGGCAGTGTGATGCTTTTTGTCCAGAGGGAGAAGGTTTTCCTTACCTGTCTGAATCCTGGATATTGTCAGACAGCGTTAATCAAACTCTTGAGTAATTTGCCGTTTCTGCTGACTGTGGCTGTGTCAGGAGCACCTCCCTCTGCTGTTCTGATTCACATCCCAGTCTGGCCCCCTTACAGGGGGAGGGTTTTATTTGATGGGTTCAGATTTTGGGAGCTTATTTTCCTGCTCTGCTCTTATCAGACTGGTGCAGGGCCTTCCCTGCAGACTGGCTCTCTGTCTGAGCCAAACACAGCTCTCCTCTGGGATACACGCACGCACGCACGCACGCACGGACACACACTCACAGAACCATATAGACACATACGTATATGTGCATGTGCACACACACGCACGCACGCACGCACGCACGCACACACACACACACACACACACACTCACAGAACCATATAGACACATACGTATATGTGCATGTGCACACACACACACACACACACACACCCACACACACACACACTCACAGAACCATATAGACACATACGTATATGTGCATGTGCACACACACACACACACACACACAAACATTCACTCTGCGTCCTCACACACAAAGGGAGGATAGTGTCTGGTGCTTATCAATGCATGTGTGGCGCACGCAATACACTGTTCACAAGGCCTGGGTTTAAAGGGAAAAACATAAGCATCCATGGCAATAAAATGGCAAAGAAAGTGTTCTTGACCAATAACAGTCCATGCTGTACATTGCTGTATGCGTCATTCACTCTTTAGACATAAGTCATTCACTCTTTCAAATAATAGACGGACAATAGTGGGAGGGCTGGAAAACGAGGTGGGCACAGAAGGGTGGCTGTACGTATCCAAATTAGAAACTCTGCTACATTGTCTCAGGATATGACAACAGGTCAATTATATTCTACAGTTATACATTATACTGTACTCACCCATTATCCAAATGTATGTACAATACAATTCTTAATTGTGAACAACAGAATGGATAGAGTATCTGTTGACTCAGGATCAAGTGGTGTTGCCCTCTCTACTTTTATTTTGTATTATTTTGTAGTAGTCTCCATTTTTTTGCCTCTAACAACAGTGTTGTTCTAACACATGAATGAATTAATTCTAAAATGTGATCACACAGTTTCACTTCTTTTTTGTGCCAATATTCATATAAATAATGCTGGTTATAGTCTTGTTTGTACCCCTATCCTGACATGACAAAGGTTTAAGTGTCAGGCTGTGACTTACAGTGGGCCACTGGTTCAACCCAAAACGTCACCTCAACACTGCTTTTATGCTGAATGTTAGGCATTAACCAAGAAGAAATGACAGCAGAATACCAAGAAAAAATTCTGTGTTTTCTGAGAGGAATGAAAAAGCAAGAGGCCTCATTAGAATGAATGCAGAGGCTCCCAGGAGGAGACCGGGCTTTCACAAGCAAGAGCCAAGGTCCGCAGGGAGACTGCGTCTGTGCACCTGTGCCAAGGTGCTCAGGGAGACTGCGTCGGTGCACCTGTGCCCAATAGAACATGGAGGCACCAAGGCAACAGCTGGCCCTGAGCTGGTCTCCTCCAAGGAAGGCCTTGCCCTGAATCACATGGCTTGCCCCAAGTCACATGACATGGCCCCAGTCGCACATGACCTGCCCCCCCGTCACATGACCTGGGCCCCTGTCAGATAGCCTGGCTCTCAGCCGCATGACCTGGACCCGAGTAACATCAGAAATATCGAGATATCCAGACGACCGACTCCATATTCTTAACACTGAAGATATTGCTTCCCTTCTATTGAAGCCAAAACATTTCTAATTCAATGCCTTGTCATAGGCTAATAGAAGCACCGGAAGGTCATGTTGCTAATCAAAGCCTCCTGTTCTTAAGAAAGTTAGAAGATGAAAGTAATTTAAATGCTTGTATAAAAATGGAGGAAAATGTAGACATGGTGCACCTCTGTGTATTGTGTGTAGCAGTCAGTACAGTCAGAGAAACTCTGCATTATTTACTAAATGTGTGTGCATATAGATGGGTGCGTGTGTGTTTGTGAATGTATGGGGATGTGCCTGGGTGAATGTCCTTGTGTGTGTATGGGTGTGTGCACGTATATTTGTGTCTATATGTTGCTAGGGTTGCACGGTATACCGGAACAAAAAAAATACCACGGTATTAAAACAGTATTATACCAACATTTTGCTGAATTTTATACTTTATGAAAATGTTCCTGACATTGCTTTCTATTGCAGTGAAATGACTGCTATCCAATGGAAAATGAATACAGATAAGAATAAGAATTGAAGGAATGCTGACGTAGTGGGCGTGCCTAGTGGCCTATGAGTGTGTGTCCTCACGGAGGAAGAGAAGTTAGCTAGATATAATGGCAGCAGTAAATCAGACTGTCCCCAACTTGTTGAAAAGCAGGGTGCTCAAAGTGAAATATGGCAGTACTTAGCCCACTAAGCCAATGATAAAGGTGAACCTGACAACATTATTACAGCGCCCGTTTTGCAAAAAATGCTTAAAAGTTTGTCTCACCAAGGATCAGGGAGGTAACACGCCCGACCTGAACCTCGCAAAGCATCTGTCCGACAACCACCCGGTTGTCGTCAGGGAATTTAAATCCAAATTGTAGTAATAAGAGACATGAAAAGTGTAGATTAAAGTATTTTTATGGTTTGACAAGTGCAGTGAACAAAGTGCTCGCATGCATGTTAATTCAGACCCCTTTCCCCGGTCTCATTTCACAACAAACTTACAAACTGATTATATAAAGCAAGATAGTCTAGCCAGGTCTTGAGTAACTTTATTTCCTATTTTGTGTCAGATATTTTGTTAATAAATATTTTTGATAATAAGTTTATATTTAATTTTATGAAAAATTCTTGGTTATCAGTGATTTACTGTGGTTTCGATTTGGTATGAATGTCGAGGTACCAAAGCTGGTTTCGGAACAACGCTAGTGCGTGCGCACGTATATGTGTGTATATGTTTGTGTGTTTGTGTATGAGTGTGTATGTATGTGTGTGTGTGTGTGTGTGTGTGAGTGCATGTGTGTGTGTGTGATTGTGTGTGTATGCGTGTGTGTGTGTGTGTGTGTGTGTGTGTGTGTGTGTGTGTGTGTGTGTGTGTGTGTGTGAGTGCATGTGTGTGTGCGATTGTGTGTGTGTGTGTGTGTGCGTGTGTATCCCAGAGGAGAGCTGTGTTTGGCTCAGACAGAGAGCCAGTCTGCAGGGAAGGCCCTGCACCAGTCTGATTAGAACAGAGCAGGAAAATAAGCTCCCAAAATCTGAACCCATCAAATAAACCCCTCCCCCTGTAAGGGGGCCAGACTGGGATGTGAATCAGAACAGCAGAGGGAGGTGCTCCTGACACAGCCACAGTCAGCAGAAACTGCAAATTACTCAAGAGTTTGATTAACGCTGTCTGACAATATCCAGGATTCAGACAGGTAAGGGAAACCCTCTCCCTATGGACAAAAAGCATCACACTGCCCTCTTTCACTCTTCAGATATAAGCACCTCCTCTATGTTGTCACTGGTCAGGGATGTGGCAGCATTGGTCTCCCTCTGGACAAAAAGCCTCACTCTGCCCTCTTCTGTCCTGATAGTATATTGTAAATATATCAAAATTATCTTCACAATATATTTAATATATACTGCAGTATATTACATTTCCATAAGGGATGAGGCAGTATGATCCTATGATCCTGTCATTAAAGTTTCTTGTGTTTCTTTCTATACAGACACGTGCAATTGCTTCTTGAACATACTGGCATCGGAAACTATTACCACAGCAATCATTTCTGTTTCACTCCTACACTGGACAGAGCACTCTTCTGTGTGTCAAGAATCACACTGAGAGGTACAGCCCCACGCCCCCTACTGGTGAAAGCCAGTAGAGTCCCTTCTTTTGCAGGCCGCTGCATCCTTGGCCTTTCTTCAGACTCGTCCTGTAGCCGGAGAGTGATTAGTACAGTCTGAGAGCCACATGGCCCACTTTGCCTGATTAAAAGCAATCTGCCTGGGCGGTCTGAACCTCAGCAGGCTGAAGGCGCTGCCTTACGGCTGAGAGAGCGTTTTTCACCCAAATTAATCCCAGTGGACAAACCAAATTATGCAATTAGAAAAAAGGGTAAGATAAAGCAAAATACAGACAAAAATACAATGTGAAATTATGGCTAATATTGTGCTTTTTTTCTGCAGATTGACACGATGCTGCATAAGACCACTAAAATAACCACGTCAACATAATCTCAGTGAGAAATTTGGGCTTTGTGGTAAACACAGACATGCGCGTGTATAAATGAAAATATTCTGGCAATACAGCATTTATAAAATATGTATATTTATAAAAGATATATGGGGGAAGAATAAAGGACAGCAGGAGAAAAATAAAGATAAAGACAGAGGTTGAGAGAAAGAACTGGAGAGAAAGAGACAGAGAGAAGAAAGCAGGAGAGTGAGACATATAGAGATAGAGGAAAAATATGTATAAATATAGCTGCAAGCAGCGACTATACGGGGTCCAAGCATAAGGTTTGTAATTTTGTTGTAATCATGTAACATTGGTTTCCTTTAACGATCGAGTCTCGGAAGGTATACGTGAGACACATGTAGCTGCATGACGTGAGTGTCTAAACATGAATATGTATAAAAGGTCAAACTGTTTTCAGACCACCACCTTCAGTTAATTCTGGGTAAACTGAATAATTTGAGAAGACATTCATGAAAGAGACCTTCAATCTGAGGCAATGCCTAGATATTAACTCAAAAAATGTCTTTTAGTGTTTTCTACCCCATTAATGTGAAAATAAGATTTGTAGATGTGAAAAGCATAAGAAAGCGCATGTTGTGTTGTCGAAAAGAAACGCGACCTCTGGTACCCGGTGGGATTTGAACCCGGGTGTCCCGCATCGAAGGCAATCGCTCTAACCACAAAGCCATCGCAGATGTTGTATGGTATGGGGAGAATTATTGGAGGGTATGGAGCATTTTTGATGAAGAATTTGGTAGGAAAAAGAATAACTTTATTCAAACTTAAATTTTTTCACTCATTTAAGTACTAGTGAAACAGTGAATAGTTAATATAGTAAAATCTCTTCGCCTTTGCAATAATGTGAAAAGAACATAATTAAGTGTGAAAAGCATAACAAACTGTGCATTGTTTTCATCGAAAAGAAAAGTAACCTATGGTGGGGATTGAACCCGGGTCTCCCACATACCGAGCCATTGCTCTTACCGCTAAGCCATAACAGATAACCGGTGGCTGCCCATTGATTGATGACGACACATCATTTTCAATGTTTAAAACACAACAGTGATTTTTCATGAAGGGAAATGGTAATAGCATTTCCAAAATGGCAGCCAATCCAAGATGGCAGCGACATATATGGGACATACATATGTTCCAGATGAGGAAATTCATCACTACAGCAAGTTTTAAATGTCTAAAATATAATGGTGATTTTTTATGAATTTATGCATTTAAAAAAATATATTATGCTCTATAGCGCCACCATTTGATTCTATTGAGCCAATACTTTAGAGTTTGGCTCAGAAGGTCAGTGCAAGTACAGAAACCAAATTTTATTAATATCCATTGAAGAATTGAAGAGTTATTAGCGTTTTTGTGACTAGCCACACCCACAACAGTTTTTATTGGCTTACTGCAATCAGGATATTTAAAAAAATCAGGAAAATCGCTTCGTGATTCTTTAGAGAATTGTCCCCTGAACAAATGGGTGTGAGTTGCATGTTGATATGTCAAATGGTCTCGGAGGAGTTCGATTTTATAGGTTTTTCACAAAATGCAAATTTGCAAAAGATCCAATATGGCGGACCTCATTGGTCCTGAAGGCAATTTATTTGCCACAAACCAACGAATTTGAGGCAAAAATAATTTTGAAGATTTGAATTGGCTAAACGGTTCAAAATTTATAGCCCAAAAAGTTTGTAAAATTTCACTTTTTCTCTATAGCGCCACCATAAGGTCAATTGGGTTGGAATTCGTACATGTGTCTTGGCGCAATGGCTACATGTGTGCAAAGTTTCAGCAAAAGTTATCATGTGGTTTTGCTGCAATTGTACCAAATGTGGGAATAATAATAATAATAATAAAACCAGCAATAACAATAGGGTTCCAGCACTACGTGCTTGGACCCCTAAATATACATACACTGTGTGTGTGTATATATATATATATATATAGAGAGAGAGAGAGAGAGAGAGGGGGAGGGGGGGGGGTACTTTTCCAAATGGCAGCCCTGGCTTGAGTAAGGAGTTCAGGGTGTAATGGAGGGGACATAAGTGCTTGGCTGCTCGGCAGATAAACACACAGTTCGCAACACACACCCTTTCTCCTCATGTGAATCACTCAGGCAGAAATCTCCAGGCCTGGGAGCCTGCGGCTCTCCGTAGTGCACAGCGTAGCGGGGATTCAGCTTGACCTCTCCCCCCCCTCGTCATCTATGACACACTCGCCTCGCCCAAACACAAGGTCCCTCCTACAACTGATAGCCACGCCAACCTCACAGTTACACAATATTTTCAGTAAAAGACTTCTACAAGCCAATCGAAGAAATTCCTTAGTCCGTAGTCAAATGCTGCAATTGGATATAGTCACGCGTCACATGGGGCAGCTCCACCCATTTTTAGTCCATGTTGTCTCCCTTTCCCATAAATACCTGGTCATGTCTGTTACATGTTCCCACACACACACACACACATAGGCACGCACACACACACGATCACCACACATACTGTATACACATGGGGTGGGACATTTTACAACTTTCTCTAAACGATGACATGCTGATTTGTCATTGCTTTTACTTGAGTAGCCTCAAGTTTTGCCCGTTTTACAGCTGCAGACCTACTTAAAGGTATTTTCTCTGGCTTTACTTCATACATAACACCGGGACAGGTCGGGCTTTTTTTCTTTTTGTATATTAGTTGTGCCTCGTTTTCATTAGTCCAAAAAAAGATTTCCAATTTTCCGATTGCATTTTTTTCTAAGCGTTTAAGAATCTGCCTGTGAGTACTCGTTTACTCAGCATCAAAAAATATGGCAGCAGGCCCACCAAATAATATGGTGCTCCCCAAAAAAAAATATCGGATCATTTTAATATAAAACTGTGACAGCAATCTCTCCCCAGTCCGTGATCACAATAACTCCCCAATGTTCAAAGTAGGCCAATTTGTTGCCCCCAATATAATTGACAATTAAGTTCAAAAATTGTTTTTATTTATTTATCTCTAGCCAGGGCCAATGTGATGCACTTTCCCCAAACCCATACTCTCCTCCTTCTACAGGCACGCTCCTCACAGATATATTGGCAGTGACAGCAGTACCTCTGCCAGCAGCAGCTATGTTGTCTATTGCCATTGAAGGTCAGAAAACCTGGATGTTGTGAGTTTATTACAACTACTCTACTACTATCTACTACTACTACTACTACTTTATATATCAGCATAATCCGCGTTGTTTGCATTTGTTTATGTGCTAAAAGTGTGCTTTTTTCACCATGCAATGGGAGTGAATGGAGAGAGCAAAAACATCATTGTCCGTTGGCCAGTTGCTGACCACTGGAGCGATTCAAGAAGATGAGCGTGAATATTACGACTCATATCAGGGCCAGGTAGCTATACAATATTATGTTCTAAGAAAGTTCAGTATGCCTTTAAATTAATTCTTAATTTTTCAGTTTTCGTGGATTTGACAACATCTGTGGTGACTGGTGGTCACAACAGTTAGTTTTCATACTCCAAATCCTGAAGTTCCATTCGAATTGTGATCGTGGACCATGGAGTGGGGGGAGTTTCGGGGATCTTTAACATTTCACATTATTGGCTTTTAACATTGCCGAAAATATTTTCCAGAAAAACGTATTGTTTTCAGGCTCATTTGGGCTATTTTCTCATTTTCCATGACTGAAAACTGCATCAAAAAATTCCAGGTTTTCCAGGACGGGTGGGAACCCTGACAAATGAACACTGTGAAAGAACTGAGGAAGATACCTAACCCCCCCCCTACAACCACCCAACTGGGGATCCCCCTTGACCCCCTCTTTTCCCACTTCCCATTTAGTGCAAAGCTAGCCCAAATCACTAGTACATGCCTCCCCCCTCCCATATAATGTTATAATGAGTAACATTATAGATATTTAGTGCAAAGCTAGCCCAAATCACTAGTACATGCCTCCCCCCTCCCATATAATGTTATAATGAGTAACATTATAGATATTTAGTGCAAAGCTAGCCCAAATCACTAGTACAACCCACCCCCGCACTGATTTCCCTGTCTTGGTTCCCAATACTGGATAAATCCAAGCCTTACTTTTGACCGTGAGGTACATGGACTTGCTGACGTCTGCCCCCACGTCGTTGCTGACTTTGCACAGGTAGTATCCGCTGTCCTCCTCCAGGACGTGCTTAATGAGCAGAGAGCCTGTTGCCAGCAACTGGATCCTGAAGCCAGAGTTCAGAGCAATGGGCTGGAACTGGGGAACGCCGGCACCTGTGGGGCAACAACGAGGGTAAGGAAGAGGAAGGGGAATGTTGCAGAGATCACACCATATATTCCGTCCCCACACCCAGATACTCAGCTTTGTATTGTTCGAATTTTAAAACATTTTACCCTTGATTTCTCCCAATATAGATCGCTTAATTGTGTTTGTGTATTCGTGCTCATCGCTGCAACTTCCTCTGTAAATTTGTGGGAGCGCATACAAGCCGACGCTCTCCTCTGAAACTATACCAAGTTAATAAAACACCTGCTTCTTTTCTCAGGTAGGCTTGCACAGATGTCGAGGTAGAGGAGCACGCTTCACGTGCAGCTTATTCAGGCAGACTGTGGGGTCGTGGCTGGCCAGAGGGAGCTGCCAGTGCATGATGAGAGGTGGATGTTCTAGAGTTAATCAATGTAAGCTGCTAGAATGAGACACAACGAGTGGGAGACCAACTCTTCACCCTTCAAATAGTGTAAGATACGCGTCTGTTAAACGTGTGGAGGTGCACTGGTTCTTGTTATTAAAGGTGCTATATGTAACTTTTCAATTTTCTAAAAATATAAGACATACACAGAACTTACAGAAAAATGCAGAATAAAAGTACTCCTTTTTCCCCCCAAAAAATTATATTGACTATGAATTTGTAATTTCAAATATATTTTATGGTCCATAAGCCGTGTTGTATTAATAACAAAAAACTATGTTTTAAGTGAGAAGTTTGGCTTGGTCAAAAGCTGCAAAAGACAGGAAATTCAAATGAGCACCACCAAGCCAAACTTCAGCTCTCCACACTTTCCATGTTTTTCAATGAGACAGCAGCAGAAAGCTCTGCCTCCGCCAGCGTTGAATACCGCATACTAAACATAGACCATAAAAAAGCCTACGTTTTGCGTGTGCTAACAGGTTTTGCACATGCTAAATGTCTTAGTAAATCAGGCCCTAAGAGTATGAAGTAGGCTCTTTGTGAGAAGGTTTGAACCAATCTGCCCAGTGATGAGTACATGTTGTTTGAAACAGCAGACTAACATAGCTACAGAACAATATAGCAGTCAGATTTAAAAAAATGAGTACTGGAAATCCCTGATAGTGTAGAGAGCTAAAGTTTGGCTTGGCGGTGCTCATGTACACACTATACCACTATAAAGTTCAAATGGAAATTGAAAATGAAAATGGCATAAATGTCATTTGGCTTCATCAATACGAGTGCTTCAAAATATCTGAGACAAGAGAAAACAAGAGACCGGAAAATAATGAAAAAGGAAGTGAGAAGAGAGGATAAATATTCAGTCTAACGTTTAACGTTATGTTAAAAAAGCTGGTTAAAATAACATTGCTATAACGCTGCTCCATGATTAGGATATTTATTAGTTTATTTATTACAGGCATGATGTCTGCCAATTTGAAGCAGCAGGGGCAGCAGCATGACGGAGAGGCCGACTAGAGGGGGTCTCTGCCAGCTGCCTCTTGCTCCTGCCCAGTCTGGGAATATTCACCCTGCGGACTTGTTCACGGGAACCATTTACTATCGTTTCTGGCACTGGCAAAGAAATTAAAATATATTTTGGTTGAGGGGGAAAATAAATATGATATCATGAGTAATGGTTCCTAAAGCTAGCATTTGAGTGGTGGAAAATCCAGGTTCAGAAAGTAAAGGTCCTCCAAGGTGTTTTGTTTCAATCACCTGGATTTTCTAATTATCTAATTATCAGCCAAGAGGTGCAAGTAATCAGCTAGCTAAGTTCATGGGTGGAAAAAACACCCATGTGTTTCACAGAATCACCCATACTTTCTGACCCCTGGGGTTCATTCCAATCGCTTATTTTCAATCCTTGCATCCTTTCCTCGTGTCCTTTCCTCACTCCTTAGTTCCGTCCAATGGAGGATGAGAAAAAAAGATGCAAGGATCAGGTATGAGCACGGAGGAATCCATGCAACATGCATTGGGGATATCGTCCTTGCTCAGTCAAACGTAAGCATCATATTATGCTTATGTGCTTAACTACTGTATAATGCTTTTTTGCCTCTTTTTTCATGAATAAACATGGCTTTTGTTAGTCACAAAGAATGAGTGTCATTATGGATTAAAGCACATTATAATAAATGGAAAGGAACGGTAAAATTTGTGTAGGGGTGTACCCGTGACATGGCAGATGTATGGGGTGCCGAATGCGACATTAAACGCTATGATTTTACTCTGCATTTTTTTCCTCACATTTAATGGAAACATCACTTTTTTTCTCACATTTAAACAAAAGACTATCCCTTTTTCTTACATTTATTATCTTTGAAAAAACTGGTGTAAATATTATATATATAAGCTAAATATTTTATTACATAGTGGTTTTTAACATTTAGCTAAATGTATAATAGTTTAGCTAAATGTATGAACATTTAACTAAATGTATGAAACATTTAGTTAAATATTTAATTAAATGTATAAATAATTTAGCTAAATGTACAAAACTTTTACTAAATGTATGAAACATCTGGCTAAATATTTACCAAATATATAAAACATTTAGCTAAATATTTAACTAAATGTATAAAACATTTAGGTAAATGTATGAAACATTTAGTAAAACGTTTCATACATTTTGTTTAATATTAAGCTAAATGTTTTGTACATTTAGCTAAATGTTTTATACATTTAATTAAATATTTAACTAAATGTTTCATACATTTAGTTAAATGTTCATACATTTATCTAAACTATTATACATTTAGCTAAATGTTAAAAACCACTAAATAATAAACATTTAGCTTATATATATATAATTTTGGGATTGTATATTTAATATTTACACCCGTTTTTTCAAAGGTCATAAATGTAGGAAAAGGGGGCATTTTTTTTGTTTAAATGTGATAAATTGATATTTCCATTAAATGTAGGAAAAAATGCAGAGTAAAATCATAGTGTTTAATGTTGCATTCGGCTCCCCATACAGATGTGGAAAGGTGGATAATTTATACATATCACACGTTACGAAAAAAGGCTTCCACAAAGGCTACACTTGTGTTTCCTCGCTGAAGCATCTTCCGGGAGCCTCCTCGTTCCTCGTTCCTCACTCCTCCGAGGAGCATTTAGCGTTTTGGAATGTCCTTAAAGATGGCGGACCGCGATCGATTACCAGGTCGGATGAGGACCAAGGAGACGAGAACAGATAAAATAAGCGATTGAAATGAACCCCTGGACTTTCCCCCTGACAATTACAAAGTTCTGAAAGCTCTGTCTCCCTACCAATGAAGCCAAAATAATCCAATTCTGTTAATCCCATGAAAATTCATTTTAGGGGCATGACCAAGTACAATAGTGTGGCGATGTACATTCTGTACTGTAATAAAGCTGCCTCCAGCTCTAACCTCCCATGTTTTACAATCAAAGGGGATAGACGAAACAAAAAAGTTCAGTATCTATTCTGCGGCCATAACCTCTGAAAAAAATCTCTAGGACTGTCTGTCAGACTTCGACTTCCGCTTTTCTAGTCTATCGCAGTTTGTGACCAAGGAGTGGTAGTGATTGGCTAAAAATACCCAGGACAACCTTTGAACTCCTGGGACTGGTTTGTGTTTATTTAGTCATAACACACAGTACTTATGCTAGATAACATATAAATATCCATTTGAGTATCAATTCATATTCATATCCCACACCCATTTCCATTACAGTGATTTTTTTTTTTTTACAGTGACACTATTTCTGGCCAATAGTGTGATGAAAAGCAAAAGCGGATTACATTTAAAGCATACACTTAGTGAATGTACTTGCCAGATGATAAAAGAATGTGCAGGACATATGCACTGAAAGACCTTTAGTAGGTCACAACTTGCATGCATATCTCTTTTATTTGCCGAACATTCGGCCACAGAGCTTTGAAAAATATTTCACCCTGTCAATGTACGCATTTTTAACTTAAATCTAAATCCAAGCAGCTGTGACAGAGAACATATCTTAGGGAAGAGAGATTACTAAATACACAATGTGCATATTAATCCCTAGAGAAGATTCTGAAATAGAGAAACAAGATTGAAACTTGTAACTCTAAAGCCTTAAAGAGACCTAGAACCTAGAAAAGCACTAGAATTTCTGTACGTGTTTATCCTTGCTTTGTTTAATGGTACTCTCTTTCTTCCTCTGGTTTAAAGGATTTATTTGCAAATGGTTTTCATTTTGTAGATTTTTTAAGGACCATGGAGCTCTAGAAAGGAAACATTGCTAAAAATGTCAAATAGATGTTCAGAAAGGCTTTGAGCACCTACACAAAGGTTCTAATAATGGAGAATCCATCCATCCATTATCAAACCCGCTTATTCCTGGTCAGGGTCACGGGGGGTGCTGGAGCCTATCCCAGCATACATTGGGCGAGAGGCAGGAATACACCCTGGACAGGCCGCCAATCCGCCAATAATGGAGAATGACATCTTATAATGAAATTTCCTAGAGATTAACATTTCCTTTCTTCTTGATATTTAAGTTCAAAATAGGGAGGTTCAGGTTGATAGCCTACTCATTTCTACATTACTTTATTAGTGTATTTTAAATTTTACTTAAATTGTTTTGCATATAAAAACTTTGAGATGGTGAGGAAATGTCTGACCATTTTCGGTAAGATCAGCTACGTAACCAGTGTTTTCAAATTCAACTGTACCATTTTTACCACTTCACACAGTCCAAGATAAAGAAGCAACAACATCCATAGCTATTACAATTAATCTACATCACCTATAGAAAGATTCTATATAGAAAGATATATATAGAAAGATTCTGTTTC
The DNA here is from genome assembly GCA_029718625.1 of Synaphobranchus kaupii. NCBI lineage: Eukaryota > Metazoa > Chordata > Actinopteri > Anguilliformes > Synaphobranchidae > Synaphobranchus > Synaphobranchus kaupii. The sequence continues at coordinate 36,620,319 of CM056378.1, read as the reverse complement.
TGTTCCAAATATAGTCACAGGACTGGAATATCCTGATGCTACTGGTCCTTTAAAAAGTATTGCCAGTGGGGCCTTCTGGGAGGTAAAACAGGACTGCACACCTCAAGTGGACTCTCTCAATTAAATGGCTACAAATGAAGGTGAGCTCATGGTGTGTTAGGCATAAGTATGAATTATCCTGGAAATTAGTATGCAGCAAAGTTGTCTGTTAAAAGATGAGGGAACATTTAACACGCTGTGGGTTTTTCAGTCCTTAATTAAAAACGCCGTGAAGTGCTTGTGGTTAGCGCGAGGTCAAGTGGAGCCACCATTTGGACTCTCCCGACATGCAGAGACAGAACGAGAGAGAGCGAGGGAGAGAGATAGAGAAAGAGAGAGAAAGAAAAGAAAAGGAGAGGAATGAAACCGGGCAACATCTTCATGGATTATAAATTTAGTGAACACGAAGAGAAGGATTGGCTATGCTAATGCCACCTGACCTCCCCTCTATGCTCTGAGTAGAAACATAACCTGCCTTTTCCCTGTGCACCATCAGATTAGAGACACACCAACTGGCAGCGAAGGCACGACACGGTCACTGTCAAAACTTTGGCTCACCAGAGTAATTTTCACCTAGTTTCTATTAGTCTTTCTTTAGTCTTTTTTAAGTGTCAATATCTCATGGTTTAAAATTTTAATTGAAGAAGAGGCTGTATCATTCAGAAATTTGCAACAAATACATTTATGTCAGAATGGTATGCAGTATATACATAATACAATTCGACCCCCAGCACTGCAATGTCCACAGCCCCAGTTTAAGGGGCCATTAGTAGGAAAATAAAAAATGGTATAGGATGCCTTTACCTTTGGAGTATTTCCACACAATGGTGGGAACCGGGGAACCCGTTGCCGAACAGTTCAGAATCACAGCTTTGCCATAAATACCGGCCTGGTCCTGGGGCTGTACCACGAACCTCGGGGGAACTGGTCAGGACAGAAAAAAGAGAAGAGGAAAATGAGACTCTGCCCTAACGTCAGTGGTTGCTCGTTCAGTGCCCTGTCATGGACTGAAGATTAAAGTGCTTTAAAGAGGGTAGGGGTGGACAGGGCAGGATTGTGTACACAATTGTTCATTGAAAACTAGAACTGTCTTGGTTTATCTTTTTGTATATTTTTTTGTAATATGGTCTGGATAATACACAATCAATTGGGGTGTGAAAATAGCTTTTGCCTAGCAAGCCAAATAAGTCACAGCACATTACTGATAGCCCAGTAACAGACTGCTGTCATGGCATATTGGTATATACAGTCGCGGCCACTATTATTGGCACCCCCTGTAAAGATGAGCAAAAAGGGTTATAAAAAATTCACCGTTTGGTGAATTAGCTTAATCTCACACTGAAAAAACAAGAAGAATCCAACCTTTAATTGACGTTAATTTATTATGAGAAAAACAAATCCCACATCAAGAAATAATTATTTTTAACAAAACTACATTGGCCACAATTATTGGCACCCCTGCATTTATATATAGAATAAAGTAATAATTTTTAATATTTAGTCACATATCCTTTGCATGCCATGACGTCCTGATGTCTGTGACCCAACAACATCAAAAGACTCTTGATATCTTATTTTCTGGTACTCTTACAAGGCAAGCGATACTATAACATCTCTGCATTTGAATGGATCTCTATGGGAATTGGGGGGTGGGTCTAGATTTAGCTGTAAATTACACTGGAACAGTATGGAACACATGGTTGGCTAAATGGCTGTAAGTCATCAAGGGTCTGACGTATCAAACAAGCTTTAATCCATCACTCTGTTGCCAGATATGCAGTAGATATGGATGAATAACTTGAAGGGTTTCTTCTCCTGACTTATTTTTCCATAGAGTTCAATAGGAAAATTTGTCAGGAGAAACAACCCTTAAAGTGATCCATCCATATCTACTGCATATCTGGCAGCAGAGTGATTGTTTAAGGCTTGTTTGATACCTCAGACCCTTGTTGACTTACAGCCATTTTACCAACCATATATTCCATACTGTTCCAGCATAATTTACAGCTAAATCTAGTCCCACCCCCCAATTCCCATAGAGATCCATTCAAATGCAGAGATGTTATAGTATCGCTTGTAAGAGTACCAGAAAATAAGATATCAAGAGTCTTTTGATGTTGTTGGGTCACAGACATCAGGAAGTCATGGCATGCAAAGGATATGTGACCAAATATTAAAAATGATTACTTTATTCTATATATAAATGCAGGGGTGCCAATAATTGTGGCCAATGTGGTTTTGTTAAAAATAATTATTTCTTGATGTGGGATTTTTTTTTCTCGTAATAAATTAACGTCAATTAAAGGTTGGATTCTTCTTGTTTTTTCAGTGTGAGATTAAGCTAATTCACCAAATGGTGAATTTTTTATAACCCTTTTTGCTCATCTTTACAGGGGGTGCCAATAATAGTGGCCGCGACTGTAAGTCATATATTATCAATTACATGCAGTGTGCTTTTTGGCATACAAACCTTTTCAAGATTTCAAGCTTTTTTTTTTTTTGGTGTGGGTTGCTTGTCTTTTTTATGATTTATACCTCTGTGCCACAAAACAAAACAAGAACAGCACCGCCATTTAGACTGTAGACTATTTTTAGATATTTTAGTAACAAGTTAGTGTATTATTGCCCATCCTCAGTCAGATGACAGTCATTTTACAAGGGTCTGGATATTAAAGTAAGTTTGGGAACCATTGGGTCAAACCAAAGAATGCCTGGCAACACCTCACAACCCCTCCCCGTCTCGCTGTGAGACGCACCTCGGACGTTGAGCTGGCTCTGGTGCTCGACGGTGGCGGCGTCATTGCGGGCTATGCAGGTGTAGTTGCCATTGTGCTCCACTGAGAGGTTGGAGATGCGCAGCGAGCTGGTGAAGTCGATGTTGTCGATGGTGACACCCAGGCTGGCTGGGACGGGCTTGCCGTCCTTGTGCCAGGTGATGTAGATGGGCAGGTCGCCCGACACAACCACGCAGGGGATGAACACCCGCTGACCAATGGAGAAGCTGGGGAACTCAAAGGGCTGGATGAATGGGGGCACTGGGGGCAGGGGGGGGAAAGACATTTTAGGTTAGATAAAGGCCAAATACTGAACCTCAACATGATGATTCTACACAAAGGTGTATAATTTAGTCTTTATAATAGAAAATATAAATTTGCTTTCCTTAACTATTTAGCAAATATTACATACATTTTTTTTCCTTAACCCCTTCACGCAGATGCCAAATTTGGTCAATCCTTGCCTATTTAGGTACAGTTCTATTTATTAGCAGCTTTATAACTCCGGGTGTGAGCATCAGAGAAACTTGAAAAATTTCTTAAATCAAGTAAGACAATTGTACCATTTACAACACTAAGTTAGATTATGTTTACCTAAATTATGAAAATAAACTAAAGTCCCACAAATGCAAAGAAATATTGGCAAAAATGTACAAATAAAGTTGTTTTTCTTTAGTTTGCAATGAAATACTGAGAGCTACAAATGTAAAATAGGTAAAACTATACATTTCTTGGATCCCTCTTTGTCCACAAGTGTACAAAATCTGAGGGTGAAATGCAGAACGACTAAAGATCTATGATGCAAAATGTAAGCAGTGTACCCTGTTGTCCCTTAGTGCCTTACAATCTATCCAAAATGGCTAAACTGTACAGTACTGTAAATCATAAAATAATCATATATATAACTACAAATCAACTGTTTTGACTCAGGAAACTAATCTTTCAAGTGGAAATGATCTTTTCATCAGTATAAGGAGGATAGATATCTATGGGTCCAAAAACCTATCCAAAACCTGTCAAAAAATGAATGAAATACATTTTGTCCATTATAAAGCACATAAAATTGCCCCTTATGATGATGATGTATCACACTGGTACAAACACCTAAATATGTAGCCTAATCATTCACTCTTGTACTTCAATAAAATATCACTTTTTTTCATTTTTCTCTGTAGTGTGTTTCACAAATGTTGCTATTTAAAAATACTTCAAGGAAAATGTTACATTCATCTAGCACATGCAAATTCAGTAAATTTTAATGAGTATTTTCCATGCCCTAAGTGACAAGTATAACCCAGGGAGATACTAATACGCTATAGTCTACATTATGTATGATAAGATTGCAATAAAATAATATTACACCATCAGGAAAATACTGTTGATGTTCTAGATGTTCGCATATCGGTGCATCAAACATAAAACATAAAACTATGAACGCTTATACTACAGTATGTGAAATACTCGTTAGAGAATGGCACCCAATTTCATATCAAACATATGGCACAATACAGTAGTGGAGTGGAAAAAACATACCTAATTCAAATATTACAAGTAGTAATACTTACATATTGAGGAAGAAATCTTTGCCTCACTAAGCAAATGCACATTGGCACGTATATTGTAATTCACTGTGCAGTTGTAGCAACACAACTAAAGTTTCTGGAGCATGCACTTTTTTTGTTCAAATGAATCAAATGGGACATGTAAAACAACATTGGGAAGCTCATAATATCATCTATTGGATAAAAGAGTTGGTCAAACAAACCAGAATGAACTAGAATGCATGAAAGGCTCAAACAGCAGATGTTTCAGATGTAGTGTACTTGTGTTATAAAGGGGTGTGTATTTCTCAAACGTATTCTCAAACGACATCTCAATGCGTAAAACCAATGGTAGGATTGTATGTTGTTTCATATTTAGTAGCAGATATTGATGGTAGAATGACATGGCATAATTACACTTGTTTATTTAGCTATTGAGTGAGCAGAAGTTGTCACCGCTGTATTGGCATATGTTCAGGCTATTGTTGGCCTTATCTGGTTGTGGTTAATATACGCTTGGGTTGCTATAGCAGGTGAGACTGGATGGGTTTGCTTGTTAAATTGACCACTCCTCATCAGGGTAATAGCCAGTGTGTCCAGAAGACAATATGAAAGTGAAAAAATGACCTGTGATATCTCAGAAAACATTAAGGGCCAGATTCAGAGTTGAGCACGCGCAAATTTGACTTACTCCTGAAATTCCACGTAGCTTAAGCTATTTGTGATTCAGACTTTTGACTCATCCGTTGTTTTAAGCATCTCTCCAGTATATATGTGGCATTACACGCACGAGGTGGAGATTTGATGAAAATGAGGATTGTCTGCAAGTCGTGCAAAATACGCGTTCAGTTTTCACTTAATAATTTTTTCCTGCGCGACTTTGTTCGGAAAAAAAGGTGGTTTATGTCTAGCACCGCCAATAGATTATAATAAAAAATACAGCATCTTTCACGTAAATGGATATTAAAATGGGTGCATGTTATTTGAATATAATATTGGTCATATTTTCTTTTGCATAGCTAACTTGCAATGATCAAAGAGCTGTCATAAAAACAAAAATATGTAAAAGTAGGCTATGGTTGACCGTCTGCTGGTATATCATATCAGATCAATATTAGATGGATTAATTGATAGACAGTGTCTTCTGGATCATATTCGCTTTGACAGTGAGTTGAAGATGTTGCATATAGGCTATTGTGTTCAACCACCGTAGGCTACATGACTTTATTAGGTAAATTGTTAAAAGAAAAATTTTATTTTTAAATCTTTTTTTTTTTTTTTCAGTAAATCCAACAATTTATTTGTTTACTTAATAATATTCCGCGCAACAACTGTCCAGCGATTATTTCTTTTGATTATGTGATGGGTATATCCAAGTCGTCCATAGGAGCTATGATCATTTTATCAATGCGACGGATTAATACGTTCACTGCCTTCCCCAACATGCAAGAGCAACTACAATGCACAAAGGTAGGATTTTACAAAGGCAAATGCGGTTATTAAAGGCAATGACACTGACACGTTGAAAATGTATCCCCCCACAAACATTTTTTTAGAAGAAAGCTCGCAACCCAGGGGGCAGGTACAAGAAACAGGTCACTTTGAGAAACGCATGCACATAGCACAGTTTAGAATATGTTGTATCTTGCATCCACGAAGGAGAAGCACTTAAGCGCATTACTTAAGTTGGCCATCTCTGAATCCGGCCCTAACAAAATTAAAACGTTCCACACCTCGGACAGTTGGCTCTCTCAACCACAATGTTCTGTTAAAACAATATTGGGGGCGGAGACCGCACAGTAATGTTGTAACGGATGCTTGGAGAGCTGTTTCTGCTTCATTTGGAAATGGCGCCTCTCTGGGGGGACGGCGGCGGTGGTTAGAATCCGTCGCTTTCGAGAATCAATGAGTTAAAATAACATTGAAATAAGCGCCACTTCAGCACTTATCTAATTCACAACAAAGCAGGAGTAATGGACTCTAGGGACTGCTCTCCACGACTGCTGGAGAATTACAGGCACTGGCAGAGCCAATTAACCAACTCTGCTGCTGTGGAAATGGCACATCCCACACTCCCACCCCTCTTTCAAAAAAAAAGAAAAAAAAAAACCCATACCAAAATTATTTGTGGAGCATATTTCGAACAGCAGCCTCACTCACTGATAGGCAAAAGAAATTCTGTCCATACAGTTTCACGACAGTAAACATCCAACAACAATTGATACAATGTCATAAGCTTTTATAAGATCAGACTAAAAAGCATAACCCTGTTCCTACCATCTACAGATTTAGCATGTTTTACCTTTAGCTTGAAACATATAATAACTTATTATTGACATATTGACATATTTCCTGAAGAAATGCTCTCACTCTGTGCCACATACACTTATGCAGAGCCTAAATTTATCACAATTACCCATATCCAGACATGTATTTGTCAAGACTTAAATTTGCTCACAAATCAAGTTCTTTAAGCTCTATTCTGCAGTACATCCAATATTCTGAATGTAATTTTTTACATACTAGTCTCCTACAAAACCTGTACCCAGTTTTAAAAAGCAGGGACAGGCTGATAGCAGGACGATATTGGGACAGGTTGATAAAAGGACAATGTGGGGACAGGTTGATATCAGGACAATGTGGGGACAGACCGATAACAGGACAACATGGGGACAGGCTAATAACAGGACAATGTTGGGACAGGGTGATTACAGGACAATGTGGGGACAGGCCAATAACAGGACAATGTTGGCACAGGCTGATAACAGGACATGTGTTTTAAGTGCAATAAAATGTCAGATTTGGTGATACCCATGAAATGTAAATGAATGGATACATCGCATATCATGTTATTTGAAAAGTACGGATGCGATTGGTTGCCCGGTGGGTCAGGTATATTGTTCTTCATAAAGACCATTAGAGCAAAGCCTTGTACAGTATGTGCAACCAACCTGTTTGTCTTTCGCCCATCATGGCAGTATTATTTTTCAAATAAACAGGCACCCTCCTCTCCCTCTATCTCACAGGTCCAGTGGCATGCACCATGACGGTGGCACTTACATGATGAGACATACATGTACTTTGCCCATCTCCACTTCCCATGGTGTTCGCTTACTGCGTGAAATACAATTTTCGTTTTGGCTAAAAACCGTCTGCCAAATGGCTAAATTATAAATTGTAAACTGCTAAATCTAACTTGCATTCACTGTCGAGTTCATGTATGAGATTATATTGACAGCCGGGGCAAGGTGAACCGTACCTTTGACGGTGACATAGACGCTGCGGTTGTAATAGTGCTGGGGCTGTATCAGCACACAGCAGGTGTACTCTCCCTCGTCCATGTCCTTCTGCACGTCCGACAGCTTCAGCGTGCCATTGCTCTCAAAGGCACGCTGGCGGTGGTTGAAGGGCAACAGGTTGGCGTTCTTGTACCACTTGATGGAGTAATACGGGTAGCCAATCACGCGGCAGTGAATGTAGGTGTCCCTCCCAGCTATGGCTGTGAGGTTTTTCATTAGACGGATGCTGACAGGCCCTTAAATGAAACAAGAAGAGACAAAACTCTCTTTAAAACGGTTTCAGGGTTTTGTGGGTTTGTGTTTGTGAGTCTCGGCAAAGGCACAAAAAATTTGATATGAATGTCCACAACCATTGCTTTGCTTGCCACTGTCCTGCATCTCCAGGCTGACTCAGAAGAAAGAACTACGAGGATCAGAATGAGATGAAAGAAGGGTTAAAGGTTAAAGTCACGTTGACACACTGCTGAAAACTGAAGGATGTTTAGTCAAAGTTTCAAAGTCATTTCTTCACTGGTTTTCTGTGAAAAATTTGATTCTCCCAAATAACGCTGGGGAGCTTTTAGCCATATTCACATCATTCAATAATGTCCAAATGCTATAACTCCCAAATGATCATTGTAATGAGGCCTTAGTATAAGCTTTTAGTGGTTCCAGTCAAGAAACAATACCTTTCCGGAGTGCAGTGACCTTTATCTTTCGAACAACATGAATAAAAATAATTATGAATAAAAACACAAAAAGCACAATTATACAAATTACACACGTGCATTAAACAGCTGTAAAGAAAGGACAGATCGCCTTTCATACCTCAGCTCCAAAAAGCAGGACGACTCGGTATCCAGTCCTCAGTACTTCCATACTCTTTAAGAGATGGCAAGGTACCTGTGCTTTTCGCACCGCTCTTTTAGACCGCGTGGGAAAAAAAAAAAAATCTTGTACTTGGCTGCTCAAGTTTGTAACTTTTTATAGTCACAGTAATCATCTGTTCAAGTTTACTAGTGGTGCTGTGCAGTTGTTTCATACTGCATGTGCTTCACACATTGTTAACCCCAGCATTATAGTTTACTGTCCTATTTATTTATTAATTTATTAATTTATATATGTATGTATTTTAGCTGTGCTAAGAGCTCAGTGAAGCAGGTAATTGCCTTTACACCATGCATAATTGTAATCATGGCACTGATGATTTATTATTAATGGTCTGCTAAGGACTCTTGTTCAGGTCTACTAATGGACCTGAACAAGGCACTATATCATTGGGTGCACATGGTCATTGGCCAGTCGTTGGTCAAGACTTGTAAGTTTCCACAACAACCCTCACATTTGTCCCCTGAGGGACATGCCTGATTGCCTATAATTATGGCTAGCATGGCGGCAAGAGGAGACCCCTGTGACTCTGAAAGAGGAATGATGGTTAGGATGGTTTTTCTCCCAACATTCCCTAGTATTCACTAATATTCACTACTTCACTATTTGACTAATAGTAACAGCACCAGTTCTACAGCAGGGCATGTGACCAACTTCCACATATGTGTTTGGACATTCAGTCAGTAATCAGCTAAAGAAGGACATCAGTAATCTGTGCTTTGCAGACGAGGGCTACTGATCCCTGATCCTGGTTGGCGGCAGCACCTGCAGGGCTTCTCAACCGTGGCACTGGAGGGCCCCAGTTTGTACAGACAAGCTATCAATTCAGTTTTTTTTCATCCTGATTGAACCACTTGAATTTTTCTTCACCCCTTACAGATTGAAAGAGTTCAAGAAAGGTACATTTCCCCTTCCTACTGGACTGAAGCCCACCGGGACTGAAAGCTTGAAACTGTGAAATCTGGAGAAATGTTTTAATAGCATCTGATGAAGGAGAAATTATGTAAGGTATGACACACCGCAAAATTGAAAACAAGCTAATCATCTGCTCTAACTGCAGGATCTGCAAATCTAACAAGACATAAACGTAAAATACACGGAGCCAAGAAGAGAAGACGGGGAAAGCACAGAGGAATATGCACAGCTGCCTTCAGACACTGCAGCCAAGGTAAAAATAAAACATATCAGAGAAAAAGGACTAGATGTTAAAATGGCCTGGAAAATACATAAACACGTACAGATATACACACATACATAGACACACACACTTTGGAGTATGCCGGCAAAGAAAAAGTTCATTTTATACAGAAGATGCATTGTCTACAAAGATATATAGGAAATGACAGCAACATGCAAACGGGCTGGGACATACATGCATGCAGAATAAAGGATTTACAGGGAGAGCTCAACATGACAGGGCCAGCCCAGGGTTATTCACCAGAAAAACAAACAAAACCATAAAACAGAGAGAAAACATGTTTGAGAGTTATGCAGGGATGTAGGTGATGGTTTAAAGACTATTATTTCAGAAACTAAATAATTCGAAATTTTTATTATTATTATTATTATTATTATTATTATTATTTGTAGTAGTAGTAGTAGTAGTAGTAGAGGCATACAATTTATGATTCATTATAATTTTGTATCTCATATCATTGCATTCTGCTGTTTCTAAAGTTAATTGGTTCACCTCATGGCTGGTAGATCTTGTAGGATACACAGGCCTTTTTAAAAATTATTATAATTTTTTTTACATCAGCCATTTATTGGGTGACAATGTTACTATGAGAATGACAGAGCAAGAGAGAGGTTTTGATTGGATATTTATAAGGCATTTATCATGGTCCTTTCCGAGGTTTGTTGACTTGGTGTGTGTCTGGTACATCCAACTATGCATTCCTTTACACACATTCAAAAGTGCATTATCTTATTTCAGAAAAAAAGGTAGACACTAAAACACTAAGGGGTCGATTTACTAAAGGTTTTCGTGTACAAAAACACATGTAAAATTGTTACCACCTGCAATAAACTGTCCGAGGTGATCAACTAACGAGGTGTAAAGGATTGCGTGTGCTAAAATTGAAAGATACGTTGATTTCTCATTTTTACGGGTTAGCCTGAATGAATATGCAACATTGGGCGTCCCTACGTTATTTCACGTAATACTGGGAGGTGGTCATGCAAATAGATTACTTTAGCACGTCTAAAGTGATTTACTAACCCTGAAAGGAAATTTTTGAACGGTATTTGCGGGTGCATTTTAGTACAAATGGAAAGCAGATATTAAAAGACAAGGAATCAATAAGATGACGGCTGTCATTGTAGCAAGACACGTGCGGGTATGTTTGGAATATCCATAACTGAACGTTCTGAATGGTTGCGTAACAATGGGGGGTAATCAACTGGTCCATTGTAGCTAACGCTCAAAATGCACAAGAAAATTTGTGGATTGCCTACATAGGCTACATCATGAACAGTAAGAATATTTTTTTTAAATCATGATGCAAATTGTGTTACAAAATAAAGAGTAGGCTAACTAGTATTTGAATCAAACAAGAAATACAACGTCTATTATAACAAACAGTGAATAACAAGCAAATCAAAACTTTATGAAAATAAAACCCATGATCAAATGGAAATGTGATTTTATTTGACACTTATGGTGCAGGTAGGCTTAGTGCTACTAAGCATAGTTATGATCATTTCATTCCTGGCAAACATCTGTAACTCCTGGCAGAAACTAAGACATCCAGTTAAACAGTTCATAATAAACCGCTAGCTAGTTCAGTGTAACAGCCCAGCTAACAAAATTAGGTCCCCGGGACGTCCCCTGAACGTCTCGAAATGTCAGGACGTCACCTTGACGTCTTTTTGTAGGGTTTTCTAAATGTTATGTGGATGTCACAGAGAACATTCTCAGGACATTCTAGTAATGTCCCCCAGACATTCATTACATTGTAACCAGTAACAGACGTTGCAGGAACGTCCCCGAATGTCCCATGAATGTTATGAGCACCAACGTCATATCATACCCGAATAGGGACGTTGCTTGAACGTCCCCGAAAATTTTTAATTACATGTCATATTGTAATCAAACAGTGACTTTCCTAGGACTTTAATAACATCCTAGTAATGTTTTTAGGACATCCCTAGGGGACGTCACATCATAACTTTGAGAGGACTAAAATGGTATGTTCTTAGGACGTCCACTGTTTGCTGGGAGTAGCCTCTTTTCGCCGTTTTCTTACAATATAACCATTCCAAACACACAAAATCGCTCATTTAAATATGGCTGTTTGCAGCTGACTAATTTACATAATGACTCTTAGTTGGTCACCCGCAAAGTGTGAAATGATAACATTTACAAATACTTTGGCTGCTCCCGCAAAATAACAACCCTTATTTGGGATCTTAGTAAATCTACCTCTGAAAGTACATATTTAATTACGAGGTAAAGTACTCATAATATTTCAGAAAGCTGTCCCCTCAGGACAGAAAGACAGAGGAAGAGAGCAAAATTCTTCATTGCTATTAATTGGGCAAGTTATCACTGCCTACAAGCAGCCAAATATGCAGTTGCAACGGGATGTACACAGGACAGCAGCAAATGGCCTCCAAAATGTACGTAATAAGACATAAGGTAACTGTTATAGTACAAATTCTTTATGTAGTCGTTACTTATCCATTTTACATAACAGTAGATTTCACAGTACTTATTATTATTATTTTCTATTTTTATAGGCATGCCTGCATGGTAGCCTGCATAGGTAAAATTTGCATTGTCTATGTTTCTGTATGCTTTGGATATACTCTGCTCTACCACTAAAGCATAACTGAACTGAATGGAACTGAAAGAAAATACATGCCAGAAAGTTTGCGCAGAGTGTATGAGCTAGTGGAAGCTGGTTGCTTTATGTCTCTGATTGAAGAAACAATGGGCCTCATTTATCAATATGGTCATAAAAAAACGTATATTTGTGCATACCAACTTACGTATGAAAATCTCACGTGTGATTCATCAAGCTTTTATAAAACACTGATCTGAGCGTAAATGTATTTGTTGGTTGATAAATCAGACTTGATCAGACTTGATCGTTTCGTCAAGATTTCAAGATTCTCTCATGCCAGTTGCGACGTTTGCTAAGTCTTCTCGGCTAATAAAACTAGATCGAAAAGAATAGGAAAACAGTTTTCCGTCTTGCATACAACATGACTGGTGATGCATAATTATTTTCATATTGCTGACTTCAATAAATCCTTATACAGAGGCTATTTCCTTATATAATCACTTTAACCGGCTTCTGCTTTATACCATTTAGGCTACACGTGATGAAACTAATACCGATTAAAATTGACTAAAAATACTTATTCAGATATTATTTTTGCTAATTAGGCTACACAACGGACATCTAGGCTACACCCGCAACGCGTAGGTCAAGTGCATTTTAAAATATTGCCCCGATGCATTAACTGCTTTTTATATTTTCATAAATGGAATGACTTGGACGTTATTTCGCCATTTTTATGATCAGCTACTCATTTAAGGCGAACACTGATTTTAAAGCTCACGTAAACACAAAGGTACTCTTTGGAAAACATAGGTGATCACCTGCTGACTCCACGGTGCTCTGAACAAAAGTTATTTGTTTTCATTAGAGGCTGCACAACTATTTTTCCTTCACTGTTCAGTGCATGCAATGTTGTTGCCTCACCACTGGGAAAAGTGTACGCAAGGTCAAGAGCTGTCGTGAGATTTCATCGTACCGTACCCCACGTTCATTTTGATCAATTCGGGAATTTGCCTAAAAATGGTCGTGTGCATACTTTACGGTCAGATATGAATGTACGCATGAATGATAAATGAGGCCCAGTATGTTTTGGGTTTCAAAGTTTGTTCTGGCACTGGGACTGACGTAGTTCAGAACAGACAGCCGGCGGAGGACAAAGAGTACAAATGGCAACTGATCGACTGTTTGAAGAACTAAAACCGACAGTCTGATAGAAAGGAACCAGGACACCTTCATAGTGGAACAAAAGAACAGAACAGGGAGGAACAGGAGGAGGTCAAAAGAAAAAAGAAAGAGCACCAGGAGAAAAGACCTGTGACTAAATCAGAGGAGGAAAGAGAGGGAAAAATGCTATCCTGAGATGGGCTGAAGTAAACAAAAAGTTAGTTAGGCAGTTTCTTATGAAACTTGGACGAAGCATGCATGAAATTTTCAATAACCAATATGAGTTATGTGTGTGATTTTTTGTTGTTGTTTTTTTTTTTTTTTTTGGAGGAGCTGATCTGACAAGCACCTCTTACGTTTATTCGAGCCTGGTAGGAGACCACTCCCGCCGAGTTGTTGGCGATGCACCGGTAGACACCTCCGTCGCGGACCTGAGTGTGTGAGATGTTCAGGTAGCTCAACAAGTTGTCCTCCTCCAGGGTGATCTGCCCCGTCTGGTGGTTGCTGTCCTTGATGACTGGGTCGTCATCCAGAGTCCAGGTGACGGTGGGGAGGGGCGTGCCCTTGACGTTGCACACCAGGGACACCACTTCATTGGGGCTGACCACCTTCTCGCTGAAGGTGGACAGGATCTTTGGAGTGCCATCTGTTGGGTGGTAAAGAGAGCAGAAGAAACAGGGGAGTGGAGCTTTGAGAAAAGGGCATTGGACAGGTGTGATGACATCACCTGAAAGCTAGTCTGTCATTGGTTGACGGCTGTGACATCATCGCCATTCATCGAAGTGGGAGTTTACACGTTTCAGGTTGGCACACAGTTTGGTTCATACAGTTGTCTCATAAAAAGTGTGTAAGGTAAAGTAAACTGGGCTGAGCTAACCGGCTCTGTGATTGCCCAACTGACTTTTTCTTTATTTTCTGCCTTGATTTGCTTTCTGTCACATGTAAGAGTCTACAGGTGTCACGCGTGGTAGTCGTTGATGTGCCGCGTTCCCGTTGGCGGTGCCGCACGGCACACTGATGCTCCCTGGCACTACAAACAACAGAAGCAAGTGACAAGGGAGGCACAGGCGCCTGTCAGGGGGAGAGACTGCCCAAGGCCCCTCCCTTGTCTCGCACGGCACTGCGTCATGTTCTCCCCACCCCTCCGCCCCTGTTCGATAGTGAACAAAGCCTGGCTCACGCTCTCTGCCAATAGCACCGTTCCCTCACTTACTCATTCATCCTTCCCTTCATCCTGATCTTCTGCTGCCAGGGCTCTTACACTGAAACTTTAGGGAGGGGGGAGGCTTCTAAATCTCTGCCTGCCTGCCTGCCACTGTACCCTAATAACCCCTCCTCTCCCCCCCCCCACCACCACCACCATTATAGATTATCAATATCCTCTTTATACAGTTCCATGGCCACAGGAGATGGTTGCCCTGGCAACTGCACTCAGGTAAGCAGTGTCAGGTCGGTGCAGACATTCTAATAATAGCCACGCCTAGCCCCACACTACAGGCCCCATTACCACACCGGCTACCAGCTGATCAATGGTACAAATCACTGAGCACACATGTGCTTGTGCAAACACGTCCATGGATGCACAGGTCACACACATGGTAGGTTAATGTCCTCTGCTTGCTTTGAAAATGTACATGGATGTTTTGTTACACCCCAACCCAACATAAAAAAACATTTCTTTATGAATACGTATACAGTAGGATTTTCATGCATTGTTCATTGCTTCTGCTTTAACCTTTCTATAGTGCTATTGTGTGCCATAGATCATTCTGTCGAGACCTTAAACCAAGTTTCTAACTCACTGTGGTCAAAAAATGTCTCTGCTGTGTTGTTGTTCCAGCTTGAAATTCCCAAACTGGCCTTTTCAATCTGGTCTAATCAATGGCTACATCACCCCCCACCCCTCCATCTTATCTACCCAGCACATATCCACAAAAGAGAAAATTGTTAGAGTAATCCGTTTTCCTTCTTGGTTTTGTTGGTTAATCAAAAGTACTGAACTGACTAAAATAAAAACATTTCTGTACTGAGATGGACACAGTGTCCGTAATAGAAGACAGTAAAGCTTAATCACACAGCTGGCCTTGGGACACAAGCATGTTACAGCATCCAACAGACACAAGGTGCAGTTTCTTCTATGCAGCTAATAAGGGTACATTTACATGAAATCGCCCTGGGGGGTGAGACGTTGTCCCGGCCTGACTGGTTCTGAGACACTGCTGTCACAAGAAGGTTCTGGAATAAGCCGGACATTGACTTGGCAGCATCGACATCAACAATGTGCTTCTTATGCATAAATATTTCATGCTCGTAATGTGAATGGGGTACAGAACCTCCTCAGAATAAATAAATGGGGGAGGGGCCCCCTGCCCGACTCGGCCCGACTCACCTTCCAGGACGACTTGCACCAGGTCCTGGGCGGACATCTTGCCGTTGCGGGCGAAGCACTGGTAGGCACCGCCGTCGCTCTTGGCCATGCCCTCCATCACCAGATTCTCCTGGTTGCTGCCGGTGATGCGCACATTGTTTCCGGGGTGGATGACCTCACCGTTGCGGGTACCAGGAAAGCTCATACTCATCGGAGCCACTGATGCTGCAGGAGAGGGACACCTGGCTGCCCACGCTGCCCTTGACCTTGCGGGGGCTCACCATCACCTTCAGGGGCTCTAGAAGACAAACCGTGCAGCTGGACTTTATATTTGCAACCAGTTTTTTATTAACTGACTGTAGTAATGTATTACTTTATTTTGCCATGTTATCTGGTAAAACTAGTCTCTTTTGCAAAAACAGTCTGGCAAATAGATTCAGTGCGAACAGTAAAAAGGAAACAAAACTCAACTTAGAAGCACAAAAACACAACAAAATTGTGATCAGGCTCTGTGTGTATGTTAATATGATGCAGTGGTTCAGGGGTTATAATATATAATATCTTCAGGCTCAGGGCTTATAAGAGTTGCCTGCAAAGTTGGGTTGGGGGCAGGGGGTGTCGTACTCACGTTTGACCAGCAGGCGACCGACAACCTCGGCGTTGCCGTAGCTGTTCCACACCTCGCACACGTAGCTGCCAGTGTCGCCGAGTTGAGTGCTCTCGATCAGCAGGCCCGTTACACTCTGACGGAAGCGGCTATCCGGCTCGAGGGGGCTGTTGTCCTTCAGCCAGCGGTACTTGGGGGAGGGGTGACCCGACGCCTTACAAGGCAGCTCCACCCGATGGCTGGCCATGACCTCCCGTTGGTCGAAGCCATCCAGGATCACTGGCTCGGAGTTTGTGGGATCTGTTTCAGGGGGAAGGAAAGGTTGCCAGAGTAAAAATGCCATGCCCATCACAGAATGAGCTTCACATTGGGGTCAGGACAGTAGAGATGTTTATAGTTTAAGGTTTAGAGTTAGGGTCAGGTTTATGATTTGTAGGACTGTCCTGACAAAAAAAAAAGATAGTTCTGCTCTGTTAGGTTAGAGTTTGGAGTTTTAGGTTCAGGGTTAGAGTCCAGGATTAGGGTTTAGGGTGAGGGGGGTAGGTCTCATCTGACAGAAACAACTAATGCTGTTTCTCTGTTGGTTTAGGGTTTTGGCTCACATGACAGAAAGGGACTAGCACTGTTTATCTGTTGCGTTAAGGATTCCAATTTAGGGGTAGGGCTCACCTGACAGAGAGGAGACCTTATGATCTGTTGGGTTAGGGTTTAGAGTTTAGGGTTACAGTTAGGGAGTTAGGACTCACCAGGCAGAAAGAGAGGAGAACTTATGATCTGTTGGGTTAGGGTCTAAAGTTTAGGGTTACAGTTAGGGAGTTAGGGCTTACCTGGCAGAAAGAGAGGAGAACTTATGATCTGTTTGGTTAGGGTCTAAAGTTTAGGGTTACAGTTAGGGAGTTAGGGCTTACCTGGCAGAAAGAGAGGAGAACTTATGATCTGTTGGGTTAGGGTCTAAAGTTTAGGGTTACAGTTAGGGAGTTAGGGCTTACCTGGCAGAAAGAGAGGAGAACTTATGATCTGTTGGGTTAGGGTTTAGAGTTTAAGGGGGTTAGGGCTCACCTGACAGAAAGAGACGAGCACTGTTGCTTTGTCGGGTCTCCCCTGTGTAGCGGTGCCGCGTGACGCAACGGTAGTTATACAATCCATCCTCAGTCTGTACATCCAAAATATACAAGGCTCCCGTGGATGTGATACGAAATCTAGATCCTGAGAAGGCAGAGAGGGAGAGAGAGAGAGAGAGACCCGTTAATTGATGCCATGTCTCACGATGTCATTACTTTATGAATATTTCATTTTTGACTTAATGATATTTGATGCTTTCATTTTTTTTGACTCCGTGGTAGGATTATCTTTCTTTAAATACCTTTTCCTGTTGTAAAATATGGTTCTTTAACTGTAACTTTGGTGCAGCAATTCTAAGACTTGCAGATTATGAATTCTCACTGCTTTGAGATTATAGGTGAATTCTCACTGGCTCAAGTAATGGCCATGAAAAATGTCAAGAACACAAGCCTTCAAATGACATTGCCGTTACAAAGATTTTTTTTTTCCTATCTTAGACTATAAATACTCCAACTTTCAAGAAATGTTGGTTTTTTTAATGCCATTTTGGGTTTCCTAAAAACTTCAATAGGCATTTTGAAGTAAAAGCTTACATTTCAAATAAAAACATCTTTCATCTAAAACCCCAATGCGCAACGATGCTTTTAACTGGAACCTCACCTCCTTCTTTAGAACTGAGTTACAGGCAGCTTATCTTGCTGTAACTTTCGAAGTTGCATAAATGCTTGTGATCAAATCCCCTCTGCTTATATTCCCCAAATCGCGGCGTGTGGTGATATAATGTTAATTCCAAGGATCAACCGCGACTGAGCGGGGGGGTGTCAACATTTATAAGGAATAATGTCTGACGCCGCAATCCTACGCATGCCTCTATCCCCAGGAGGAGTCATGTCAAAACCATTTGAAAATGCAATTTACACAGGGCTGTTCTTAGCTGCACTGTGGAGAGGATGCAAAAGGCAGAATCAGCTCTCTGGGGGCCTGGGGCCTATGTACAAACTAGCAGGAGCTTTAAGCCACAAAATGCCAATTTGGAACGTACACGGACAGCATATCCTCCATAATGCAGATCGGGAAGGTTTGCTTCTGTGTAAACTGTGAGAAGGATGTAAACAGACCTGTCAGAGTTCAGCTCCTAAAGGATGGACATAATACATTTCTGTATTTTAAGTACTTAATTAGCCCATTTTTGGAAGAAAAAAAATTAAGATAAATTGCACCTACACCCTAGAACAGAGGTGGGCAATGAGGGTCATCTCTGTTTCTGGTTTTCATGCCAACTTCTGGCCTTAATTACTTAATTAGGCTTAACATTTATGCCATCTGACATTTTAACTACATTTCTTGATAAGCGCTCCACAAACCAGAGGCAATCTGTATATAACCAAGTATGGAATGTTGTGGGATTCTTACAGGGTGCAGGTGTACAGAGTCCCTTGGGCCTGATAGAAAGAACTGTGTGCTCTGTAAATAAACCCCATCATTCCGTTCCTCAATTGTTCCGGCACACTATAAACTCACACTGTTGTCCATCACATGGCATCTCTATGTAAATCCATAAATGTAAAAAAAAAAAAGTAATATTAATGGACAACCCCATCTATGTCTCCAACATTCTGAAACGTCATTGCATTGATATCTGCATGAAATCTACAGTACAAGCTCTTAGGTTGACAAATAAATAAATCTACATCCAGATACAATGGATATAATGATACTCAATATCATACAAATGTGATATTTTTGAGAGGATATTATTTTTCTTTTTAGTGTTAAATCTATTACAAGAATTTATTTGTTTTTATTTATTTATGATTCCTTTATTTGGCGCCCAATGTGGCTGTATCTATCCAATTCCCACCCTAATTTGGACCGTCAAAATGTAAATCTTGTGTAGATCCCATTGTCAATTTGGGAGTGTAGACATCCACGGTTCTCCACCAAAACATGTGGAACTAACCCTAACCTGCTTCTTTTCACATCGCAGACTACGACTAAGCTCGCATTAAAAGTGGCGTTGGAGGAAGACCTTACAAATGCGGCTTTACTCCACGGGCACCTGATCGACCAGCGGGGCTCGCTAGATAGCAGTGAAACGCGGACACCTAAACGACGAACCCTCCCATAACCTGGGCGAAGCAATTGCACATCGCTCTATGGAGCTACCGCCCACACTCTGCACTGACAGGGTCGGGATTCGATCTGAAACCACCGGGCGCATCCATGCACCACAGCGTAGTGCCTTAACCGAATGCACCACTCAGCAGCACACGCATTTCTTATCATTTATGCAAGTACTGCATCTGCCATTAACACTACAGTTTGCATTTATTTATACAACTGAAAATTAACATTAAATTAACATTTGTATTTGCGCAAGAATATATTATTATGTCTAGGCCAAGGCTACACATATATAAAAGGCGACAAAAAATATCCCTGCCGCAGGCCTGTATGCTACCTTGAGAAGAAAAAAAAGCAGCGAGAGAGAAAACAGCCGGCTTAAATGGGCAAATATAGATATTCTTACTGTTTACATTAAAACAAGCCAATCGGCCTTGTGGCTCATATTGGATGAAGAAAAGGGAGGAGATAGGGGGGTGGTGAGGGGGGAGGGGGGGGCTGCAGGGGGTGGGGGGGCAGCAGCTATTGTAAGCACTGACCTAGTTAGGAATGCGAGTCTGTGGATTTAGTATCCTGAAGGTGTTTTCAGATCCTGGTGTAAATGCAGCTGTGTATGACGGACAACCAGCAATAGGAACAAGGGAGTGAGGTGTGTGTGTGTGTGTGTGTGTGTGTGTGTGTGTGTGTGTGTGTGTGTGTGTGTGCGTGCGTGCGTGTGTGCGTGTGCATGTATACGTTAACAAGCACAGCCATGAAAAATGCAATGTCTCTGGCTTTTTGAGTGAAATTCTAGGGCTGAGCTACTAGGTAGCATAGAGGTTTGTTGAAATTGCATACTGTAAGCGCACCAAATGATAGAACACACTGCATTCACAAATGGAAATCTGTTTCTTCACTAAATCAGTGCATTTCTGGATGTTCTCTATCAGAATCTGTATTCTGACATGGCCGAGACGTGCACCGAATGCTGTTCCAACGCAGGCAGACAGCTCTCGACTTGAAACGAAATGAAATGCATAGACCTCTGCGAGTTCGGCCATCTTTTCCACGTTCCCTTTTCGAAGGGGCTCTCCATTTTAATTATTTTTCCATGGTAGTCTGGAATCTTTCGTGGAATTCATCTCCAGCAAGACAAATTGGTCTGTCTCTGTAGCAGCTGTGAACAACGACATTCTTCTTTCTTTTTTTTAACCCGGGAGCGCCTGAGAGAGGGGACAGGGACTTTTAAGATGTCAAACCACTGTCAGGGTGTTGTTATGGCAGACTGTTGGTATGAAGGAAGGTGGATATGTAAAAAAAACAAAAAACAACACACTTTAAAGAAAAATCAAAAGGAGAGAAAATGCACCCTCGTGTCTCTGGTCTCTCTCATACATGCACATTTGTTTCTCTCTTTCCGTCAGCTTTTTTTTTTTTTGCTTCTCCATCTGCGACAAGCACTCTGATTTTCTGCTGTGCCTGAACTCTGCCTGGCACCCTGCGTCTATGCCGAAAGTTGGAAATATATTCAAACCGTGCGTTTGATCGGCGGAGTCCTGAGTCAGGAGCTCTTTCATTAAAACAGACAGTCTGTCACCCACCACAAAGGCAGAGCAGTGCACACACACACACACGCACACTTCAAAAAGCGTTTAAAATCCATGCCGGCAGAGAGCCACGACACACATTTATTGCTCTCTCTCCTGCCTGCTCAAAATCTCTTTCTCTCTCCCGCTCTCTCTCTCTCTCTCCTCCTGCCCCCTCCCTGAGAGCTCATTCTCTTGGCTCACTTAATGTAATTGTTCTCACTTTGCCCAGGCAAAATCAAATTTCTCCTGACTCTCATACTTAGAATGCTAAATGAGGAGTGCTTTTGAAGAAATGGCTGCGCTGACTCCACCCTTTTTTCATTTGGGTCGAGGTCTCCTCCATTGCGACCATTGCGTCACTCACTGATGCTCTCCTGCAGCCTCTACGCTTGACATTAGGTGCTGAACTAATTCTGAACCACACGGTGACTACCCTACAATAAAAAAAAGATTTTTTGTGTAGGCTTGATCCTCTGTGACTGCATTATGGGAAGACAACTATATTTATAGAGTAATTCCCCCAAACCCTGAGAAAAAGAAAAATAAGATATTTTCAAGCACCGCATTCTAAACAAGTGAAAACAGTTTGGTTACTTTCACTCATGTCTGTGTGTATCACATGGTCCCTGTACTGTTTTGATGGGGCAAATGGTTTAGTCCACAACACGGCTTTGCTATTTTATTCACATCCACACTTGCCTACAAGTCACAGCTCTGATAAGGGTCCACTTCATGAACACTGTGTGTAATCAACAACTCACTTGTGTGAACCAATCACATTTCTCTATGGATAACTGGTGACAAGTTATAAACTGCTGATTACAAGTACATGTCAGCGACTGACCATATAAGCAAGTCACTCACATATACACCTACTCTTGGGGTTCACATAACCTCACTTTCTCAGGACTGCTATGCGACCAGCTACTACCTCAATCAAATTGATGCAGGTCTTCAGAATATGAAAATTAACCTAGTTTGAATATCAACGGTGCATGCGAGTGTACTGAACATAATCAATTCTTAATCCAAACTAGAATCCCTATTAGATCTCTACTCTGATCAAAGCCAATTACATTCAGGTACCTTGGATGATCACCACCCCTTTTTTTGACCCATGCGGCGTATGGACAGAATTGGCGGCCAGCAGGGCACATAGCCCTTTCATCCCTGTGAAGCCACTGTTAAACCTGGACTGAAATCTTAATGTAGCCGCATAACGTTTCACCAACTGTGTGACCGTACTGAGGTCCTCATTAAACTGCATGTTTTGCTAAGCTTTAGCTAGATACATTTGGAGAAAGCGCAATTTAGGAATACATTTTTTTGTTCAACCGCTGCCTCCCCAATCGCAGGGA
Organism: Synaphobranchus kaupii; assembly: GCA_029718625.1. NCBI lineage: Eukaryota > Metazoa > Chordata > Actinopteri > Anguilliformes > Synaphobranchidae > Synaphobranchus > Synaphobranchus kaupii. Next base: position 36,597,760 of record CM056378.1, on the reverse strand, counting down.
CATGCGGTCAGCAAAGACACTGGGAGCATTTCAAAGGGGGAAGGGGGAGCATGTGTTTTGTTAAACATAGTGTAATGTAATACCACAATACAGAGCTCTGAAATTTAAAAAATCGGGGTACACATGGTGGGCACTGCTGGTGCCGGTAAAATGAAAAAATAAATAATAATATTAAATTGTTTGAGATTCTTTATTATCCTTTATTTTCAGCAACTAATTTTCTGCGCAGAGTAAACATTTTTTGGCCATATGAATAACAGTAACATGCAGTAGTACATTTAGTGTACTTAATAGGCACCGAGAAGGACATGCCCTCAAAGGCAGAGTTCTGTGGCTCTCCATTGGCTTTTTCCATGGAACGTATTCCACTGGCATACATACCTGCATTCAAATCTTCTGTGAACTCAGTGACATAGTGAGGTCAGCAATGCTCTGGTTTGCCTAGCGCTGCCCCTTCCCTGGCCATGCAGGGCACTACATCCGTCATCTGCTTATCTGACATGCAGACGGAGCTGTTCCACATCACTGAAAAGGTGGGGACCTGCAGGTGTCTCCCCCCATCAGCAGAAAACACACCCCCCCCCCCCCCCAGCACACATCACATGCCAACTCCCCACCCTCCCACCCCCACCTTCATCCATCCTCTGCCCCCTCATGAATAATTCGCCACTGGACTGCTTCCCCTTCATGCCCAGTTTCCCACAATGCACCGCGGGAACCTGAGCGGCCGTGAACAGATGCCACTGAGGAACGGAGGCACACTCCACTGTGTCCCTCCTGCTCATTGTTTACTTCATCTAGAATTAACCCCCCCTCCAGCCTCAACCCCGCCCCCCTCCTTCGATCCCACCACCCTTCCTATCCCCTGGTCTAGTGCACAGGAACACTCACATGTGTACTTTGAGTTCACTACCTTGGTTCTCCCCATTGACTGTACCTCCATTTATATCATCACAAACATTCTTCACTTATTGAAAGAGTAGTGGTTAAATTCCCAATAAAACTGTCTTTTTACACTTAAGTGTCCCCCTATACTTGATTGACAAGACAAGCCCATGCATTCCCTACCCACTTTGAATTCCCATTTTGCTACTGTAAAAGACAATTGAATCTCAATTAACCTGGTTAAAAGAAAGATAAGATAAACCTTCCTAATGAACAAATAAGCCACCAAACACAGGTATTTTATAAATGCAGTCACCATTACAAAGGCATACACACACTCGCAAAGCAAATGATCATTTTCCACCTAAAATAAGAGTTACAAAGTTTCATTTGTAATAAACCTGCCTCTATTGCTCAACCAACAGTTTTTGATAAACAAATGAAATTGGAATTTGAACAATTGACTTTAAGAATTCACCTTTGTCTAACAGTGGGAGGATATGAGGGTCCCCCTCTGAGGTCAATAATGATGATTTAGGATTTTGGTCTCTTCCACTAGGCTTTGTGTGGTGTGTGTGTGTGTGTGTGTGTGTGTGTGTGTGTGTGTGTGTGTGTGTGTGTGTGCGCGTGCGTATTTGTGAATGTGCGCATGTGGTTTGTGTATGTGTGTGTGTGCGTGAAAGCATGGTGCCCAAATTGCACTGTTGACACAGGTGTCCCCACGAGGGTACAAATACAAGTATAAGTGTGTGTGTGTGTGTGTGTGTGTGTGTGTGTGTGTGTGTGTGTGTGTGTGTGTGTGTGTGTGTGTGTGTGTGTGTGTGTGAAAGAGTAGGGGCTTCACCTTCATGGACCAGCAGGCTGAGCACAGGTGGGATATATACCCCCTTAAATATTGCAATGATCCCAGTGAGGCAGTGACTGCTGCACAGGTTCACCACAGCACCAGCCGTGTGCCAGTTAAGTCTCCAAAAGCCTGAAGCCCAGCACTTGCCATATTTGCATCTACATGAATCATTCAGCTCAGTTTGCAGACCATGCAAAAAACAAAAAAGTGCCCAGCTGCTGTACAGATGACCCATACATATTTAAAAGAGTGCATCTCTCCTCTGGGACTGACTTTGTCATGAAGATGCTTTCCTTTTTATAAATTATGTATTCATTTGGTATCTGGTGTGGAATGACATCGGTGAGGTACAGTGCCTCTCAGACAATCTTAACAGCTTCATTTTTATCTAAAATGCTGTTTGTCCCAAACACTATTGCAGTTAATAGTTTTTAAGATGTCCAGGATAAGTGGAAATTAGAGCTCAATGTGCTAAGATGGGAGCTTACAAATTGTATTTCTATTGCATTCTGTTGATATTAGCTTCACATTCCAGGTTTATACCGTTCCACAACAAACCTGCAAAATGCAGCACAGTCTCTAGCGATAAACCTTTTGACTCTTTCTAACCAGCAAATCATACTGGCAAACACGCCTACGAACCAGGTGAGAATTTCACCAATGTGAGGTGGCATCACCCTGGCATGGCCATTGCAAATCCAGAACGGGCTGTTCCCAGGCAGTCAGGAAAGACCAGGCTGATAGTAATGGTCCAGATATTGAGTAGCAGGTAGCTTCCACCAAAGTGTACATGCCTGTATGATGTCCCCATTCTCATACTGTGGAAAACAAACTAAGTGGTGTGCAATTTGGTGTCATTGTTAGGCCAGTGCAGGGCCAATTCAGGATAACACAAGGCCAAATCTAGGGGGTTAACAAGTGAGCAATGGGGGCGGAAGCTGGGCTAAAATGGTGCTAACGGGATGCTAATGGTGGCTAGATGGCCTTTTAAATAAAAATAAATGAAAAAGATTTAAATAAAACCCCCCTCTGAGACACAGCCACAGTCCCTGTCTTCCAAAACTACTTACAAATTAACATATAACAAAAGAAATAAGATATTTTAGTGGAAAAAATATTACTTTCATATGCAAATTTCCATCATGGTTAGGCTATATAATCATCAAAAACATTTCAGAAAGTCCTGTTACACACTTCCCAGGAGCCTCTTGAAGGCTTTGACCTCCCAGACATTCTCTCAATAGGAAGAGAAGCAGACAGAGATTAAAACAGTCCTTTAAATCTCCTCATTCCTCACATATCTATGCATTATTCAAAAGGTCTCTGAGAAAACTATGTTCAAAAGGTACAGACTCACTATAATGGTAATTTTTTGCACGCTACTACACTGGATGTCAGAACAACCTTATTGAAGTCCAGGAAGTGTACATAAGAAATGCGATGTGCACGTTATCAAACAAGTAAGAGCAAAGGAAATCCCTCATCATTACTGACAACGCCGCAAAAATGCTTAGCGGTGATGAGAGCAGAAATTTAGCTGCTTAGAGAGGGAGATTTGACTTACAACCAGAAGGTTACTGGCTTGAATCACACGTGCCAAACATGCCACCTCATCTTTTTATTTAATGCAAATCGACAATAAAAATGCAGAAACGACATCATGAGAAACAAACACCTTACGTTCTAGAAAGGAGATTGAGATTTTTCAGCATTTTTATCTGTAACTAAAACAACAAGGGGCATGAAAGCCACACGCCGACCGGGCAAACAGAGACAAGCAATCTGTGATGCTGTGGAAAAAAAAGAAAGAAAAAAGAAAAAAAGGAATAGGCATTTGCAAGTATAAGCACACACCTTGTTCAGGTGTCACAGCTGTCAGAAACCTAACTGGAGACCGGCCACTTCTCAGGAAAATGGGAGATGTCACTGCACCTGTGTGACCTTGGGGACGTTTGCTGTTGGTTATTGACACTTTGTATGAAAATGGGCACATAAATCTATATAATTAATGCCTCCTCCACACTATTCTGTCCCACCAGAACCCCCCCCCCCCCCTCTCTTCTGTGGCAGTGAGGACTGAGCTGCTGTCCAAACGAGAAAGGGCCATGGTGCATAATTAAGGCCCCTCCTATCTTCTCATCCTGGCCCTCTCCTTCCTGTTGTACGTGGTGAATGCAAACAGTCACTGCCCATGGAGTTTGGGGCAGAGTCCTGCACGGGTCCATTTCTCACAAACCGCACCAGCACCACGACCAGCACATGCTGCTTCCGCAAACAGACCCGCTCATCCATTTAAATTCGCAATTAAGATTGCAATTAGATGACGCCACTGTATGCAAGCCACCCGACTGTAAAGCACACAAAATACAGACAGGCTAATAAATAAATAGACAGAACAGTGATAGAAATGCTTCTTGGATTTATTTTTTTATTTATATTTTTACAGCGAGAACAATATGCCATTTAAAATGAATAAAGCATGTTAGGCTGTCATATTTAAAAAAAATATCTCCGATTTACTTTAATAAACTATTTCTAGCCTATTAAAAATGAAGAAGGCTTGTGATGTTGCCTAAAAGGTTGCATATAATTTTGAAATTAGTAAGACACTTTCATATATAATTTGAAAAAAATAAACAAACAAACAAAAAAAGATTTATTTTTGTTTCAGGCAGTAATGCTACTATAATATTGCTTAACCCCTTCAGGCAGATGCCAAATTTGGTCAATTCTCACCTATTTAGGGGGTTCTATTTAAGGCTTTATAACTCCAGGCATGAGATTAGTTTAACTTAGATTAGTTTATTTTCATAAATTAGGTCAAAATAAAGTGCCACAAATGCAAACTTTGGAAAAATGAAAAAAAAAAAACGGAAAAAAAAACAGGTAAAACTATACATTTCCTGGATCATAAACTCTGTGTCGACAAGTGTGCAAAATCTGATATGCAGTACTCCCAAAGATCTATGATGCTAAATATAGGCAGTGTACCCTTTTGTCCCTTAGTGTCTCCAAATATATCCAAAATAATCATATATTCAACTACAAATCTGTTTTGGCTCATGAAACTCACTTTTGCATCATTTTCAAGTGGGAATTACTATCTTTTCATCACTTTAGGGGGATAGATATCTATGGGTCCAAAAACCTATTCAAAGCCTGTCATAAAATAATTTATGTCTATTATAAAGCATATACAAATTCATACTCACTCCATGAAAATGTACATTTATCTAGCACATATACACAGTAAATTTGAATGAGCATTTTCAATGCCCTAATTGACAAGTATTGACCAGGGACATACTATTACGGCATAGTTTATATTATGTATGATAAGATTACAATAAAATAATATTCCACCATCAGGAAAATGCTGGCAAATGTTCAAAATGCGAAAATAACAATAGCGAACATATGGCACAACACTGTGGCGGAGTAGAAAAACTAACGTACATATTTTAAATATCACAAGCAGTAATAGTGAAGAGAAAAATGTCCCTCATGCATATCCCTCAGGTATATACTCCGACAGAATCAATGCTGTGGTATCTTGGTAACCATGGTATGTTCTTCTCTCCCACTCCCAAAATCCATGTAAGCAGGCGAGGATTTTCTCTTACCATGATGACGAGTTAGTAAATTAGTAAAAACTTGTGAAAATAACAGGAAACAACTATTACGCCTCGGCGAGCGAATGTACATTCTAAGTTGTTTGTGTAAAACTAAACTAATAAAACTAGAAATTGAAAACTAGGAAGCTGTAATTTACTGTTCAAAATATCCAATAAGACATTGGAAACACCATGATATTGGATAATATAGAGCCGTCAATTAAGCCAGAATTAACTGGAATAAATGACAGATTTACAGAGTGTGGGGGGTATTACGCGTTGATGTTTCAGACAGTGTAATGGCGTTATAAAATGTTGTATATTTCTCAAACGGATTTTCCCAGATAATAAATGATCACTGAATTTTGAAAGGGACATCTCTATGCGTGACACTAATGGTAGGATTGGATATTTCTTTCATATTGATAGTAGAATGATGTGGTATAATTACACAAGAATTTCACTTTTGCATTTGAATAAGCAGGGCTTTTCATGGCTTTTTTGGCATACGATCGGGCTATTGTTGGGCTTACCTTGTTGCTAGGACAGAATATAAATTTTAGATGGTGAACAAATATTTTTATGATTTCACACATAGACACTATTGTCCACTGTGTCACGCATGGGTAGACATAGTTGCAGGTGAGACTGGGTGGGGGTTGCTTGTTAAATAGACTTGCTACGGGACAATAGTGACACTTAGAAACTCCATATTTGGCAGAGTTGTCACAAATCATGTACTAATAAAGCTAAAATACAGAGTTTGTTGTTTCCACTTATAGTTTGGTTGAAGGAGAAATTAATATCTGAGTTGAGCAAAATCTTGACGCCGGCGCCATGGCCACTAGGGGGTCTGCGCAAAGGGGTTAACTGAGTGTTAATAAATTCATATGACAGTCGAAGCGCTGCTCCTGCAGGTGTCACTGTGTTTTTCGTGGCTGAGATAACAATGATTTCATGACTATCATACACAAACACTTGTTTGCATGTCTTGCAAGAATATCCCTTAACATGCTCATTGTCGTAGTTGACAATAATGTAAAACTCTTTCCACACGTCAGATTTTACCTGTAAATTGTTTTCCACAATGTGGAATTCCCCTCTTGCTATCTTTTCCTTTACCTCGCAGGCTGCAATTAATATTGCTGCCATTGTTTTTTTTAAAATATTTTTTTCTTTCTTTCATAAAAATAATTTGGCGCCCAACGCCGGGCTGTCTATACAATTCCCACCCTAGTTTGGGGAATATCCAATTGTCCCCCCAACCACGTTCATAGAACAACCCAACTGCACAAGACACACGGGTATCTTACCTCTGCAAACTTGGCTCAGCCACCTGTTTCACCCAACTCCCCATCACAAAAAATGCACAGAACGGAATCGAAGGAAGACCGCCCTATGCAGCTGCATACAAGCTATGGGCTCATCCATGCCCAGCAAGGTTCCTGATGAACGCGGGCTGACTGATCGTGCTTTTGCCCCCGCAGGGCTACTTGGCCACAGTCGGCACTGGCACGATCCGGATTCAAACCCAGACCATGGGGCTCATCCATGCACCTCAATGTGGTGCCTCAACCGAATGAGCCACACAGCAGCCCGCCATTGTGTTGTTTACAAACATATTTGTGTATCTTGATATTTAGGCCAGAAAGCCCCAATGATTAGCGATAACGTTATATGAATTCAAAATATTTTTAAGATTATTTTTTAAAATAAGATATCCACAGAGCTTGCAGAAAGATGCAGAGTAAAAGTATTGCTTTTCTCAAAAAAATTATATTGACTAGTATGAATGTGTAATTTCAAATATATTTTATGGTATGTAAATCAAGTTTTGTTTCTGTCTGCCTGTGATGTCACATACTGGGATTACTGCCTCCATTAATGCCCCTGAGCCAGTAGAATGCCCTTATTTTGGTCACAAATAAAACGTGAAACCGTTCGCCAGTTAGTTACAGTGAAAAAGGATTTTCAAAGCTGCATAAACAATGAAGAATGCTAATGTTAGCTGTCTAGCTACCGTTCTATCACAGCTAACATTAGTCTGCATGCATATCGAACAGCACCGCACATAGCTAACCCACATAAAACAAATCACATCAACCAGTGAGCAAAAGCCGGAATCTAGACGTCTGGGGTGGAAATCGAGGTTGAGAGACATTTTGATATTAACCCCAATATAGCTCAGGTTTTTATCCGGATATAGCTTGGCTACGTCCTTTTCGGCGAGAAAACTTTTACTTTTCAAACAAATGTAACCTAGACAGTATTTCACCGACTTTTCTCTTGACTTTTCAACACAAAAATATTCACTAGGCACTAGCAATCTGTGTAGCTAATGCATTGCTATAATGTATTGCAAATCTGCTATATAAATATTACTCATTACTTGTCTGATATAAGACTCATCTCTCGACATTTTGGATGGTACAATAGCCAGCTTCCCATCACACTATGTTCAACAATGCACCACCACAATGCACAAAGACACAAACTGTGATAGAATCTGGCAAACCACTTGCGGGGGCGGAGTTTTGACCAAGAGCAACTAGTGAGGCGGTGTTATGCTTTGGGTTGGGATTGCAGTTCGCCCGTGTGGACACTAGATGGGTTTCAAATTATATATTGATATATTATCATGACAAACCAGCCTGGAACTGACCCGCAATATGTTTGTTTTTAACTGCAAACTGAACCGCTAATTTAGAACACACACAAAATTGACCCGCCAGCGACTAAGTTGCGACTTACCCGCTGGTATCCGCGGGTATCCAACCCAATGCAGGACTAGTTTGGGGTACTCACATTTTGTGGGGCATGGAGATATGTTTAGTTTTAGATCTGGGGCTTATGGCCGTTGCTACTTTTCCATAATTTTTTCTTCCCGCTTTCTCAGTTAAGGAGCCACCCTCTCTGAACAGGCAGCGGTGATTGGCGGAAACACTCTGTGCTGGTTAGCAAGGACGCCTCCGCCTACACAGCCTTTTCACATAGGAGGAAGGGAAAAAAAACAACAAATTTCCTCTAGCCAGGTCTGAAGAGGACCTGAAATTAAGCTTCTCTGCCCACGGTTCCCCTTCATGGGCTGTTTTTTTTAATGGTGAAGCTGCAGTCCGCTCCGTGATTGAGCTGACGGCTGTCAGGCGCGTCGAGGCACAGCACGGCACATAATATGCACAGTATGGTGACCCTTCCATTTGCACTCACTTAAGCTCTTCCTGCTAACCGCTAACCACTTTGAGCACTACCCACTCAGGGGATTGTTAGCAGGAAGCAAATATCACGACTAATAGCATTGTTCTGAGCACATTCATTGTGCACATATTCACAGAGACTTGGTACATGCAGTTATCATTTCCTTTTCTGTCCAATCAAGAGGGAATTAAAAACTCCTCCATAAGACCAGCCGGCCTCTGTGCTACAGTCCTCTAATAATTTATAATAAAATGCATATGAACCTCATTTGATTACATAGGAAATACATCTAAATTAAACATTTTCTATTTATTTCTCTTTTTTTCTGGTGTATTATTCAGGAAAAGAAAAGAGCTAATGCTGGAGATTTTGCTTTGTTGGATACATATGTTACTTCTCTCATAAAAGTTCTGGAACCCTGTTATAGAGTACTCAAGTGACTACGTCACACTGGTTTCGGAAGTAAATTCCCCATTCATTTAGAGCGTAGACATTAAAGGAGCTATATGAAACAAATTTACTGTACTAAATCATAAAATGACCATGATATGTCAACAGAGATTAAGGAAACATGCTAAGTCGAAATACTGGCTTCTCCGACAACAATACTATAGCCAGTATGTTCTCCTTTGAAATTTTCATTCCGGGTCGGAACGTCTGTATTTGTTTTGGCCTGTGTGATTCACTATACTCCGAGTTGACTCCGAGTCCACTGCACATTACGAACAACCAGATGTACTCCGGCACTCCGACAGCTGATTTACGAATGCCTAAGCTAAGTTCAACATCGTTTCCATTTTGCTAGCTAGCTAAAGATTTAAATATATATATATGTATATAGTTACTTGCTAAACATACCACTAACATTAGCTTATATCTGTGTGACCGTAAACATAGCCAGCCATGCATCTAGTTAACATTGACAGAGTTATAAAAAATCCACATGAGCTGGTTTATAATTTGCAATAAAAACAATAAATAATAAACAAATTGCAAACGTATACATTAGCTGATCAACTTACAGTGTAGGACTCGTTGTCGCTTGTCATTGTCAAAATAGAATAAGCTCGTCTCAAAATATAATGTTGCGCTCGGCTCGTCTTGCGCTCGTGTTCGTTCAGTGTCTCGACTCTCTCCAATACTGTGAATTTGGATTGCAGTACCCATTTTAAACGCTCGGTGTCAATGTTACATATAGCTCCTTTAACTAAAACTTACTTTTAAACCATTTCTACTGATTATATCTTACCGTCAATTTCCGGGATTGTTCAATATAACGCCCTTTCGCAAACTATGTCATTTTTCTGGACCAGCTTTGAGTATATTTTACGTTTCAGTATTTTCTTGTGATTATATCAGCGCTGGAACTGTTTAAAAACTCGATGTCCCATAATTCCCTACGAACGTGCAGCCTTGTCTCCAGACGTTGTCATATAACGTTAGCCAGCAGTAGCACACAGCTCCATTTTTAAACACTTTATTTCTAACGTTAGCTAGCTAGCTTGAAGGACTAAAAGCTAGAATTGCTTTATGTGGTTAACCGTAGCGCAGTTTCTGACCTTGTTGGGCGGACGTCTCTACTTAGCAAGCTAACGTTAGCTCATCTTCAGCTGCAGTACTCCCATCTGCCCAAGAATGTCCAGACAGACGAGATGATGATATCTTATTGGTCAAGAACCACCCGTGCGTTGCAGTACTGGATATGCAGTCCATTAAAGTGGACTACAAGTCGAACTACAATGATTAATGCATTACTTAAAAAAAAAAAAATTGGAACACGCAATATATGGTCTATATCCTTGTACCACAGGCAAATCCAGGAACGTTTCGGCTCATTCTATAAATCAGATTTCAAGAAATAGTCGATAGTCTCCGAAGCCCATTCTATTCTTCCATAGGGAATTTACTTCCGAAACTCCGCCCACGACTGACTTGAGTACTCTATACTGTCCCACAATTTTGCGTTCCTTAAAAAAAAGCTATATAAAGTATAAGAATGGAGGGAAGTGATGTAGGAAAGACACATTGTGTAAATGTATGTAAATCACAATAGGCGCCACAGCCTACAGTACAGAAATGTGGATTGGAAAAGCACAAGGACATTGTGACAAGATAATAGCAAGTAGCGAAAGTAGCTAAATAAAATAAGACACATTATAATAAATCAATCATTCAAATTTAACTTGCAAAATGACTTGTAAATATTATAGGCTTCATATAATGGAATTGTTACAAAGAGCTATTCATGATTTAAGTCATGTCAAAATATAACAGGATTCTGTAAGTGCTGGGGGTGTTAACATCACTGAACTGCTGCAACTTGCTGCAAAATGACATGGGAGTGAACAAGCATGTCCAAAATTCTTCTCAAGACTTTCCTCTGTACTTGCCACCTCTCCTCCTTTATTTTCTTGTTTCCTTGTAAAGTGTTCAGAAGGAATCGAGAAAAGAAAACAAACTGAGGAAATGAGGAAACCGTTTAAATAATTTGAATATAGCTCAGTTTTCCCAACTGGTGTAAATGGGGGTCAACAACTTCTCATTGCCGTGTATGGTCCTTTCCCTGAACTCCAAGCCCAATATGTAATGCATAAATATTCCAACTGAAATACAGCATGTGTTAGGGGTGGAGGAGAGGAAGGATATAAGCAGAGGTGGAGGAGAGGAAAGATGTAAGCAGACGGTGGTGGAGAAGCAGACGAGCAGCGGGCCTAGACGTTGGGAGCGCCACTGAATGGCAGGCACTAGCTTTTAATAGGGTCTGTTCTCAGTAATTACCGCCACACAATTTGATCAGCGCAAGGCTAAGTATCTTCATCTGAAGGAGATTGGGGGAAATTAGCGCTTATGTAATAAGCACCATTTGTCACCATTAGAGAGAGGTGTTGACAGCTACTGTCGTTGTCAGGGCAACGCTGGTTCTCCCCACCATGACTTCCCCCCCAACACCCCCACCCCCCCCCCCCCCCCACCGTGAATACACACAAATCCCCTTCATGTACATACTCAAAAACTAATATCCACACGCACTCCAACATACTTACCAATGTGTGTGTATGTGTGGAGTGTACACTGTTGTACATGTATTCTCCATACATATGCACACTTATTTTTCCTGTGTATTCTTGGGGTTTTGTGACTTGAGAGTCTTTGGCTATGTGCTTTAAGGTGGCGCGTTGGTTCGGAGCAGGGGGAGGACAGACAGAGAAAATTGTGACTGCTGAAAATGCTGTGCCTTTCCCACAGTCCCTTGCTATAACGAGACACGTAACACGACAATTATGCCTCAAGAAAGCGTTTAACATAACCAAGAGGATGAGAAACAGTCCATCCAGGCTGGTTCGCTGCTCTGCTCAGAGAGCCACATGGGTGATTCTTGATCGTCTCCATGAGAACGCGGTCTTAAATGCTGCGTGTATTTTATGAATCTGAGCTTAACCATAACCTCTGACTGTTTAACTGTTGTCAGAACGATAAGAGAATCTTTGTTCCTGTTTGTTAGAGTGATAAAAAAAATCAGCGATCAGCTGTGTACAAGGCACAACAAAGGCCTCCGTAGATTTTCCTTAGATTAACCAGAGATAGATGACAGATCCCTTAACCCCCCTGCCAGCTGGACTGCACTTAAAGGTCTGGGAAGCTGGATTCAAATTGTGGTTATATTCCACGGAAGTGACAACGGATTGTCTTCTTAATATTTCTTTCAAGTTTATAACCACTAACTTGTTATATACACACAATTAGATTATCATGGCCTGTTCAGCAGATAATTACAGGGTGGGTGTGTATTCCTGTTCTCGGTAGTATTCATTTCCATAAGAGGTCACATGTAAACAATTCCTCATCGCTAGGTTAGAGCAGGTTGCAGACCCTTACAAAAATGGAGTATGTACAGCGGAAACATCGGCCTTAATCATATGAACCTGAGGAACCTGTGTTGAAGAGCCAGATGACTACGTACCCAATCCACGCCCTGGCCAACAGGTTTCAGAATGGTGATTATGTTATGCATTAGTCAGATGCTACGAACCAGCTAACAAAAGTCGGTCTGCATGTACTGTAGTTTAAAACTACTGCAGGCGCATTACCATTTTAAAGGGGGGGTGATGTTGAAGCTTCGCCCTCGGGTGCCGTTATAGCTAGGGCCGACTGGTGGCTGCCTCTGAAAGCCCTGCAGGCAAGACGGCCCTCTAGGACATGGATTGAGCAGTCGTGTGCACACTGTGGCCCACCAGAGCCAGGGCAGAGTAACCCTGCCTCAGACTCTCCCAGATTCTCCGGAGTACAGCTAAATAATATCAGAGCGTGTGAGCTTCTGCAGTTCCAACACTGGATGGTGCAATATGTGCAAAATAATAGAGTAAAGTGGATTCACACGTTTTGTCAGACCCGCTGCTACTCGGTGACGCCCTTTGTGTTCTGTGTGTGTGTTTGTGTGTGTGCTGGGAGGGGGAGTGTGTGAAACAGCCTAAAGGCTCATAACCCTATTTAAAAGAGAGTTTCTCTCTTTGGTGATGTATCTACGTACATACATGCTACAAGTGCATAGATTATTATGGCTAAACAAGACATACAAGGGCTGCATTTGAATAGTCAAATTCGAGCAAGGAAGGATCCTTTAGATCGCATGAACCGAAAATAGTTTCCGGGCAGCCATGCTAAGGACCGTTCAAATTTCTTATACTGAGAAGGAAAGGAGCTTCACAATTCCTTATATCCGTCCTTTCACAAAGGATGCTCTAAACTATCCTTTTCAGAAGGAAGGTAGTATTCGCGCCCCACAATGCAATGCCGCCAATGTTTTCATAAGCATCTGAGTTTTCCGGAACCTACCGAATTACCGAATTCAAACAACAAGGCGAACATATGAGAAATGCCAGAAATCTAAATGCGAATAGCTAGTATTGTTGGTTAGTATTAGCTTATAAATAGAAGGTAAACAAACAATGACACAATCAGACAATACACCAAATTTGTTAAGAGGCTAAATTTCGCCGAGATAAAACGAACGGGTCAAGTGAAATGCAGACGGCCTTTTGTCGTAATTTTTTGTGAAGTTGTAGTTCGCTATGTTGTTCAGTCACGTCAATACGACTGGACGTCGCACCACGACGCATGGTAGAGAAGGAGGTTCGAATTCCACAGTAGACGCTAGATTCCGTGTAAATCTCTCCTTCCATCTTTTCCTTGACCCCCGTGATGTTTTCTGGCGAAGAAAAGTTGCAAGGAAAGGAAAAAGGAGCCATTTTTTTTGACTATTCAAATGCAGCCTAGGCTTCTTCGTGCAAATCTGGGGAGATTATTGATAACCATTTTTCATAAACAATGCACGGGTTGACAGTTAAATGGACATGTTGCTATTGATTGATATGTGGTGGCTGTCTGCACTTTTCAAAGCTTTTTGTAAGGCAGCATGGCATGCATGTCAGGATGGGGTACACTACATAGTGCTAACAGCAATATCATACTTGGCCACTCAGGTAAAGATTTTTTATAGATGTTTTGAAGTATTTTTATGAGTGTAAAAGGAAGACTATCCTCACTTCATTGGTACACGATTTGTGACCACTCTGCCGAATACAGAGGTGTCACTAATTCTCCCGTAGCAAGTCCATTTCACAAGCAACTCCCCACCCAGTCTCGCCTGCAACTATACCTACCCAAGCGTGACATAGTGGACAATAGCGTCTATGTGTGAGTTCATAAATATATTTATTCATCATATAAAATCAGAATTCCATCATAGCAACAAGATAAACCCAACAATAGCCTGATCGTATGCCAGAAAAATTCCACACATCCATTATTGCCGAAGCCATCAGCCAACTTTCAATCTGCGAGAGTATGGTGCATGTCATCCTAAAATGTGAAAAGACTTCCGTGATGGGATATATCGATGTATCCTTTGCCAGAAGAGACGTGGAGCCGAGTTTGAAGCCGTTTCACTCATCTCCACCAATATTGGGCCATTGTAGGGAAGGAGGACAGAAAGATCAGTTTCTGGGTCACAGAAGAGATGAGGTGGTAGTGGAGGACAGGAGGATACATTCTTTGAGTATTGGGACGCACCCTAAGGCCGAATATGATCCCTTCACCCCTTTGGGGGCGCATATTTGAGTCAACTTCGTCAAAAAGTTTGAGTGGGTGACTTTTTCTCACAAATGGGGGCACTTAAAATCCCAGGATGAAACCCTTATGTCCGGGGTTTTGTTGAGGGGATTCAGGAGCACACTCATCCGACAATTTCAGGAAGTAAACCGAAAGTAAAAACGATGAATTATAATACAAGACATATGGCCAGATTCAGAGTTGAGATAAGCACGCACAAATGGGACTTAAATTCTGCGTAGCTTAAGCTAATTGTGATTCAGACATTTGACTTATCCGCTGTTTAAAGCGTCTCCAGTATATACCTGGCATTACGCGCACGGGGTGGAGATTTGATGAAAATGAGGCGTGTCTGCAAGTTGTGCAAGATACGCGTATTCAGAGTTTTCACTTAATAATTTTTTTCTGTGCAACTTTGTTCAGAGAAAAAGGTAGTTTATGTCTAGCGCCACCAATAGATTATTATGAAAAATACAGCATCTTTCGCATAAATGGACATTAGAATGAGTGCAAGTTATTTGAACATAATATTGGTGATATTTCCTTTGCATAGCTAACTTGCAATTATCAAAGTGCTGTCATAAAAAGAAAAATATGTAAAAGTAGGCTATGAATGACCGTCTGGAATATCATACCAGACACATACTAGATGGATTAATTGATAGACAGTGTCTGGATCATATTCGCTTTGACAGATAGACGATTTGTGTCAGCACAGCTTCTCCAAAATTATTAAGTTGAAGACGTTGCATACATGTTATTGTGTTCAACCACCGTAGGCTACATGACTTTATTAGGCAAATCATAAAAAAATATTAGATTTTTTAATCTTTTTTTCCCCCAGTAAATCCAATGATTTATTTGTTTACTTAATAATATTGCATGCAACCACTCTCCAGCGATTATTTCTTTTGATTGTGTGATGAGTATATCCAAGTCGTCAAAAGGAGCTATGATCATTTTATCAATGCGACTGATTAATACGTTCACTGCCTTCCCCATCACTATGATGCACAAACGTAGGATTTTTCAAAGGCAAATGCGGTTATTAAAGGCAATGACACTGACACGTTGAAAATGTATACCCCCACAAACATTTTTTTTGTAGAAAGCTGGCAACCCAGGGGGCAGGTACAAGAAACAGGTCATTACAATATCATACCCTGTGCCACCCGCATTTTGAGAAATGCACCCGTGTAGCGCAGTTTAGAATACGGCGCATCTCATCCCGCGTTAAATCCACGCAGGAGAAGCACTTAAGTGCATGACTTAAATTGGCCATCTCTGAATCCGGCCCATAGAGCGTATATACATGTCTATGGTACAAGAACGGGACATATTACAAACTACTTCCTCACTAGTTTGGAAAGAGTTTTGCAGGATTTCTTTCACACACTGCTTGCAAAGTGAGGGAGAGAGGCCACATGGATAACATGATTTACCCAAGTAGGACATGTTCCTGGATCAACATCCCTTGTTGTTTGTGGAACAACATTCATATTGACCAATCATTGCCCACTCCTTGACCAATCATTGCCCAGTAATTTCAAAATTCCCTCCAAAACGCCCTGGTTTTTCAGAGAGGGAAGCCATTTTCTGCATCATTCCCCTGCATTTCTCTTTGCAAAATTGTACAACGTTGTACAAAATAGGTTTACTGAAAATATCTTAGTGGCACCTTATTTTGATCATTCATATACAGTATATGAGCCCTATTAATGGCTTGTATTTGTAGCTGAGGCAGTGCAGTGTCTAACTGAGCTAAGATAGTTGATAGTTAAACTTTCCTGGTAACACATTACGGTTCACAAAAAAATGCTAGTAAATAATTAATTTATAACTACTACTTAATGCACAAATTAAAACTAGTTATTAAGAATTAACTATTGTTGTGTTAACATAGTTTGTCATCAACTATGCCTCAGTCATGATAAACAATATTCTGATAAACTTGCAAGTAATTAATAATGAAATAATTAATTACAGTACTAAGTAATATTTACATTAAATATTTGTTAACATTTCATTTACTAGAACATATTCCCCCAATTTAGGATTTGCTCGTTTTAATCCCTGATCATCATCAGAGTGTTGATCCCAGATATATATGTGCTAATGTTGAGCCAGGATCATTATCACCATGTTGATCCAGGATGATCAACATTATTGTTGATCCTGTATAGCTTTGCTCACGTTGAGCCAGGATCATTATCACCATGTTGATCCAGGATGATCAACATTATTGTTGATCCTGTATAGCTTTGCTCATGTTGATCCAGGATGATCATCATATTGTTGATCCTGTACAGTTCTGCTAATGTTGAGCCAGGATCATTATTGCCTTGTTGATCCAGGATGATCATCTGAAATGGGGAGCTATACAATAGCTTATCTCTCTGTAAATCGGGGTGTTCTGGAGAACTTTGAAATGGCTGAGAGGCTGATCGGCACACAGTGATGACATCAGAGGGCAATGATTGGTTAATAGGAATGTTGTTCCAGGAACAACAATAGTGATCCAGGAGCATATCCTACTTGCCTAAATCACCTGTACGAGGGGCACATAGTAAACAGGGGTCTGAGTGGACAGGGGACTGGGGGCAGGGAATAGGGATCATATTTGGCCTGTGTGTCACCTCATATTTATACCCCAGTGAAACAGGAAGTTGATAATGACCACATAATAGTTCCTAAAAACTCAGATGTGCTTAAAAAAAGTTAAATATGAATGGAAATATATTTCAACTAGGTGTTTTTGTGACTATTTCTAATGATGGCAATGATTGGGGGAGACATTTTTTTGGGGGGGGAAATATAAAAAGAATTTTATAAAATAAAATTATTTTACCTAAATTAAATATCAGATGTTTCTCATATTTTGAACGTAAGGTCATGCTGATAAACGAAAAAAATAATATTTTCCAGGGTTGCCAATAATTATTGTGGGTACTGTTTAATTCCTATCAACTATTTTTATAAGCTGAGATATGGTTATTCAATTAGATGTCCCAGAATTGTGACTGCATTCACCCTGTAAGGAAGGAATGAAGAAAGCAGAAAGAGACAGGCCAGCATGCTAACACGCCCTCAGCTATAATTTACCTGGGAGCTGAATGGTAGCGGGCCGGCAGTGGTTTCAGTAATCAAATGACACACATGGCTTCATTGCACCGTGCCTCGTTAGATGCTACCTACAGCTGCTGGGAGCATCGACCCCCTTCCACTGCCCTCCTTCTCCACCTCCACCCGCTTCTCAGTCTCCATCTCTGCCATTTTCAGGCCTGTTTGGTTTTGTTTCCTTTATATCTATTTTCTTCAGATTAGATATGCGACGTGACTTATAAAAATGCCTATTTAATTCAGTCCTCTTGGCTCGGTATCTTGTGCGTCTTAATGGAAATGTTTGTTTTGAGGTGCTCATGATGTCCTGTAGTTAGCTAGAGGTGGTTTTTGCAATCACGGTGCGTGAAAAGATCACTGTGCTGCCTAGTCCGCACCCAGCCCTGATTGCGCTGAAAATCTTCCTTTTGGAACAGAGACCCCAAGCACCCTAACACTGCAAAGCTGTGGTTAAGGATCTGGATTTATAAACAGGGGTTACAAGTTCATATAATCAGATGCTGTTGTCCCTGTACTGTACATATATACCTTCAGTGAATATATTCAGTATAAGTGGGTTTATTGTAAAAGCATACAGTAAACCAGGCTCATCTTGTTGAAGCACCATTCCAGTGCATGGATGGGGACCACAAACTGGTATGGAATCCAGACTGTGCCAGTGGCAATTTTCAGTTTTCAACAAGTCCCACAGGTCAATTGGGAGCCCGTAAAAATCCTGTTGAGCAGCACTGTAACGTTCCTGGTTTTTCTGTTCTGTGTATTGTTTATTTTCGTACTTTATTATTTTTCATAGTCATTGCCCTTAGTCCTGGTTCCTGTACAGTATGCATTTCCCTCAGTTCCCCGGTCTGTCTGTGTGCTGTGTTCCTAGTTGTCACTCCCCTGTATCGTGCTGGCACTATTCGGGTGATTTCGGAAGTATTCAGGATTTCCGCCTTCCTTCGTGTCTCGTAATCTTTCTTCAGTCTTTTGTATTAAACTGTTGATACTATTAACAATTACTTATTTATTACTTGTGGTTATCTAGTTTAAGTTACACTTACTAAATCTACTAGTGTACTGTATATGTGTTACTAAACAAGACTAACCCCCGTATTGTAGTTATTTACTAATTGATACTAACCTATCTTCTACGCTGTAACATTCCATTCTCGTGTGCTTTACCTGACTCCTGCTGCCTTCGCATATTGACTGCACCTGTCTCTAGCCTGTAACAACTCCGCCTACCAATCTGAGCACGAGTCTGCCTCTGATCCAGGCCGTGTTGTCTTCAATGTGTTTTCGTGAACCCGGTCCACGTCTTTGTCATTCCCCCATTATTGTATTATCGATTCCCATTGTTATCACCTTTGTCTTGTTTGTAACCCCGCCCTCTCGCACACCTGACCCTCCTTTGTCTTATCCTTCCCCAGTTTTTATAAGCCCTCAGTGTGCAGTGTTACTTTGTCAGAATGTTGATCATTCCTCTGTGCCGAATTCCTGTGTATTGAGAGTACTGCTAGACTTTTTTTTCCGTACGACTACGAGCCTGCCTTTCCCTTCTGTTTGTTTACTGTGTTATTTTGGATTTGAACTACGTTTTTTGACTACTCTCTCGACTAGCCCTTGTGTACTGCTGCCTGTGATTTCCTGGTTTTTGATCTTTTGCATTCCACCGACTACTCTCCTGGCTCTCGTTTTTGTACTGTCAGCATTTCTGATTACCTGGCTTGTGATTTTGGACTGAATAAACAACGTTCTTTGCCTGATCCTGTGGTCCGCATCTGGGTCCTTATCAGAATCGTAACAAGCACATGTCTTTCTCTGGCTCATGTCTGAGAGCCCAAACTCGCAAACGTTTTTAAGAAGCAGTGGCTGCTGACGTCATGCGCTCCAGAGGAAACACATGCATGTCTGCACTCTCCCAAATCAATAGCAAGGAGCACTGATAAATATGATTGGCATTCTAAACCTGTGGAGAAAAAGGGGGGTATATCATACTTTAAAGAGACAATGTGTGTGTGATAAGGGAGAGGCAGAATGGAGAAACCTACAGGAGTTTGGATAAGGGACACCTAAGGCTGGTCAAGTGCTGGCTGTATATGTTTGGAGGAGGACCTCCCAAACGGACCATGAAGCCTACAATTGTGACAGGCTGCTACAAACAGAAATATTTCAAAATTAAGGGTTTTTTAAAGAAAATGGTGATGTTTTGAGAAGTATCAGTCCCCAGAATTCAACAGTGTCGTCATTTACCCCTGTGACTCCATTTGGCCCATGTTCCAGCCAAGATCCCCTTCCTCCTTTACCACATTGGATTAGGATAATGAACGCTACGGGCCTGCTCAAAAAATATCTTTGAAGTTTAGTATTTTCTATGGACGCAAAGTAGATTTTCAAGAAACAAAAAAGGTAAGGATTCCTGTCATGTCAGGTTGTCTTGGAGTGATGAAATCACCCGTGACGCATGGCATTAAATGAAGGTCACATTGAGAATTAGAGGTCCAAGGTCACATGCAGCAATCCTAGCTTGAATCCTTCAGAGGTCCATGTATATAAGACATTATTAAAAAATAGTGTTGAGTTAGCCTGTGCTGTACAGTAAATTGTACTGTCTCTATAATCGCATGTGCAGTAACAGATGTGCACCCCACAGACCAAAATAACAGTGAGATGCTTGAAAACAAAATGTACAGAAAGAAAATAACTATTTTTATCATTGGCCAATAAAATCAAAAAATTATGAAAGCTTAAGATTGCATTTTGTATTTGGGTTGGGCTATTGAATATAGCCTAGCTATATTGGTATAGCTCTATTTTTGTGAATAATGTTGTGATCTAGCCTATGGGACGAGGGAAAGTGCCATTTCTCCTTCTATTAAACATGAAACTCGTGGTGATTTCTGTATCAGCATAGAAGCGTGTCACTGCTCGTATTCATCAGAACAGGCCAGTCAGCCGGCTTTAGTGCCGTTTTTCCTTCTGGTAAACATGACATTAATAACTAGTTTGCCGCTTGCACCTCTGCAACAAACAGTAGCTACAGGAGCACAAACCTATCTGTACATACCGTAGCCTATAAATTATGAATATATTACATATGCCGGACTCGCAGTGTTATTAACGTGTCCTGCATGACAAAACTAAGGAATGAATGGGTAACTAAAATTAAAAAAGGGGGACGATTTACATGTTGCAGATCAAATGGTTATTAAGACGCAAAGTTGTGCCGCCTGGGGCGTGAAGATGAATTCTGACCATCTCCCCCGCTGCTTCTCCGGCTAGCATGTGCTGCCACCAATCCCAACATGCCATTTTTTAGTAATTGTAGTTTCACAAGCTACCTTTCTCTTTAGGGTAGCTTGGCTGTAGTTCAACTACTCCATTCTGAAGCTTTCCAACTAAAAAAGAGGCCATAGCCTGTAGAGCAAGGATCTCAACTGTCATTATTGAGAGCTGCAGGGTCTGATATTTTTTTGTTTCCACCTTAAAAACCCCCCCCCCCCCCCCCCCAACTGTCCTCCACACCCACTTGATACAGGCCTCCTATAAATGTGAGCTAGCCTGAGACATGTAGTCTTCGAGTCCAAGCTTGACGCAGTCCTGGATACTCTCTAGACCAGGGGGTGGCCAATTCCAGTCCTGGGGGGCTGGTGTGTATGCAGGTTTTTGTTTCCACCACCGGTTACCTGGCTAAAAGAGCTAATTGGCTAAATACACCAACACTGGTTCACTCGTAGATTAAATCCAGGTAAAACGTTTCATAGAGGGAAACAAGAACAGCCTTCAGCTGTCATTCATGCACCTAAAATATCAGATGGTGTTAATTATGTTATGGCTAATTAAGTAGTAATTAAGGTAAGAAGTTGGCATGAAAACCATAAACAGATACGGTCCTTGTTGCCCACCAATGCTGTAGAATGTAAGAGAATGATAAGCTTGGCGAGCTGAATGGCCGTTCTTGTGAGCATGCATTATTTTTGTTCTCATACTCTCTAAACTTCATGTTATTCGCTGATATTGTTTCTATATTAAAGAGAAATCTCTGGGAGGGAAACTATAGCTGTGGCTTTTCAAACAGGACGTAAATCAATTCGCCCACCATTGTACTGATGTAATATAATATGAAAATATTCCACAGTAAAGTGAAAAAATCATCCTGTAGCACGGAAGGGCAAAGAGGGCCATATATCTTTCTGGATTTCATTCAGACTTCTACTGTTAATTATTTAATCAGTGATCTTACATTAAATTTGAATCTGACATTTCAAGTTAATTTCTTGATAAGCTCACATGAACGACAGCTGTAGGGACATACTCTTTGCTTTTTAATTTATTTATCAAAATGAAACCAATGTTTTGGCCCTATTTGCCTTCATGGGTGCAGTGATTGAGTCCCTAGAAACTGGTCTAATCTAACAGAATTTGTTTATACGGCAAATTAGCTAATGAAGACGTAGTAAGTGGTGGAAACAAAAACCTGAATACACACACTGGCTCTCTGGGAACAGAACTGTCCACCCCATCCTTCAGGATGTGGGCCTGGTCACATGTTACAGCACCGAGCTATAAAACCAGGACTGTTGATGTGGATGACGAATATCAGTCCTCCTCACATGGCAGGTCCAAATGTCGTACAGGACAAGATGGGCACAGCAGGGTATTGACCCAAAAGGCCAACCTGATCCAGGACCACTCCTCAACCACCAGGTGCAAACAAATATTTAGCGACGCTTCACACACCCAGTGTAAACACCACAGTCTGCCACTTCCAAATCTGAGCATTCAGGACAGCAGTCAATTCCTCTGGCGCTCATGGTAATAACTACATGATTATAATACTGAAGATCCGAAACAGAACAACTGCGGTGATAAAGAAGTATACACAATGCACACAATGCATGCACACCGCGCACATGCAGTGTACAGTTACAGGCTGTGATCTGTGGTTTTGGCAGGCTCCGCTGCAGCTCCGTCAGGGAAGGCAGGTGTTTCGCTCACTGACGTCACACCACGAGACGGAGACTCCAATCGCACCAGGAAACTCCTATCTACCAGTGTGTGTGTGTGTGTGTGTGTGTGTGTGTGTGTGCATGTCTGGGAAAACTGGAATAAAAGGCTAATTTCAGGTCCCATTTTCAATCTCTCTCTCTTCTTCCATTAGCTTTTTCCTTTCTCTTAAAGTACCTAACACCCAAGTATGTTTTTAAACACGCACGCACAGACGTGGACATACTGTAAATACCGTGGTTGAACATAACAGCAAGGGACCCAAAATGATTTTGATGTCACGGATGTCTCAGACCTTGTAACCATTCAATGTCAATGTCCATACATGTCGTAGTTTATACACAGATTGCAAAATTGCTGCATCAATCCATTTACAGAAGCACTTCAAAGCAGTTCATCAGGGGTACAGAATTCAACACCTTCTCCAGCGTTTGCACAGACAACCACACACACAGACACATTCTCTCTCTCACATACACACACACACACACACACACACACACACACAGTGGCATTCTGTGTTCAGGGCTGTGGCCACGTGGCTGAACAATGGCTAATTTCAACCTCAATTTCCCCTGAAATGAATGGCGCCCACCCCCATGCGGGCCGCATGCCTCTTAATTGGCCCGTGTTAGATTCAAGCCATTAAACCACTGATGTCTACACGTCCGCCGAGTGCCGATTGGCTTTTTTCCCTCTTTGCCGGAGCGTGAACGCCTTATCTCCTGCCCCCACGGAGCGTCCCCCATGAATATTCATCGCTTTTGCGTTTTGTCGGCGGACACTAACTCGCCATTTACATCTTTAAACGGGAGCACCAGAGGTACTTCAGCCCGTTAACACTTTATTCAATTCGGCATCGTGCATGTTTTTTTCTGTACTAAATAACCATCTGCTTAATATTTTCTTTCGCTCTGGTTCAAGAATAAAATCCACTAAGCGCTGGAATCCACAATGCCTATAATTTTCTGTTCTCAAGTTATGTCAACATAAAATTCTAGTTAAATCTTTATCCATAGTATAATCAAGAGTTAGGGCTGACTAATATATGTATACACATTTTTTTCCCCAAAATCTATTTTCTGGTGAGCAGATTGACAGAGAAGTCGTATTAACCAATTAAGTCAAATTAACTCAAAAGTCTGCACATGTACATATTAGCAAGGTGTTTTGGGTGTTGAAATCAGACATTTTCTGCCATCCATGTATTGCACAATGTTTAATTTTGTAATATAGAAATTAAGACTTCTTTGTCCTCGTCGCTTCAGTAGTAAAGGCTTTGTGCTTGCCGCAACATTTTTACAGAAAACTCGTTGGTTGACTTCAACACCAAAGACACCTTGCGAATCTGTACATGCAGACTGTTTTTCAGGAATAAGGGCTTAACTGGGATTTGCTTTTTGGAATAAGGCTGGGCTGTATCGGAATACTTGAGTTTTCCCAATAAGATCGGAATAATGATGTGCATGTTTCAGTTTTATGTTAGGCTTGAGCCTCTATTAATATGCAACACATTTATAGAAAGGCAATAGATAGTGAATTTGATTCACTTAATTTCAGTCCAATATTAAAATGAGGTAACAGAATGTTCCATGAAAGTCCTAACATTGTAATGTTTCTGCACTTCAGTTACGAGGAGGGACACGTGTATAACTACAGTATAATTTATGATCCTTTACAGGGTATATTCCTCAATGTAACTGTGCTGTTCTGATTTATATATCTGCACAGATCGAGGGAAATTGCATAGTAACACACACTTTTACAAATTGCATACCTGCCAACATTTAGGTTTTAAAATACAGTAGATTGTTGCAGGGGAGGGGCTGATGAGTGTGTGTGTTTTTCTGTGGGAACAATAAGTTACTGAAAGAAAAATCAGAGCTAAGGTGAAGTTAAGATGGAAAGAAGGTGGCGGCAGCAAGCACACAACCGCCACCGAAACCTCTGCACCGAGCTGCTTTTGGGTTGCCAGGTTGTGTTGAAACAGATGGCGTGCGACGGTGTAGTGTGAGGATTATGTTTAAAAAGCAAATCTGGCAACTACACTTATGACAAATAAGCAGGCAAGACCGATTGATCCGTTCATGATGAATTTTCATAATAAACTTGATGGCTGGGGGAATTACGGGAGTTTCCTGGGAGAAACAACAAAACGGGAGTACGCCGCTATACGACTTTAAAATACAGTAGAAACTTGGGGAAAACAGGACAGTTGGCAGGTATGCATATTATGCATTATTAAAGCTTATTGAAGGATATTACAGGAATAGTCATTTAAGCTACAGTAAGACCTGGGACACTATGGACGTGTCCCACTAACAAGTTGGACCAACATTCTTAATTTTGTCAAGCCCTACTCTACAATCTCATGATGAAGGGAACAACTTTATGGTATTAATAGATAATATTTGCAATTTTTATCTGTATTTATTTATTCACCCCCCTCCCCCCCACACTTTCTCTAGTGTAAATGATTGTATGTTTTTTGGTATAAATGTCTGTTTGCAAACGTGAATGTTGTATGCTGCTAGAAACATTATCCATGTGGATAATAAAGTATTCTATCTATCTATCTATCTCTCTACAATATTACATTTTCACCAAATTAACTTGACAACCAAGTATAAACATATCCTTTCTAGAGTGTAACCTCAGTTTTTTACAACATTAATTTCAATGATATCTCCTTCCTTGAGGCAATTTG
Source organism: Synaphobranchus kaupii (assembly GCA_029718625.1). Lineage (NCBI taxonomy): Eukaryota > Metazoa > Chordata > Actinopteri > Anguilliformes > Synaphobranchidae > Synaphobranchus > Synaphobranchus kaupii. The sequence goes on along the minus strand of CM056378.1, from coordinate 36,572,295 downwards.
TGTTATTTGACACTTTGATATGAATCCTAGGGTTCTGTCTTGGCACGTAGTCTAAACTCATGGTGTAAAGTGCATTTAGGGCGTGTCCAAGTCCACTTTTTCTAGTTAGACGGCGAGTTTTTTGAGCGCTAAGCACAGCGCAATGAGCAAAAGGGCTGAACATAGTCTCTTCATTAATTATAGCTGTGTCTTGGGCGTAGCATGCAATAAACCAATCGAAATGTCATATCCCATTCCCTTTAAAAGTCTGCTTTTCCACCTTGGTGGACTGCTTATATGATGGCGAAATAGACATGCTCGTGCGTGTGTAGTGCGAGCAAGGAATAGGCTATATGGATCAATAGTATGATCAATATTATTTGGACTAGCCATTATGAAGCCTTTTGATATACACAATAATAATCTTAAACATTAGGGTTTAACACCGGCACGGGTTGCCGGTAATTCCTGACAGTGCTGTTATTTTAGAAAATAGGCTATATTCGGTAAAATTTTCTTAAGCACCTGCAACAGCTGAGAATAAGCTAGCAGAATATGGCTTCAGCCTCACCTTAGACAACGCCAAATTAGCCTGCTTGTTTAACAAATTTCATTTGATTATACAATGAAACATTGTCAAACATCAATTCCATGAGGCTGTTCTCATGGAGTTCTCGAAGTTAAAGCTTCATTCGAAGTTCATTATGTGCATTGTAATATGGATTAATAACATAAATACTGTTATTTTGTCTTAACCTCTTAATGCCAAACGCCCCCTAGCGGTAACGCGGGCGTGACGGAAATTATTAAATTATACATTTCATTAATTTAATAATATATAATAAACTGCTCACCTCAATATTTTGATTAAATATCCTTATGATATATCCATTCCTTCTGGGAAAGTGGTTTTTAAGCCCAAAACGTCGAGATAAAACTTTGTAAATAACGTTGGAAACTCTGACCTAATTCTCAAACATGTATTGCAGCTTGATGTCACACCATAAACAATGTGCTGGTAAACTGTTCTGCTTAATTGTATTTCACAAAACTTTGGTTTAAAAAATCATTATACCTTTAGGCTTCAAGAAAAAATACTTTAAAACTTTCATAAGGCTGTACATGATTTTTTTCCAATTTTAAACCGACTTGTGCTTTTTTGCACTTGATTACGACTCGTTCGGCTGTGTTCACTTTGGCGTTGTGAAACTCAGCCAGTTTCTGGAGTACCAATCCAACGGCTTAGTATATGTTAGCCAGAGTGGTTTTGAACATGCTTGCAGAGAATTATGCAAAACCGTCGTCAATTGGGTGTATTTCTTTGACTGATAGCACAATAGGCCTATCTGAAGTGGGAAAAACTGTCTTCGACCTGCCCCCACTCCGAGTATTATTTGCTTTCCATTGGGTTTTAAAACTGTCTGTCAAATATTCCAGCCAATAGCCAAGACTCTTATCTTTAAAACCAGCCCTCATTTAACACTGTAGCCGTCGTATATCAAGGATTTTTTGCCGTGCGTATAAGGAAGTAGCATTCACGCGTAATTATCGAACCAAGATGGCGCAGTGTTTTTACCTTGTAGCGTAGCTCGCTACATTCCGTTTAGCAAAGCACAATTAATTAGGTAAGGCCCGCAGTTACATTTTTTTACTTTAGAGTATTTTTGATACAGTTTTTGTGTAGTTATGTCGAGATTTTTGAGGCGTTTATCCGTGCACCAAGTGCTAGACGAACTGGATAAGCCAGAAGATGTTTTTGCCGAGGGAGACTCATCCTGTCTCAGTGACGCTGAATCCACTGATGACCGAGATGATGTTGCTGACATGTAAGTTGTTTTATCATACTAACAGTGTTATGCTATAAACGCATTGAATTTCGCCATGGCAGGTAACGTCGTTAGGGCTGGTGGTATTACCGATTTTTCGATATACCAGTGTGAATTCACGCAATGCCATGCGGGTTCGTAATTCCATTGTCAACTGTATTTTATTGTTTTTCATACAATTAATATTACAAATTGCACATTCCAACGGTATGATAAATAATTTATGAAGTAAACTTAGGGTGTATTGTCTGTGTTGACAAACTCGCACGTGTTACGTGGCGTTGCCAACAACACAGATGTTGTAAGTTTGGTGTAAGCATCGAAGGAAATGTGCAATTTAGCTGCAATGCGTGAATCCCTGTGTTTCTTCTGTGAAGCTAACTAACCTTATATACTTATGCATAAAATCGGTCCCTCTCAGCTAAATTAATATAGATAGTATTACCTTTACAGTGGCAAGCTAGCAAGCAAAATTACAGGTAACAAGCAGCTAGCTATCTATTTGTGTCTGAGATGAGCTACTAAATCGATTTTTTTGAGTGTGAAATGGCTTCTGGAAGTGTTTAGTAAAGTCATTGTTCCACATGAGTAAATTGTTCTGTATGCAGTACAGAAGGCTGTGCAGGTAAACAAAATGGCAATTTATGCATGGTATGAGGGAGAGAACATGATAACATCAGGGAGTACTTGTTTATTATTATTATTGTTGATTGTTGTTGTATAAGGGGGACTAATGGGTATATCAACATGGTGGACAATTCCATGGACAGTGTTAGTGGGGTTTGTAATGATGCAGATTGCTCTCCTGAGGGAATGTGTAGTCTAAATGGCTTCTGTATGAATGGTTAAATAATCTCTCCTCACCCTCCACCCCCATGTTTTGATCCTTTGCCTTTTTTTGTTTTTAGTTCATTTTTTTTTAGCTTTTTGGACCCTGCCATTTTGTACTTTCTTTGTGTAAATACGGTAACTTCAGCAATTAGAGGGCAAGGATCTTTTTATTTGTTACAGCAGGGTTTTTATTTTTTATCTAGGAAACTGGTGGACTTTTGATTTTTTATCCACTGCACTTTTAGTAGTACACCTTAGTGCACTTGTATATAGTTGATATATGTTTGTCATGTATAAAGTTTTGCCTCCTAAAACCCAACCCCAACGTCCCTGTCATAGGAGGTGGCAACAGAATTAATGACAGGACTGGCTAGCAGTAATGTGTAGGGAAGTTTCATACTATTCCCATTATTCATTTGAAAACCTGTTTGCACATTCCTGGACTCATTTCTGGCTAATGGGGCTCTGGTGAAATACACAAGATTCACTGTGCTGCTACATGGGTTTTGACAGCTTTTTGTGACCTCGGGTAGTTAGTTGTGTAATATGAAGAGCAACAAGAACACGTCTAAAAATGAACTTTTATTGCCAATATTGACAAATTATCTCATTTTTTTGTAAAAACCTAAAAAAGAAATCATATTGAGACCTTTCTGGAACATTGCCATTTTTGGCACATTTGGCACCATTTGGCACCATTTGGATAACGAAAAAGGTTCACCTGAAAAAAACCCTGTAAAATTTGAATGGTTTGAGATATTGACACCAGATTGTTACCAGAGGTAGGCAGCATATTGATGAATCAGATAGAGGAGTCATTTCCTTGATTGCATTTGTAGCTCCCCAGGTAAAAATTCTTAAACTTGAATGTAGGTACCCGTTTTTTAGTTTTTTTATATTTTCTGTACATAAATTGTTGTAGTTAAGTATCAAAAACTGGATTTCTATGAGTTCTCACTGCTTAGTCGTAATACTGCAGGTGTCTTCTTTAATAAAAGCCATGAACCATATTTGTACCATTTATAGTTTTTGAGATAACCACCTTTGTTTGTCACTAGTGAAAACAGGCGAAAATTGGCCTATTTTGCCCTCGGTAGGAAGAGGTTAATGACAACACTAATTACACTAAAGCTGTCAGGTTGGGAACCCATAGGTTCATGCATATTGCCCCTTGTTTTATAATGTCCTGCTTAAGGAAATGTGACCCACCTGTTTTACTAGTAGCGTAATGCTCCAGGAAGACCGTGAAAAGTGCAATTTACAGCAGGGGAAACATAATTGCCCCCACAAAAACCAAATCCGTCTCCTTCACTCACTCCGCCCCCTGGTACACCGATCAACTCCGCCAACTCAAAGCCAAGGGCCGCCAACTTGAAAGACTTGCCAATAAAACCGGACTCACTGTTCACTTGGATGCTTACAAACTCCACCAACAACAATACAAAGATGCCCTCAACAACGCTCGCTCCTCCCACTACTCCTTCATCATCCAAACTGGCTCCAACAACCCCAAAACTCTCTTCTCCACCATCAATAAACTCCTCAAGCCCATGGACATCATCTCTAACTCCTTCACCACCAGCAAATGCAATTCCTTCCTGTCATCTTTTCAATCTAAAATCGATACAATTCACTGCCAGCTGTCTGCCTCCTCCCCCACCACCCCCCCATGCCTTCAACCTGATCCCCCCCTACTCCCTAGCCATTCATTCTCATCCTTCAGTCCAATCTCCGAATCCGATCTCTCCTCCATAGTCACCAGTATGAAGTCATCAACCAGTGCCCTCGACCCTATCCCCACCTTCCTAGTCAAGGCTTGCCTCCCCACTCTCTCCCCACTTATCACCAACATAATCAACTCCTCCCTGTCCACTGGTCTCGTCCCCCCCTCCCTCAAGCTTGCTGCCGTTACCCCCATTCTAAAAAAACCAGGTCTCGACCCTGACATCCCCAACAACTACCGGCCCATATCCAACCTCCCCTTCCTGTCTAAAGTCCTTGAGCGAGCTGTCGCTGCTCAACTCAAAACCCACCTCGACAACAATAACCTCTACGAACCCTTCCAATCTGGCTTCCGCACCAATCACAGTACAGAAACTGCACTACTGAAAATCACTAATGACATCCCTCTCTCTGCTGACTCTTTAACCATCCTTATCCTCCTCGACCTCACCGCCGCCTTTGACACCATCAACCACTCCATCCTCCTCTCACGCCTTCACTCCCTTGGCATTTCCGGTACTGTCCTCTCCTGGTTCACCTCCTACCTCTCCAACAGACACCAATACATCTCCATAAACCACTGCCAATCCTCCACCGCCCCAGTCACTCATGGTGTCCCCCAAGGATCAGTGCTCGGCCCCCCCCCCCTCTTCATCCTGTATATACTTCCCCTGGGTCAAATTCTCCGCCGCCATGGCCTCCGCTTCCATTGCTATGCAGACGACACACAACTCTACCACAACCTCCACTGGCTCCCGGTTAAACACAGGATTGACTACAAAATACTGCTCATCACCTACAAAGCCCTAAATAACCTGGCCCCTCCCTACCTCTCTGACCTCCTCCCCCGTCACACTCCTTCCCGTCGCCTCAGTTCCGCTGACACGAACAATCTGACAATCCCCAGGACCAAGCTCCGGACCTGGGGCGACAGGGCCTTTTCAGTTGCTGCACCCTCCCTCTGGAATGCCCTCCCCATCCACATCCGTCTGGCAACCACCCTACCATCCTTCAAACAGGCTCTCAAAACCCACCTCTTCAAACTGGCTTTCCCCTGTTAAACATCCTCCCCTCTATCCCATGACTGAAATTTTAAATTATACTCCTTCTTTTTATCTGTCTTAATTATTTTATTTTTTATTTTATTTATTTTATTAACTACTTATTAAATAATTTTACTGTGTGTAATTTTAAACTGTAAAGCACTTTGAGTACCTAGAAAAGCGCTATAAAAATTGAATTTATTATTATTATAAGTTAAACTTCTGCTCCTGCATTAATTAATTGTGAATTAATTTTGTAATGTGCTGCAAATTTGTTTTCATTTATAATTAGACTCTTAGTTCTCTTTAAAATTGTTCTGTTCAGTTATGGAATAACAGGTGAAATCAGCGGGGTTTAATAAGCTGAGAGTATGGAAACTTGGTCACTGTAATTTAAAAAATATGAAGGAGGAAGAATAAGGTAAAAAATTCAGTTAACATGGTAAAATTGAAATGAATCTCTGTTTTTTTAACCATAGGCTATCGAAAAAACCTTATGCACAGCGAATCCCGGGGACTGTAGCCTAGGCTATTTGAAAAACAATAAATGCAATATTCACTGGACAAGGTTTTGAACTTTTTTCAGTCAAACCATTCTATTTACTTACAGGCTGTATTGTAATGACATCTGAAGCGCATTTTCAGAACTCAAATGTCCGTCTATTTCAGTGTGCGTGTTTTCCATTGAATGACAATTCACGCATTAGGTGTAAATGACAATTTGCCTATTATTCTTGATATAGGTGTTATCAGAAAAGTGTTTAATGGATAGCCATTGTCCTGTAACAGAAGATTGTCCTCCAGAAGATTACAGGAATTATTGGCAAATATAGGCTAAGTCATAGTTTGATCCAGGATAATTGCGAATAGTCTATACATGCAACCTTACACGTACCATCGCACATCGTCGGGATGTTGATGGAGTGGGCTGAAAGCAATTTAATGCGCCATTCCCCTTCGCTGAGGGACAGATATGTGGTCTTTGACCTATGGACCCTTTTATTATTATGCATTTTTTGATATAGCCAACACAATAATAATATTTCACATTGTAATCTTGATATTTTTAGTCATGCTTGTGCGCGCCCCTGTGTGTAACAAACAGGAGGGTGTACGTGCATTGTGCACACACCTATGTAGACGCACTTATATGCACCATTAAATTAACATGTAAACAACCGTGACATGACTTTAGACCAGGTTTGTGGTGGTTTTAGCATAAGCACTTTCTGCTGGCTCAAGATAGCATTACGCCAAAATTATCCTGGCCACACCTCATCTTAAGACCAGCCCGCCCAATTCAATATATAACATCCCCCACCTCACCCATATCATGAACACTTAGCACACCTTACGGCTGTGTTTGTTTTTAACTACCTCACCCTCGCTGGGTCTGTCATACAGAGTTTCCCAGCTCATTATTCTGTAGTGCAATATTTCATGGTGCAATTTATTTATCTATTCAGTGTGTATTTTTTTATATAGTGTGTACTTTTGTACAGTGTGTATTTATTCTTATGTGTATTATTTTATTTTTACGCTGCTCTTTTATGCTACTCTTTTAAGTGCCTTTCCTTGTCTTTCTTTAATTCATTACAAAGCAGACTCTGAGAACACGCACAAGAATTCCAATGCACCTGTACTGCTCTGTACCTGTGTAAATGGCAATAAAATCTATCTATCTAAAAATTGCTATGGGCGCAATATCACTAGGTATTTAAACGACGTGAGCGGTAGGCGCTATAATGAACCCTGCACCGGGTGTAACATAGCAAAGACACTTGCGTTTGGGTTAGCGCAGCTTAGATAGGGCCCCTAAAATTTGAATGACCATATTCTCTTCAGATGGTCAGATGAAAAACACAGGGCCAACTTATGTTAAATGATTTAGGAAACACTGGATAGCATTGCTTTGGAATAGAGCTTCTTTAATTTGTGTGAGCTAAGATTAAGAGTATTGTTTGTTGTAACTTGGCCTCATTTCGATATCAATACCTTTAATGGCAACCCTAGATTTTGCTAGTTTTATTATAGACAGTGCTTTGTATGCGTGAGTAAATTGGCTTTGAAAACATTTTTTGTTGAGATATCATTACTTTTTGTACTGTGTTTGTTATGAGTAACTGATAATGCATATACATTTATGAACCATAAGATAATTAAATCTAGAGAGAGAGATGCATACACAAACACACATACATTCTAGCTCAAAGAAACACACAGACCTGGATTCAGTAATTTTCCATTTACCATTAATTAGTAAATGGAATGGTTTATTGTAGACCTACTGATGGTTTGTATTTCGGTAGATGATCTATCGGCCTAGCTAACATTAATTGTAAAAACTTGGCGTTTGCAAGGTAGCTACAGTAGCCCAGTTAAAGGAAATCAATAAATATGGCATCATGAAATTCATACGGCTCGCCCTTTATGACTGTTCCTAAACATATGTATTGAACGTTCTGATATAATTTGAATATCAATATTGCATAGGGAAATAAAGTTATAAAAACTTACTTACTTAAATGGCCATGAACAGGGAAATATCATTTCTGAAGGCTACCATATGCACTTGTGTTGCCTAGTAAATCTAATTGTTATGAGCTTCCTACAAATATTATAAAGCTATAAAAGCAAAAAAAAAATTTTTTTGGCAAGTCTTAGTTAGCAAGCAAGCTAGCTTCCACAACAAAGTTTTTAAAAAACATGTTCTATTGGCTGATATAGCATCACATGTGCACTTCCTTATATTTCCAAAAGCATTACATGTTCACATTGTTCATTTTGCTTGTGTATCCTGCAATTGGCTACTTTGATCAAACTACTTTGATCAGATGCTGTTATTGGCAGATGTATAGCTAAATATCCAGCAGGGAGAATTGTTGATTGTGGAACTGGAGCAATTGTTGATGCAATCGGCAGGAAAACGGAGGAGGAAAATACAAAAATAACCCAAGTTTGGGGCTTTATTGTGTGGAGGTGTGAAGCTGTAATTGAATTCTGTGTGTTTACAAGAGGTCAGAAGGTAGAGAACTTAATGTTCTTAAGTGCCAAACCCTCAGTTCTGTATAGGTATGGGGCATGCCCCACCAAGCCGTAACTTGGTGAATGGCATACCTGCCATCCCAATAACCTTTGAATAGGCTTTAAGTATGCTGAAATACACCACAGTATATTTTTTCACATGGGAGAAATTGTCAAAAAAAACATTTCCCCCATCCCTTCTAACTGTACATATCACAGGCAACATATTCAGATGTTAGCATAGATTATACAGTGCCACCAGATACCCAACTCCATGTTTTCAATATTGTAAGTTCTGTCTCCTTAACGTTGAATGCCAAACTTGTTGCTTCTTCAGAAAAGTAATTAAAGGACATTACCAAGTGCAGTGCTGTGGCAATGGATGCCCTGTACTGTAATATAGTGCTAGAAACTCTTTCTACAAACTGGTGACCACCTGGCATTAAGAAGCAGAGAGGATGGGAAGAGCACAGGAGCACAGGAGTATCTGGTGAGTCTAAAGAATCTGGTATTAGTGAAAGGATTTGCACTGGTCCTTTTGAAATTCTGACCCAGTAGCGCTACTCTTTGAAATACTTCACATGGAATTCAGACAAAGCTTGAGAGCCCCATGTGACCACGGCAACGGATCAAAGAGAATGGCTCTGATCATGGGCTTCTCTTTCTCCCAGAGAGAAGGAAGAGCACCTCCTGTGCTCCAACCTTTTACACCATCCCCGTTCATATAAAACCTCAGCACCTTCAGGCGTATCTCAGCCACTTGGCACCATCAGGCTTACTGATCATCGTACATATCTCCTTTTCTTAAAAACATAACAGCCAAAAAGGAAAAATATATAATTAGCTTCACCCAACGTTTCCACCAGTGCCTGTTCTGTCCTGCTCACATTGTTTCAGCTGTAGCCAATAGCAACAATTAAGGGGAGTTTGTGTTCACATTGTAGTACCATTATCTAACACGAAATCATATTAATTTACTCAAGAGGTTAAAGGGCCCAGTACGCTTATGCTGCATAAACTCTTTAGCTTCACTTTCCATAAAATTCTCTCTGCTTTGTGCTTCTCTCTGTAACAGGCTGCATCATGCAAAAATGTAAAAAATATTCAACAGAAAATCAATGCCAGCATTTTCCCCCTAATCTAGGCGCTCTTCTCATAACTGGAGGTGGGCACTGTTTTGGTTTAGTGGCCAAAGCAAATGCAGTTGCATATATGTACCGGGCACACAAATACAGTGGCATATATGTACCGGGCACACAAATACAGTGGCATATATGTACCGAGCATGCAAATACAGTGGCATATATGTACCGGGCACACAAATACAGTGGCATATATGTACCGGGCACACAAATACAGTGGCATATATGTACCGGGCACACAAACACAGGGGCACATATGTACCTTATGACACCTTGTTAATGAGAGAGGTCAGAGGTGAGACTAACAGAAAGGCCACAAATGCTCAGATAACAGCTATTAACAACAGTGGTGTGCAGAAGGGCATCTCTGAATGCACAACATGTCAAACCTTGAAGCGGATGGGCTACAGCAGCAGAAGACCACGCTGTGTTCCACTGTCAACTAAGAACAGGAAGATGAGGCTACAGTGGGCATGTGATCACCAAAACTGGATGATTGAATATTAGAAAGACGTTGCCCTGTCTGACGAATCTAGATTTCTGCTGCGACATGCAGATGGTAGGATCAGAATTTGACATAAACAGCATGAAACCATGGATCCATCCTGCCTTTTGTCAATGATGCAGACTGGTGATTGTGGTGTAATGCTGTGGGGAATGTTTTCTTGGCACACATTTGGCCCCTTAATACCAATCGAACATCATTTGAATGCCACAGCATGCCTAAGCTTTGTTGCTGACCATGTGCATCCTGTTATGGCCACAGTCTAGCCTTTTTCAAATGGATACTTCCAGCAGGATAATGCCTTATGTCACAAAGCACAGATCATCTCAAGCTGGTTCCACAAACATGACATTGACTTCAGTTTACTCCAATGGTCTGCACGGTCCCCTGATCTCAATCTAATAGAGCACCTTTGGGATGAGATGGAATGGGAGGTTCACAGCATGAATGTGTGGCCAAAAAATCTGCAGGAACTGCGTGATGCTATTGAGACAGCATGGACCAAAATCCCTAAGGAATGTTTCTAGCACCTTGTTGAATCCATGCCGCATATATGTACCGGGCACACAAACACAGTGGCATATATGTACCGGGCACACAAATGCAGTGGCATATATGTACCGGGCACACAAACGCAGTGGCATATATGTACCGGGCACATAAACGCAGTGGCATATATGTACCGGGCACACAAACGCTGTGGCATATATGTACCGGGCACACAAACGCAGTGGCATATATGTACCGGGCACACAGATGCAGTGGCATATATGTACCGGGCACATAAGCGCAGTGGCATATATGTACCGGGCACACAAATGCAGTGGCATATATGTACCGGGCACATAGATGCAGTGGCATATATGTACCGGGCACATAAGCGCAGTGGCATATATGTGCCACCCAGGGTTGTTAAAGCATGTTTGTCCGATGATGCAGTTTTTGAGCACGGTACCTGCTGACATTAAACAGATGCACTCTCTGTGACTTAAACCATCAGTAAAAACTATACCGGCCATGATGCAAACAGAGTGGCATGCCTTACAGTGAGTGCTGTGGTGTGCCTCCTTGTGTTAAAAAAGTTATGTCAGACCGCCACGTATGCACACACACTCACGCAATTATGAATTCCTTCTCCCCAGCATACATATGAATACACACACAAACATACAGCAGCTACATATACAGCGATACACACTCTGACACTTACACACAAGTACTATACGCACATGTGCACATGTATGGCACACAGAAAAACAAACAAACACACATTATACATTGGGCCTCATTCATGAAGTCTTCCTAAATATGCGCATACATTTATGTACGAAACGAGTTGGTACGAAAAATTTACGCTGGATTCATCAAACCGTGTGGGAAAGACTTATTCGTATTTCGTATTCACGTACGAAGCGCGTCCACGTTATTTTGTGATTAGCATAAATCCACGCCCATATTTTAGAATCTCTCTGGCGTGTTCTAATTGCGGTCACATTGATGGGCGTGTCCCACTGAGCAAAAGCCAGAATCAAGCTCAGGTTTACATACTGGGATATTATAATATAGCCTGGCTACATTCTAACCGGTTAAAAAACTTTCACGGTTAAATCAAGTTTATCCGGTTTTTCACCTGAACGCGAGACGGCGTTTCACAGACTTTTCAGCAAAAACATTCACTGGGGTGTGCAGTCTATGGCACCAATAACATTGGACAGGTTGTTATCGGTGCCATAAACCCCGCTTTACCTCCACCTGGTTTTGCATCTTGTAAGGGAACTGTATGTACACTGGCATTAGCTGGATTAAGCTGTTGACCACAATTGCAACCCTGGCTAGAGACATGTAAGCCACTTTAAAGCAAATTTCTTTCATTGGTGAAATGTGTGTTTTAATTAGCATAGCCTATGTAAGGTCATGTAGAATTTTTTGCAATTTAGAAAAAATAGTAGGCTACTGGGAGCATTCATTAGCCTACGTTATGGGTCTAATTAAACAGCTTCATAGCCTACAATTGATTAATAGGCATGATCTAAAGCGTTTTCTTTTTACAGCGGTCATTTATTACGTCTGCAATGTGTATTTCAAAGGCCACATTTTGTCTTGTGATTTTAACAGAAAATAAAAATAACTTCATGTTCTAATTATCACTCAGAAGCTACATTTACCAGCATTCTGAATTTACGAACGCGGTAGCCTAGCCTACGCGTGGTCCTGAGCATGTGTAAAATTTGTTAGTACGTGCGAACAAATCTCAGATACGAAAACGTTGATGAATGCCAAAATACGGCCTAATTTGCTAATGCGAATGATTTACGTACAAATTCGTTCTGCTCACGTTTCATGTGTAGGGACAATAAGAACTACAAGTCCATACAGTCCACAGGAGGCTCCTCCTCCACGTTGGAAGTGACGTAGGACGTTGTACCAGTTGTGATTTCCGCACTGTAACGTGATCCTGCACAGCGGAATGCGCGACTGGCAATAAAGTTTATATGTAGGGGCAACACAGCCAGTTCACCCAGTTCTTCCCGCAGTTTTCTACCGGGCCAGTTGTCCGCTGAACGTGTCTCGTCTCTGGGCCCGTGAGGCCTGGAGCACGCCCGGGGCCGAGCCCTCGCTCTACAGGAAGCATCGACCGTCCGTGACGTCGACCCAACCGAGCGAGGCGGGCTCATCTACCCCCGGCTATCGGCCACGGAGGACCGGAGACGAGGCGCAAGGAGGCAACGTGAGCACCCGGTGGTCAAGAAGAACCAGCAAGCGGACCATGCAGCCACTGATCCTGTAGCAGAGCACCGCCAGTGAGTCCCCAAAGAGGCAAGCGGTCTGCAGTAGGATGGCGCTGCATAGTTCGGGAGAGATAATGCGACCGGTGCCATTATCCCGTAAGAACGACGAAAGAAAGCTGTTCCAGGGACCCAAGATGAGGCGGACGTTTCCCCTATCTTCCACAACCCCTGCGAACTCGCCAACACTGGAAAAGGGCGACCGGATTTCCCCGTTTCATCGTGAGTGTGCGATCCAACGGAGGAACCAATTTAACGGACTTTAATTCAAGTAAGGCTGTAACATGGGCAATAGCATATTAGTTAGCAAAAGAAACATGTTTGTGACTGGATGTATGTAATTGCTATTGAAAGGTTAATGTGTTCTGTAAAAGTTTTGTGTTACCGTTTTACTTTGGATGGTGTTATGTCATCCACCGCGCTGCGTTAGGTTTAATGCATCCACGCACAGAGCGTATCTTGCATGCGATCTATCTTTAAACACTAACCAGCCGTAATCCTAACACTGCACGCTGATCTCAACGCACACGCATTTAAGCTTACGGCTATCCCTTATGTGTGTGGTATGGTTCATGCGCCGCCATTATTAGCTAGCTCCAGCAAAAGCTAGTTTCAAACCTCCCTCCAGCTTAGTTTCTTTGTTCTCATTGAACACGTGTCCGTGGCAACCCCCCACACGTAGGAGAACATGGAAATTCCACACACACCCAACGCAACACACACACACACACACACACACACACACACATACATAGTTTGTTGTACATTATAGTAGTGAATCGTGCCTTGCTCTGTTTGGTACTTTGTGTTCAATAAACTATTACATTTATCCAAGATTGCCTGTATTAATGTTGCTCTTGTGTTGAACTGAATCAGCCAATGCTAATCGCAGGGATTCCCCAAAATGCCTTCACCTTCTAGCTGGATCATTTATATTAATTCGGTATCAACTGAGTACATGATATTGTGATTTTGCTAAGACAATTATTAATGTGTAATTTTATTGGTAATTAATTTAATTATTAATTCAAGTTACCCATTTTTAGTTAGTATATTCTCTTTTGAGAATAATATATAAATTTTATGAGACTGATTTATAATACAAAACCATGCCACCAGTTGTATAAGGATGGTAGTGGCGTATCGCAATACATAAGTGACGCCCCGTGTATAAATAGAGGTATGTCCCCTACATTTTTGGTGCCCCGCGTACGGACTCTGATGATTGAGAGATCATGTTACTGATCATCTTGCTCACTGCTATCAGACTCGTACCTGGTCGCTATATTTTTGGTGCCTCGTGTATTAATTAAATGAATATTCCCTACATTTATGGTGCCCCGTCCGAGGATAGTCAAGACTGAAACGGCCTGGTTTAATGGACCTGGTTCTACTGACTAAAGGACGTAAAGGGGGTATTGATTAAATACATAATTGGTACCCGTCCGAGTATAGTCAAGACTGAAACGGCCTGGTTTTATGGACCTGGTTCTACTGACTAAAGGACGTAAAGGGGGTATTAATTAAATACATAGTTGGTACCCGTCCGAGTATAGTCAAGACTGAAACGGCCTGGTTTAATGGACCTGGTTCTACTGACTAAAGGACGTAAAGGGGGTATTGATTAAATACACGTTTACTTCCTCCACCTTTATAACTACTTTTCAACTGGTTTTTCCCTATGAGATCGATTAGTATGGCTGACTCTTTTTCATACTTGTGTAATATTAATGCTTTAAATCTCTGGAACAATTTCGGAATTCTAATTCTAAGCACTGGAATGTGTAGAACAATTCCAAGCCCCACCACCGGGTGGCGCCAAAATCAATTGAGCCTGCTACAGAGCAGATGTAAACTAATTGGGTTTATGAAGTGTTGTGGTTATTGTGTGAATCTATTTAAAATCATACCTAGCTAACAAGCTAGTGCGAGATCAATGCGTGGATAACCATCACTTTTATATTAACACCTATACACCATTCATAGTCTTACTAATCCTGATTCATAAGTTGCTGCTACTGCTGCCCCAGTCTGATTCTATGTCCTACAGCCAATAGAAACCAAAAGTTTCTCCTGCATTGCAGAGGCATTTGAATACCGCGATATTCAATGCTAATCCAGCTGGGAGAATTAACCGCATTAATTCAACCACCTGTTTAATTAAGCAATTGCATGTTACTGGCCCCGCGATGCCCCAGTAACCTTTGAAGCTGTAGGAGAACAATAAGCTTGTTACTGCCTAGCTGCTACTACCATGTGTTCCAGCTAGCTCCAATTTGTAAACATAAAGTTCTCTACCACCTAGCTGTCACTACCACGTATTACAGCTTGTGTGAATTTGGAACCAAAAAGCTTTGTACCGTCTAGCTGCTGTTACTTCCCTAACTCAGCTTGCGTTTAGTCTGGGTGATCGACCCAGACAAAAATATTTCTTCCCCGACTTTAGACCACCCTTTGCATTGCAACGCAACCAAAGGGGGGGGGTAACAATTATCTGCAAACAGACGTCCCAAGACAGGAACGTCTGGCAAAGTCATGTATCTCCCATAATTCTGCACACTCAGGTGAGCAAAAGGAATGGGGGGTGCATGACAGGTAACCCAGGATTGCTAACAACAATAGCATCCTAAAACGCATGCTTTCCACAACTTTTAATGAGCATTTATAACACTCTCTGGCGTGTGGTAACTAACTGTATGCATTAAAAGAGACCAATGTACTTCGTGAACTAAATCTTAAATATTTTAACCCTTGATCACGGTTATAATTTTAGATTTTAGAATCCAAAGTACGTGCATTCATTGGTGTTTTGTTCGATGCTACTGTCCATCTTTTGCTACTGTCATATTTTGTTTTTCGACCTTGTCTGTATAACTATTATGACATGTTCCTGCTTAGTGAAGTTTAGTTTGTACCAACGCTATGCCCAGAATGTGTACAGCCAGTATGAATATGCTTAAAAAATAAAAATAAAAATGCTAACATCCAATATGAACTGCCCAGATGTTACATGCCTATATGAACTGTTAAATTTACAATTTCGACTGTGGACTTTGCTGACCTCATGTGGTCTCAGGGATTACACCAGAAGTGGAACCCTGACACCAAAAGGGGGATATGTAGGGACAATAAGAACTACAAGTCCATACAGTCCACAGGAGGCTCCTCCTCCACGTTGGAAGTGACGTAGGACGTTGTACCAGTTGTGATTTCCGCACTGTAACGTGATCCTGCACAGCGGAATGCGCGACTGGCAATAAAGTTTATATGTAGGGGCAACACAGCCAGTTCACCCAGTTCTTCCCGCAGTTTTCTACCGGGCCAGTTGTCCGCTGAACGTGTCTCGTCTCTGGGCCCGTGAGGCCTGGAGCACGCCCGGGGCCGAGCCCTCGCTCTACAGGAAGCATCGACCGTCCGTGACGTCGACCCAACCGAGCGAGGCGGGCTCATCTACCCCCGGCTATCGGCCACGGAGGACCGGAGACGAGGTGCAAGGAGGCAACGTGAGCACCCGGTGGTCAAGAAGAACCAGCAAGCGGACCATGCAGCCACTGATCCTGTAGCAGAGCACCGCCAGTGAGTCCCCAAAGAGGCAAGCGGTCTGCAGTAGGATGGCGCTGCATAGTTCGGGAGAGATAATGCGACCGGTGCCATTATCCCGTAAGAACGACGAAAGAAAGCTGTTCCAGGGACCCAAGATGAGGCGGACGTTTCCCCTATCTTCCACAACCCCTGCGAACTCGCCAACACTGGAAAAGGGCGACCGGATTTCCCCGTTTCATCGTGAGTGTGCGATCCAACGGAGGAACCAATTTAACGGACTTTAATTCAAGTAAGGCTGTAACATGGGCAATAGCATATTAGTTAGCAAAAGAAACATGTTTGTGACTGGATGTATGTAATTGCTATTGAAAGGTTAATGTGTTCTGTAAAAGTTTTGTGTTACCGTTTTACTTTGGATGGTGTTATGTCATCCACCGCGCTGCGTTAGGTTTAATGCATCCACGCACAGAGCGTATCTTGCATGCGATCTATCTTTAAACACTAACCAGCCGTAATCCTAACACTGCACGCTGATCTCAACGCACACGCATTTAAGCTTACGGCTATCCCTT
This sequence comes from Synaphobranchus kaupii, assembly GCA_029718625.1. Lineage (NCBI taxonomy): Eukaryota > Metazoa > Chordata > Actinopteri > Anguilliformes > Synaphobranchidae > Synaphobranchus > Synaphobranchus kaupii. The sequence goes on along the minus strand of CM056378.1, from coordinate 36,555,322 downwards.
ATGTGTGTGGTATGGTTCATGCGCCGCCATTATTAGCTAGCTCCAGCAAAAGCTAGTTTCAAACCTCCCTCCAGCTTAGTTTCTTTGTTCTCATTGAACACGTGTCCGTGGCAACCCCCCACACGTAGGAGAACATGGAAATTCCACACACACCCAACACAACACACACACACACACACACACACACACACACACATAGTTTGTTGTACATTATAGTAGTGAATCGTGCCTTGCTCTGTTTGGTACTTTGTGTTCAATAAACTATTACATTTATCCAAGATTGCCTGTATTAATGTTGCTCTTGTGTTGAACTGAATCAGCCAATGCTAATCGCAGGGATTCCCCAAAATGCCTTCACCTTCTAGCTGGATCATTTATATTAATTCGGTATCAACTGAGTACATGATATTGTGATTTTGCTAAGACAATTATTAATGTGTAATTTTATTGGTAATTAATTTAATTATTAATTCAAGTTACCCATTTTTAGTTAGTATATTCTCTTTTGAGAATAATATATAAATTTTATGAGACTGATTTATAATACAAAACCATGCCACCAGTTGTATAAGGATGGTAGTGGCGTATCGCAATACATAAGTGACGCCCCGTGTATAAATAGAGGTATGTCCCCTACATTTTTGGTGCCCCGCGTACGGACTCTGATGATTGAGAGATCATGTTACTGATCATCTTGCTCACTGCTATCAGACTCGTACCTGGTCGCTATATTTTTGGTGCCTCGTGTATTAATTAAATGAATATTCCCTACACATGTATGAGGCCCATTGTGCATGCACACAGGCCCACATACACAAACACACACACACATGTACATACATGCAAAATCTTGTATTCTTTTACCACCATCTGTGAGATCAGAGATTCAAAGCACACACACCCCGCTTTTAATCACTTGTGAGTCTTTTTTTCCCCTTCATTATAGTTGAGGGGCTCTGGTAATGCACCATCATTAAACATTCAGAGCCTGAGCGCAGGAAAGTATACTTCTGGGACTCCAGCCGCAGTGCAGACAGGCGCAGACGGGCAGCTGTCTGCGAACACTGTGCCTCTGTGCCCCGCCCCCATCAACTGGCCAGAATGGATGTCGTAAGCTGTAGCCCATAATGCGAGATTATCTAACAAATTACCGTCCTTTAATCTTTCATGGAAAGCACTCAGTGAGGGAACTGCGTTTATTAAACAGACTGCATGAATTAAAGAGGGCACTGTAAGTCCTGTGTGAGCATTAGAAGCAGGGGGGGGGGGGAAATACAAATTGCAAAGATTTTTTTAAACATAAAAAGCAAGATGCCACGGGGGGGGGGGGGGGGGGGGGCAATATTTAGCGTAGGTTTTGAGGGTCTCGCACCAAGTGTTCCCTCTCAGTGACAGAACAACAAACGGGAAAACATCTTTGCCAACAAACACGTATCATTAAAGACGGTGTCCCTCGACGCACATACATTTTAATGAACTGGCGCGTGCCAGGGAGTGCCAGACGACAATAAAAAAGAAAGAGGAGGTTCCGGCTCCATTCCTGACGGCGGCTCAGCCTCCACGTCAACCTCCCTGAGAGACGTGCCGCCGCGAGCAGGAGCCCACTTCCAGTGATGTCTGTCACCCAACGATTCCACGCACCTGCTCTGTTCACTCACGACCCGTCTGTACAGAGGGCTGGCCAGGGACCTGTCGGATGAAGTAAACTACTGTACCTCTACCTCTACCTCTTGCGATGCGTGCAGTGGCACTCCTGGTGACATCACGCCGTCAATTAACATTTTAATTAGGCGAGCAGCTGACCGTTTGCGGCTGGCTGGCTCCCGTTTCCCCCGGTGGCGGCGGTGGCGTGGGTCCCTGTCACCGGTGGTTTTTGACGGCTGGCGCCCACGGGAGAGAGGCCGGCTTTGATGCTTTACCTTGAGAACTGTCAGCAGCCATCCCACTCTACCAAAGGAGCCACAGCATTAACATAAACTCCTGACTAACATCCAGTGTGTCGGCTGTCACCTGTACGTGCCATCCAGCATGCGGCGGGGGGGGGGGGGGGGGTTATGGTAATTTTCCTACTGGTAGAGCCTCACCTCTTGTGCATGACACAGGAAGAGAGGAGATACACCGGGAATAATAAAGAGAAAAGGTAACTACATCAAAGGGTGTACTCGGTGTTAACAATCCAACGGAAAAAGGCTCTGGAGTCTGGAACTGGTCTGGACTAACATTTAATACATTTCTAAGAATACGGCGCTGACCGCCTTCTCCTAGACCTTCAATCTCTGTTTTTTAATTCCGGGTGTCTTTCACTTCAAACAGAGAGGACGTATCCTGGGAACAGTTTCTTCAGTGATAACTGATTAATGGCGGAGTCTTTTATTTTTATTCCAGAGAGAGAGAAACAGAGAAAGAGCCGTTTTTAACTGCAAGCAATGTGCTTTTGGCAATATGCCTTTTTAAAATATGCCACGCCATTAAAGCATTTCAATTGAGAGTATCATTTAACATTGAGAGAGAGAGCCCACCTCTTTCCTGTTCGCCAGGAAAGATTGAGTCCTTTGTGACATTGTCAGCTGTATTGCATCTCTGATACCGGAGACGAACAACTGTGTGACCCTGTGTGACCCAGGAATTATAAAATACAAATGGCGGAGCTCCGTTTGATTGCTGTGACGCATGCTAAGTAACATACCTAGGGGCCCGGGGTCTACATTGTAAAGGCTAAACATCAGGTGGAACGTTTTCCATGCACAGCGCCTGCAACGAAAGTATCAGCTGCCAGTGTGCAGGGTTCAGAGGAGAAGGAAGTGGTCACAGTGATGACACCGGCTTTTAAATACAACTGAAAATTGACAGGAAAGAAGAATTATCTTGGTTAAAATCAGTCCAAACAGGACACATTGTCAATGCTGCTCTTGTTCATTTTGCTTTGAGCTATAAGGACATCTCAGGAAAGTAGGCCTTTCTCTTGCTCCTACCTTACTGTTTCACACCCTTCCCCTCTTCCTCTCCTCTCATTGCCTACAGTCTTTCTTTCTCTCTCTCCCCCCCCCCATCTCTCTCTCTCTCTGCAGAAGCTGAATGCTGGTCAGCGGTGCCCTGGCTGACAGCTATACCACCTGAGGAATATGAATTGGTGTTACCGTGGAGACGAACAGACGATTGCTTCTTTCTGTTTTTTTGTTTCGATTTTTCACCTGCTTTCTCAGCCTTTATTGGTCATTACTGCCCCATAGAGAAAATGTAGGTACACACGCACAGTACTGCCCAAGTACATATATTGTGTGTGTGTGTGTGTGTGTGTGTGTGTGTGTGTGTGTGTGTGTGTGTGTGTGTGTGTGTGTGTGTGTGTGTGTGTGTGTGTGTGTGTGTGTGTGTGTGTGTGTGTGTATAAACAGAATAAGGTGGAGACATTGAGCTACATGTTTGGCATGGGTAAATTTGATAGAATAGTGTTATTTCTCCACCAGGAAAGACATACATTTTTATGGGTATGCTTTGCGTAAATTAATCTTGTTTATCGTTGGTATCGATGCCAGAATGCTATTACTCTACTACAAAACCCACACTGCAACCTCAGCTAATGGACACCCAGCAGTTGCTACCGTACACGGCTCCTAATCTACTCTAGGCAATATTTTTGGATTCATTAGACAACTTCACACTAGATATTAGTCACTTCTCACCATGGAAGTAGGCCTACACTCACTTATCCATTCAGATGGGGGTAATTTTCAGTGTTAAGATCCTATTTATCAGCTGAAGAACTGCAATGCATTTCTCAAAATATAGAGGACTGTCACCATCGAGGCAGAAAGGAGACACTTCAGGATTTGCATCAAGCTTAATTTGATCTACTCTTCTGCCACTTCTACACCACGCATAATTAAAGTCAGATGTGAGTAATTAAGTTGACGGAGAAAAAACCCTGTGATGAATCAAAGTGTTGCCCCAGCCGACAACGACACGTGCTGCGGAGATGACTGTAAATATTGTGAATACAGTAAAAACAGTGACTTACACAGCAACTGGGGCCTCTTGTGCGATAGCCCTAGCCTTTTTACGCAAAATGACCGGGCGCTACAGATTATCACATTGTTTTATGATCAGTCAATGAAAGAACATGAAGCGATAACTCTTAAAATGAAAAAAAAATATTTGACACCAATTGTCTCCAATTCACTTCAATAGTTTTTTTAAGTGGGAGCCACATAACTTTTTTAATAATGAGAAGACATATGAAATGTGATCTAGTATATGATTTCAGTATAATATATACATTTATGGTACATTAACAGGAGTAATACACTGTACATTACCACTGTTTTCTCCAAATTTGTATGTGTTTTTTGTTAATCGCTACAACCGCTTATCCAGAGGAAAACAAGTAGTGGAGAACATCAGTGTTCTGCACAGAGGCCCATTTATAATCACTACGCATAATACCAACCTAACAAACAAACAGTTTGTATTGTAACAAGAAGGTACGATTAGACAGATAACCGTACACAGCAATAACTATGGCACTATCCAAAAGAAGAGAAAGAGAAAAAAGAAAGGACATCAAAAAGGGGGTCAGGGGTGCCACGTCGGTTCAGAACTCTCTCTACTTCTAAGCACACGATTTCTAGCTACTGCTTCGACAACACGGTCATTGGAAGAGGGCGCTTCCTGTACAGGCTGACCTTGGCCGCTGGATTGGCGCAGAGGCCTAATGAGATCCCTCTCTTCCAAGGTGACGTTATGGCCAATTATGTACCACACTGCCTGCTGCCAGTGACAACAGAAACTGAGTCCAAATTTGATACCAGACCGTTAGGCCCATCGAGATTAATATTTCAACTCTAGTTCCATTTTTGTAGCTTGTTTCCCATATTGCCAGTAATGATGAATAACACACACATCTCTTTAGTTCACATAAAGCATCTTTTGGCCATATAAGCCCACCATAATTTTACATGATCGGTTAACAGAACTCAGGGTTACGCACACATAAATGTATCTATAGTTATGCTTCATTATCACCAGCATCATTTTAAAAGACCCTTCTGCTAATGATGATGTTGCTGAACAAGAATGATATAAATATATTTTATAGAGTTACTGATTATAGCCTGATCTCATTTTGGGAAAGTATCTTTACTAGCCCAAGTGTGCAGTACTAATATCTCACCAAGCAGGCATGGTGCACTGAAACTGCCATGGTTTTAAGCTAAATTGTCATACCAGGCTTGAGAGGCTAACTAAATAAACAACATGCAGGCTCAGCTGAGCCTGAAAGGCTGTGACTGCAATCCCACTGCAAAACTGCACCAGCTGGGAGTAACCAGACAGTAACAACCCAAAAACAAAATCCTCCCCCCTGTGGGGGGCTCCAGGGGATATACCAGGACAGCACACAGGGGCGCTGCAGTGAACAAGTTGTTTTCCCAGGAATCATCCGGTATTGCCTGAAAGTGCACTTAAGGCCCCCCACTCCCTCAATCGCCCCACTCCACGTGCCTCTCACAGACCAAGAAACCGGGATATACGGAGCAGGCCTGGGCCGAACGACAGCCACGTGCCGGCAGCGCCGCCGAAGGTTAAGCAAATAACGAGAGAAACATCTGCTCTTTCACTCCGAGCCGTCTGACGCGCGCCGCGCCCAAACGCAATGTAAATCACGCGGGCGATTAGCCGAGCCATGTACACAGGCCTTAATTAAACCCGGGTTACTCGTCGATAGAAACCTATAAAACACCCGCCGGAAATGCTTGCCGCAGCACAAGAGAGACAGGGGAGAAGGGAGGGCCCCTCCGGTCGTAAAGCCCGCGATCAATGTGGCGTGAAAAAACACTGCATCCTTACGAGCCACGCAGGAGGTGAGTACCATCTATTCAAATCCGCCTGCTTTCATTCGTTTGTTTGTTTGTTTGTTTGTTTGTGTGTGTGTGTGTGTGTGTGTGTCAAGGGAGCCTGCGATTTGTGATCCTCCCGGAGGTCTGATTGATTCCACTGCATGCAAAATGCAAGATTGAATTGACGAAAAGATACTAGGTCCAGTGCAAACTGTTTAAGAGGGCAGCAACACAGATACAACTTATCTATATTAGATCAAATCCTTCTATTCTAAGTAGAGGGCTCCACGGGAGTTGCAGCCAAGCCGTGAGGCCTACACTACAGCTCTCAGGGTCATTCCATAGGCAGAGTGCCTCTGCTATTGGTGGATCTTCCCCTGTCATCTCTGTAGATTCTAAACTTCTAATGCATTGAAATTATTTGTCCAGCACATTTCAGTGTGCATCTAATTTGTCTCTTTAAAAAAAAGAGACAAAATAGTTCTTAAGGGGCTATATGTAACGTTCAGAAAATCCTTCTCATTACTGACACAGGTTGGCCGTAAGTGAACTGCAGCCAACAGCTTCCTCAGACTGGCGCAACAGGAGCGAGCAACATTTGGTGACTGGATAAAATTAGCTACTAACCGGCCTGGTTCGGGCATTGCTTGGTAACGTTAGCTGGTAAAGTCATTTGTAAACGGCAAGCTAGCCAACTAACGTCACCAGCCAGATCAGCCCCGGGAGTCGGGTTTGAATCGATGTGACTTAGCTAGCTAATGTTATCACTCAGACAGTATTTTGCTAGTGATAACGTAATAGCAAGCAAGCTAGCTAACGTTAACCAGCTAGATGTAACTTAGCTAGCTGAGCAATCAAGTAAGCAATATCTCACACATTCCAAGCTAATGTTAGCGTCGGTATCAGGAACATCACAATATATTTCACATGCTTCTGATAAGAAGAATGCCAGCTTGGGGTCGGTTTTGAGCCCCAACAACAAACATCGGTCTCTCCATGGCTGGAATGCCCGGCCGATGTTCACCCTTGATTTTGCCCGATTTCGGTCATACTGCCGCTTGACCAAACGGGCTTCGGTCGATAAAACTTTTATCTTCGCCTTTGGTGGTTCGACGATGGTGTTGGGATGGGAGCCGGTCGTTTGCTAGTTGACTGGTCCATTTCTCAGCAGCTAATTAGCTAGTGTTGTGTTACATGAGTTCAGTTCGCTAGCCCTTATGTTGTGGTGCTGCGGGGGGCGGGCCTGCCAGAGGGAAGGCACTCAGGAGCGTGCTTTGACGTCACATCCTTCATTTTCCTGGCAAATCCGACCCGCAGCCTTTACATAAAAATCTTATACGCAACGGAGAAAGTCGGGGAAGGTCTAATTGTTTAAGTTATGTTTCAATCTGTTCATACATTGGCAATTGGAAGCGATTTATGCATGTAAAAACTTACACATAGCCCCTTTAAAAAGCAAAGAGAGGTACACCATTGGCACCAGGCCATAAATTTAAGAAGAGTTATTTTCTGTAGTCTCAGTGACTGAAGGCTGAGGGCATTTTAAATATAGACTTAAAATGCGACTGACAGCAGAAACTATTCCAAGCATCTGTTATCAGAGCCAATGGACAATAAGGTGGAATAAATGCAAATTGTCATAGGATGGTCTAGATTTATGACAAATGGCCCCCTGAGACGGGTGCTACATGGCCTGTCCTGATTAAACTTTCTTCTTATATGTTCTTATATAAATCAATATCAATCAGCTAGAGTGGAATAGAGGGATTTTAAATGTGCTTGGGAAATTCTCGTGGTATCACAAGAAAAAATAAAAAGGCATAGACCTTTTGCAGTTATGTTCATAATCACACTGATAAGAACTAATTTTAATTAAAATTTTTCACCATGTTAATTCTGCAAACTGGGTTGTGTTAATTCACAACTATTAGTGTTGTGATTACATCAATCGCAACATTCATGGCTTTGAAACTAAATTGTTTCAATTACCCAGAAACGAAGCCAGATAGACAATCTGCCACCCCACCCCCCAACCCCCCCCCCCCCCCAAAAAAACAACACTCTTGCAAAGAACGCCAGAAACAGTTACCTTTAATTAAATTTTAATGTCGGATTGTAATTATCATTGCTGCTGTCCATAGCAATTAGCCATTAAGGATTGTGTTATTGTAATTTGGGCGCTCATGACACGGCGTGGAGCGAATGCTCAGGTGCCAAATGGCGCGGTTCCTTTTGTCTGCCAGCGGATGGCCCGCAGCGGAGAGGCGGGGGGCAGAGAGGTGGGGAGGGGGAAGACACTTTCGCTGCCAGTGGAGGAGAACAGTAGGGCCTTTTTCAAATGACAACTGTCCTTGTGAAGTCTGCAAATCTGCAAGAGCAGAGATGTCATGTCAGTAGCTGTCTTCCTTTATTTCTCTCTCTCTCTCTCCACTCTCTCTCTCCACTCTCTCCGACAGGCAGAGGCAGAGATATGTGCTGACAGCTGCTGCTTTTCTGAAAGGATTCTAATGTACTGAAGGAGATACAAAGGAGGGGAAAAAAGAAAGATGAGGAAGAAGAAAGGAGGATGAAAAAATACAAAACACCTATTTGGCATTACTGAAATATGTCATCTATTTACGTAATCCACCTCTATCCTCCATTCAAACCCCATCTCTTTCTCTCCGCAGGTACACACACACACACACACACACACACACACACACACACACACACACACACACACACACACACACACACACACACACACACACACACACACACACACTCCTCTTATTAGGTGTGACTGGAGAGGGAAGGTGAGATGGTTACTGTGACAACCAGGGGGAGTAGAGGGAGGGTTGTGACATCAGTGTTTGGGGGACAGTGCTCCATCAATAGAAGGCTTGAAATCCTCAATCAGAGTGAGTCTAAAAAAAGGAAAGAGGACAGAAAAGGAAGAAAAAGAAGGCCCCTGACAGGCCTGCTCTTACATGCTGCTGCCGGCCACCCCAACTCCGGCCTCATTACCCATAAACCCTCATGGCAACAGCAGCATAGATATCCCATTCTTTCAAATCCAGAGAAAAAATATTACTAATAATAATATTAATAATAATATTAGAGTGATTTTTTGTTCTCCTCCCCCCTTCCTCCACACCTGGGCAGAATGCCTGTTTTAATTTCTCATTTTCAAATTATTTTATACAATCCAAAATGAAACGGTGGAATCGGTCTCTGAGATATGACAGTAAGGTGTACCCATCCCTGATCCCTGGGACGAGGTGGGCAGACACCCGCAGGGAAGCAGAAGGAGAGAGTAAAACAAAGCAATGAGGTGGCTGCAACTGAGATGCTGCCCCCTGCAGTGTGGATGACCTTATGGCAGCATCAGTGCAACAATGGCTTGACAGGCCATGCTGGGAAGCTATAAAATCTGGCTGAACAGGAAGGTGAAAGTGAGAAACTACACGGAGGGTAGCGGGCTGGAGGTTCTGAGTAACCCCAAGGACATTTCTGCAGAAATAAAAATATGAGAGCGGGGGTTTGGGGGGTCAGGAGTTAACAAGCTTTTAGTCTAAAGAAAAAACAAAATAACATTTGAAAGCTTTTGCTATAAATGTCCTTTTCAGAAGTAATTACTGTCAAATGGCTAGGCGGCAGTCAGTATCCATGTGAGAGAGAGAGAAAGAGAGAGAGCGAGAGAGAGAGAGACGAGGGGGTGGGGGGGGGGGGGGGCATAAGCCAGTCCGACACGCTGATATCCTTTTTCTCCTCTAAGTCACAGACAGAAAAGCCTGTCAGTGTAAAGCACAAGCACAACTGCACTGCAGATGTAAATAAAGAGAAGAAAAAAAGGCCAGCATGTGACCCATTTTTTGGACGTTGAGAAATGTTTTATAGTGGGTAAGGTCAAATTCTCAACAGCCTGAATTATCATAGACTGAAGAAGATTTTGAGTTTGTGTGCGAGCATATGAACGAGTGATTTTTTGTATAAAGAGATAGACTAATCACAGTAAACCAAATTATTAATCTGGAATATTAGGGTCATGCAACCAAAACATAAAACAAATTTGATTGCTATTGGGCCCTAAAAAGAGACTATACACTACCTGAGTACCTCTACTCTGTCAGAGATACAAAACAGAGACAGACCCTGATCAAGTACAGGCTCAGTGACCACACCCTTGCTATTGAAAAGGGCAGACACCGAAAAACATGGCTACAAAAAGAAGAGCGCATATGTGGTCACTGTATGACAGGGGAGTTGGACACAGATGCACTTTCTCCTTTATTGTAAAAAAATATTCTTCAATAAATTTTCTGAAATTATAAGCAACTTCTCCCTGACAAAGTCACCTCATCCATTTATTTATTATTCTTTTCAATCTTCTCTTTTAAAATGTAAGATTTGCATTACTATCACTATTTATAATAGGCTACTGTCATTGTTGTTGTTTTTGTACTGCTATATGTTTTGTAAGTTAATTTCTGCAGCAAGTATACTCCCACCTTGAAACTACTTAACATCCCAAAGCAACAACTCAACGACATTTGTATTTAACTATGTAGCAATTTAGCAGTAGTAGTAATAGTAGTAATAATAATAATAATAATAATAATAATGCACTACATAGTACTGGACTACACTGTACCTGAGAGAGGCCTACAACACCACATGTGAACAGAGGCGAGACAAAAAGAGTGAGAGGGAGGGAAAGAGAGAAGGAGGGAGGGAGTGAGAGAGAGAGGAGGAGGCACTTTCAGCAGTTCTCTCCATGTGAATGCAGCTGGGGTGCTGGACAAAGCCTCTCCCAGACTGCATGATGTGTAATCAGATTAAGCAGAGCAGCTGCTGCCGGCATCACCCTCCCTGCTCTGTGTGCGTGTGCGTGTGTGTGTGTGTGTGCGTGTGTGTAGAATGTATGTCTGTGTATATGTACATGTACTTTATAAATCTGTGTACATGTCCCTGGCATACTGCCACAGTTTAATGTCCTACTCTCTCATTACCATGCATTACAAGGCTGCCATAGAGGTGCCACACAACAGTTTCACTCCTTAGTCTATGGGTGAGATGGGCAATCTGGATTGTGTAGTTTGTCTCATACCACTCTCCTTAGGAAGGAGACTGTAAGAGAGAAAAAGAGAGAGAGAAGGGTAGGGCTCATGTTTGATTATCTCTGTAGTGCATACGAGGGGGTCTCAGACAATAGAACAGCAGTTAATCGCGGCTGCGGAGATGGAGGCAAGCTTGGCTCGTCTCTGAGCCGACCGGCAAAGACGCAAGAGCCGTCGCCCTCAAATGGAGACGGTGGGGGGAGGGGGAGGGGGAGTCGAGGGTGTCGCGGGCGAGTCATATCTATGAAACACGGGGCGCAGGGAGTGGTGACATCAGGGAGGGGGTTCCCCCGACCGACGTGGGTACAGGCACCATTGGCAGAATGGCTCGGCGTCGAGGGGGAGACACCAGACAGCATTCAGCTGGAAACCTGTTTCCTGGAGTGGGTACGGAGCGCATGAATGAAAGAGATCTCTGCATTATACAAGAGAGGCGTGCACGTGCTGCGGGGGTTGGGGGGGGGTGCTCTGTGATCGTAAAGATACAGCACATATCAAAAAACGGAAAATCAAAAAGAGAGCGCTCTGCTTTCATAGCTGGCGACGACACTTTGCGGCAGAGCAAAAACAATGATTGTGTTAGAGTGTGTGTGTGTGTGTGTGTGTGTGTGTGTGTGTGTGTGTGTGTGTGTGTGTGTGTGACCGTGAGTGAGTGTGTGGGAAGACTTTCTGTTCCCACAAACTGAGCATGGCATATGGAGCCTAGAAATTTGGCAAGGACAAGTGACAAGTTAACAGAGGCATGGTGGGGGGGTAACAGGTTGGAGAAGCAGGGGCGGGGGGTGGGGCAGGGTGACAGTGAAGTGGGGGGGGGGTGTTTGCTAAATGCTCTCATCTGTTCACACCCCCAGGCCCTGTAGTATTGTTTCATGTAGATGAATTTGTAACTGTGCCTTCCGTTTTGCGGTGATATATAAATGCATTAGGGTAATGGGATCGCTATCGTGCGCTTGGCTTGCAATCGGCTGCTGAGGCTTGCCTGGGGGCACCGGTTCCTACATTATTATTGCAATTTGAAGATGAGCGCTCTGTTTAACGTCAACCCCCCCCCCCCCCCCCACAAGCCACCCCCACCCCCACCCCCACCCCCACCCCCACCCCCACCCCCACCCCCACCCCCACTCGCTTCCACTCATTCATGCCCCCCCCCCCCCCACACCCTCTCTCTGCGCTAATTACGTCTGTCCCGTGGGGCCGCACGCGCTCACGGGATTTGTTTTGCGTAAACAGGAGTTTCGCTTAATCAGCCAAGACTTCTTCCACCCCCTCTTTTTATTAGCAATGATTCACCCCCCCCCCCCCCCCCCCACCCCCGGTTTTTGGGAGAGAGACATTCCCTAGGCTGAATCCCTGCAACCGTTACTTAAAATTAACGTTTATCATAAACAGTGTTATCATAACATGCATAGAACGCGCTCCTAATTTACTGTGCATCAGAAACACTTTGCCTTGGTGCCTGACTGACTTCCACCTCCTAGTGGCTTGCAGAATACAGCGGCCAAAAACGGGCAGTAGCCAAAGCCTGAGTATGCATCTTTTTTTGGTTTGGTGACCAAAGTAAGACCAATAAGTGCAGCTTGAATCAAACAACCAGAGAAATATTTGCAGTGTACATGATGATGTCTGCGTTTTAGGGCAGTCTCCACTCTCCACCCAATGAATTTGTATACGGGCAAAGAGGATCATGGGAAACTCCCCTCCTCCCACCAGACCCCTTAGAATGCTTGTATGAATCGACTCGTATTTTTAGAGTTTAGGTTTACAGTATCGGCAGTCTAACCTGATGTTATCTCTGTCTCTAAACACAACCACCAGAATACACACACAAAGATCATGTTCATTATCCCAAACCTTATTATGGGATATAGCAATATATTGCTTATGGTATACGGGTAAATGACAGCACGTTCAAATAAAGCTATAGAGCTTTTAATAAGCAGGAATGAAAATCCCGGCAGATTTCCATCTGGAAAACTGATATAGGCAGGGATTACCATAGAAATCCTGTGCAGCAATTGAGACAAGTGCTGCTATTTATCGGTCTTAACTGCTGCAAAGCATCTGTACTTAATTGTAAGTTTAAAAAAAAATCAACTTTATGACCATGTAAGGGGATTTGAAGACAAAGCCTCTTATCTCTCATGTGAATCATGGTGGTATTCCTCATTTTGCGGGACAGAGCTGTGTGAGGTCAGCATAGAAATGCCACTCCAACATAACACGCACACGGTCCGCAATCTCCCAGTTGATTGGTGACATTCTGCTTTGCACGTTAGCATTGTTAGATAATGGACTCTATTTTGAGAACTTTAAAAAAAGAAAGAAAACCCTGTTCCCGGTGTCCTCCTCGCAGACGTGTAACCACAAAAATGAAAAAAAGTAGGCACAACAGAGCATCTAACAAGCCTGAACCTATTCTCTTCATTATACAGCCACTGATTTGAGTACAATTAGGCACTAAAAGCCACACTCACACTCACACAAGGTTCATTGATGAAATTCAGCTCTGAAAAGGTACCCTCCAGCCAAAAATCTAATTTTTAATTTTTAAACCGTCAGATGGTCATTTGCCCTCATGTTAGACTTGAGTGAATTAGAATAGGAAAACCAGGATGCTAAAAACACTAAAATCTAACCCCGAGTGCATTTGGAAATGGGCCTTTTGCTTGCTTCACTATGACTCTAGTTAATAAAGAGAAATGATGGCTTTTGCTTGGTCGAGCCATGGGTTTCCCAGCCTAATCCTATTTGTGAGGGGGGAAGGGGCGAGGAAGCAAAGAGGAGGGGTGGAGGGTGGCGAGGTTGTGGAGGCATGGAGCGACCCCAGTGAATAAAGCAGGCAGTGGTAGGTGAGTCAAGGAGGATGGAGGAGGGCAGAGGTAGGTGGAGAAGAGAGGTGGAGGTAGTTTGAGAGGGGTGAGGGAGGTGGAGGTGGGTGCAGAGCCACACCGGACTCAACAGCCAGTGGGGGTCAGGGTAGCAGGTGCCCTCCAGCTCTCTAAGACAGCATTCTAAGGCCCCAGTTACCTGCGGCACCTCTCACCTGGCCTGGAGACATCAGAGAAGGTTAGAAGAGGAACTAGGAGGCCCGCCATGTTCCTAATTGACCCACCCCATTGCCCTCCTCAGACAACCATCCAACAAACACAGCACTCTCTCTGCAGCCTCTGCTCGTTATACGGGGCCTGCTCCACCTCCAAGATTTTGGCACAGGTTATCGACTAAGTGACAGAGTGACAAGTGGTGGGGTCATGACCTATTCCTTGTCCTGGCACAAACCCTGCCTTTAGCATTATCTACCAAAACAGGCCTTCTGGAAACAGACAAGAGCTTCATTATGTAAAGGGCGTGCTCCCAGAGGGACGGTGGTGAGAGGCATGCTGGGATCTTTCCTGCTGGTTTCTAACAGCGTTACTATGCTGATGGCAGTAAATGGCAGTCAGTCATGGCTCCCATTAGTCATCCTCCTCACCACACTCACCACCATTGCCAATATGAATACTATCATTGTCATCACCGTTATCATCATCGTCATCAACACGGCCAACCAGCAGATAATCTTCCTCAACCAAACTATCATCATTATCATAATCTCAACCACCAGCCAAATCTACTTTTATTTTCACAATCATCATCAACCAAATAATCATTAACCTTCCTCATTTCTCACCCCAGAAGTGACCTTCAGTACATGCAGGACACCAGAGACCAGGAGAGGAGCAGAGAGACACAAGGGCTGAACCGTCCAGTAGAGTCCTGCACGGGTACGTTTTACACAAACCGCACCTGCACCACAACCGCCACCCGCCTCATCATCACGGCAACCCGCACCGCAAACTGCAGCCAGCACAAGCTGCTTCCGCAAACCGACCCGGCCCGCAAGTGTAGGAACCGCGAACCGACCGGACCATCCATTTAAATTTACAATTAATATTAGAATTTGATGATGCCGCTGTATGCAAGCCATCTGCCTGTGAAGCACATAAAATACATCAATACAAACGCAGACACGCAAGTAAATAAACAAATAAATAAATAAATAGCGATACAAATGCTTATCGAGCGACAACAAGAAGCCATTTTAAAAGGCTTTGTTGAACAACACGCATGTTAGGCTGGCATAGGAAAAATGTCATTTATTTTCATGAACAGTGGTCCTCATTCACGAAACATGCATACAATCAGATTTGACCATGAACTGTGAATATTTCGGCATTCATCTTTTTTTTCTTATCTGAATTTGTTCTCTGGTACAATCAAAAGGTGTATGTGTTTGGAAGAGGTTTAGAATGTTTTATTAATTATGCAAAGTCTATTTAAGTAGTTACAGATGTGGTGTTGCCAAAAAGGTTGCATATAAGACCTGTATAGACGTACCATTTGAAAGAAATAATGAACAAACAAAAAATAGCCTATTTATTTTCATTTCAGACAGTAATGCTACAATATTGCTTAACAGAGTCTTAAAAGTATGAATTCATATAACAGTCAAACTTCCAGCAGGTGTCACTGCGTTTTTTGACTGTTAAGGTAGGCTACTGATTTTATGACTGTTATACGCACGCACTTGTTCGCATGACTTGCAAGTGGAATATCCTTTAACATGCTCATTTTCGCAATTGACAATAATGCCAAACTCTTTCCACACGTCAGATTTTACCTTTGCATTGTTTCCCACAATGTGAAATTCATATTCCCTTCTTGCTGTCTTTCCTTTTACTTCGCAGGTTGCCATTTTGCTGCCTGTGTTGTTTACAATAGTAACTAGGGGTGTCACGATTCTCCAAATCCGCGATTCGATTTGACTTTCGATTTTAAGGTCACGATTCGATTCTCGATTTTTTTTCAGCACAATTTTTTTTCCAGCACTATAGTCTAACTAATGGCTATGCCATTGTTAGACTATCGAGTCTTGATTTGTAAAGAAAAATACTTGTTTCTCAATAAGTAACTTTTATTTGAATAATAACAATTATAAATAATAACAAAAATATGAGAATATTTAAACACACCTAAACAGTTAAGAGCTTTATCAAAACTAGACTCTAGAATAAACAGTTGAACATTTACCACGCTATTAACAATTTACACATTGGTTTTATGCCCTGACAACGGTCATTTACATTTTCAAATTCTTCTTTAAAAAGATGAGCGTGTTCACATTCTTTGAACAGTTGAGAGCTTTAACAAACTCAGTGTTTCCCCTACCATTATCTTGGCCGGGCGGGTGCCGCCCGGCTTGGACAAGAGGGAAAATAAATAATTTTAATGAAAAAAAAAAAAAAATTTATATTATTCTTTTTTTTTTTAATATAATCTTTATTTTTATTTTTATGTAGCTGCAATATTTCCCTTACCGCAGAATGCGGGAATGATCAAAATAGCATCTGGAAAAACCCTTGCCAAAACGGTTTCCCGTTAGGCCTAATTCAAATTTTCAATGGCAGCGCTGATATGAGGGTGTAATTATAGTTTCCGCCTCTACGCAAAATGGCGCACTTTCACCGCCCGGCCTGAAAAAAAATCTAGGGGAAACACTGAAACTAATATCTGAAATAATAAACAGTTGAACATGTACCACGCTATTAACTATTTACACGTTTTTTTTCATGCCCTGACTGTCATTTGGGTTGTCATTTGAGTTGCCTGTGTCAATGTTTTTTTCCCAGTCAAATCTATTTCTTTGTGATGCCTGCGAATGTGTCCTGCCATATTTGACGTGTTGCCTGAGGTGGCGTATGGTACTCGCGTGTAGCATAGCCGACAAACTGTCGTTTTTTTGTCAATGACGCGTTCGTTGTTTATATAACTCACGGGGAAGGCAAAATGTTGCCACACCGGTGACTTGAGGGAAGCCGGAGGATTTTCCAGTTCTGTTTCTCCATCTCCGACTCCGGCAGTGGCCATGGTGTGTCGAAAAGTAATGCAGGCTACCGGTAAGCTAACGTTAACTAGCAGCTGTGTCTTTGAAATATCGTTGTTTTTTTTTTTCTTCAGACGCACGCCTGCGTGGACGAACAAAATGCAGTGGAAGGCGTCAAGTTTCGTTTTGTCGTTAACGCTTACATTAGAGATGGCCAAGTAGGCCACTTTTTTTACATTTTACCCATCACATGAAAGGCTAAGAAGAGCGCGCCGGGTGCGGGGGTGGAGAGAAAAAAAAAACTTGGAGAATCGCGAACCAGCTTGTGATTTCGAACTTCGAAATCGAACGCTCATTTCGATCGATTTTCGATTTCGAATCGGTATCGTGACACCCCTAATAGTAACGTAACCTAATTGTGTCTCCGTTACGTAGGCCAGAAAGTGCCAATGATAAATGCTCCAATCTCCAAGGATTAGCGATAATTATATGAATTCATATTTAAAAGAGATTTGTAAAATGTATCATATTTGAATACCTATTAAAAATAAATTGAGCTACAAGTTACTAGCTATTCACTACTTTAGAATTATGGAAAACCAACCCGAAACCGACCCACAATATGTTTGTTTTTTAAACATATCCCAAAACTGCAAATTTACCTGCCAGCGACTCCTGATGTAGGACTCTACTGTCCAGACAGTGCTGCTACTGACCCTGCCCAAGCTACTGCATCTCTGAGTCAGGGAAAACAGGGCCTGAAATTAGGACACGGCTTTCCAATCACCTCTAAGCCACTGAATGAGAACCACTGCATGACATATGGTCTCAAGTTTAGATAAACAAAATGGTAGAGTCTCATGGGCAGTGGCATGTGTGCCAAAAGATACTGTA
Organism: Synaphobranchus kaupii; assembly: GCA_029718625.1. NCBI lineage: Eukaryota > Metazoa > Chordata > Actinopteri > Anguilliformes > Synaphobranchidae > Synaphobranchus > Synaphobranchus kaupii. Next base: position 36,537,632 of record CM056378.1, on the reverse strand, counting down.
AATGATATAAACCAAAGACATTGTAACTGTTTAAGATGTTTGCTCTCTGCACCACAGTAATCTCTTATTACATGCCTTAGTCTAATTTTAAACAGCTCTATGATATTGCTTTAGGTAGGCGGTTTAATCTGATTGTGACGTGCCCATAACTTTGAATAAAGAAATCTGTGCAAGAATGATTTAAGAAAGCAATTATAATGCTTTTCTGTTATGGTGCCTGCCAGACTTGTTGCAAAATATAATCCATAGAAGTTTTCCGACCAAATATACCATGAGTAGCAATGGTATTCTTTTTTTTCCTGATGCATTTTTTCTTTATTCAGACAGGGAAAGCAGATAGGGTCAAAGATAGAGATGGGGTATATCTACGTACTGTGCCACAAAGTCCCGCCCATGAGCAATGGCATTCTCACCAATGATGCCAAGAACATTGCAGGGACCTGTGACATCACCAAGAGCATATAGACACTGTTTTTCTGACTGATGATGTCACAAAGAGAGCAAAGACAATGGTGTTCTGACCAATGACATCACAGAGAGTATAGAGAATAGATAGTGGTGTTCCGATCAATGATGTCACAGAGTGCACAGACCCAATGGTTTGCAATGGGCTTAACGGCAACCTCAAAAGCCGCTCGGCATACTAATTCATTTATTTTTGTCCATTGCGCTAATTCCTCCATATGCTGTACAGATTACCACATGCTAGGAGATTCTGTCTGGGTGAGGCGTGAGGCCCTGGGGTAATTACTTTAGTAGGCTGTCCTTGTAGAGCTTCGAATTGAATCACAGGGATCAATTTCTGACCCCTTTTCCCAGACGGAGGATCCCCCCCGCCATGGTAGCCTAGCCGGTAGCCTAACCCCATGCAATCCCCGTAGTGTCATCCCTGGATTAATCTCACGTATTGCTGTATGGGCTAGATTAATTTCTCCTATGCTTGTCTTTCATACGGGCGGCAATAAGATTAAGAAAGGAATCACTGTCTTCCACTGCAAGGTGTTTTCCAGTGATTTCAAATGTGCGTGTTAAAAACAAAACAGCAGAATTTGGCAGAACACTGTGTAGCATCACAGAGCTGTAGAAAAAAAAGTCCCCTAATTAATTATGTATTTACATCAAAGTATGCATTTATATCTGAGTATACAGTATAAAGACTATATAGGCAGCATACTTAAACAACAAATCAGTTCATTAAATATGAAATATATAGATTATAACTGCACAAAATACATTTCTATTAAATAATTTATGAATCAATAATATTCATGTTCAATGCATGAATATATGTACGGACATTAATTACGTTCACATGGCCACAATATTTAAACCCATTTTGACTATTGCCCAATTAGATGCAGATGTTGACAGTGGTCAATGAAACTGGCTTGCCCCTGCATCGACTTGAGAACGTGGTATGATTTGTAATGAAAACTTTTACTTTATTTATATTCAGATATGGACGAGGCTTTGACTTTTTGCAATTTATAATTTCTTCTCCACCAATACCTACTGAAGAGAATAAAATGACTGAAAACATACTTTACACATGGGGTGCGTCCCAATATTATTCACTCCCCATCTCCTTTCCTCCACTCACTCGTCTCCAATCCTGGAAGTATGCAAAACTGCCAGTAAGTTTCAAGTACAAGTAGTTGCATGTACAGTATAGAATGTACCAGACATTGCGGTTCGCGTCGAGACCTTCATTAATAATTAACAATTAATGTCATTAATATGAAATCGACAGCATCAGATTAGGACATAAAGATCCGTTTCTGGGGCACGGAGGAGAGGAGGTGGTAGTGAAGGAGAGCAGGATGCACCCCTGGTCACTAACCTGGCAGCGTTTCTATTTTTTTCTAGGACATGAAAAAGGAAAGGAAAGGGTTCCCCATGCCTTTAATTCCCTTTCAAAACAGATACACAGTTACTAAAATCAGGCATGTTTGTATATGTTTGTATGCATCAAAGAGAGAGAGCATGCTGGGAAAGGTTAAAGGTTAGGAGACTTGTGAAAAGATTTCACAGTAGCATGTGTTTACTGGCCTCTGGAGAAAGTCAATGAAAGCTGCCCATTATGTCAAAGAAAAAAAAAAGACCTGGCTCATGCCCCGAGTGAAATGCATTCTGGGATTTGAAAAGAGACAGAGCACCCACATACCCCTGCCTTTGTATGACATTACATTACATTATAGGCATTTAGCAGACGCTCTTATCCAGAGCGACTTACACAACTTCTTATTACATTTATCCATTTATACAGCTGGATATATACTGAAGCAATTCAGGTTAAGTACCTTGCTCAAGGGTACAACGGCAGTGTCCTACCTGGGAATCGAACCTGCAACCTTTCAGTTACAAGTCCAGTTCCTTAACCATTATACTACACTGCCGCCCGACAGTGACGTCATAGAGCTCTATCACTCATTTTGAAATGGACTCATATTCCATTTCAAGTACTTAAACCATATCTAAATAAAATACATACAAGACAATATAGATTCAGTACAGTGTGTGCACCCTCAGGGTAAGTGGATCTTTGAGTCATGCAGAGACCTACTGTACGTTGTGAATGAAATGGAATCTTGATGCAATGCTTGCGCTGGGTGTTTTAGGTGAGATACGTGGCGATGCTTAGAGATTTCCCCTGTCAGTTGATACCAAACCATCTGCACCACTAACTCCTGTCTACCTTGTTATTGTTGCTCTCGCCACATGCCCTTGAAAGCTGCTTTGGCCAAGAGCGTTTGCGAAATAAATGCATTAATAATAAATAACAATCTCTGTCGCCCTGCATCAAAGGGTCCTGACAGACCAGCAGGCCAGTGTTTTTTTAATTGGCCAATCGCGCGAGCCGCCGAAGGCCCCGACAATCCATCTGCGGTGCCCCCCGTAAACCCTGACACTGTTTCCATGGCGACACGAACCACCGAGAGCAGAGGGAAGGAGACCTCGCGGGTATAGATTCCTCCGCAGCTTCGGGAAACGGGAGTCGGAACTGTGACGCACGCCAGAGGTTTCCCGCGGGGGGGGGGGGGGGGGGGAGGATGGGCGGTTGTGGGTGTTAACCCTAAAGGACGAGACTGTGCTTCAGCGTCGCGGTAGATCATACGCCGGTCCTTTCTTACCCAACCCCACTAGCCCCGGTCTCAAAGAGAAAAGAGAAAGAAGCACAAAATCAATCAAACTTGAGATCATGGTCATTATAGCATCAACACCGAGGGCGCATTCGGAGATTGGGCGGCACGCAAAGCCTGAACATTGAATCGACGTGCCGGACAGCGAAGGTAAGAGGCGCACATGGGAGCTGTGGAACTAAATGAGAAGAGTGAGAGGGACCCGGGGACCAAAGCCGCTGCAACACGGTTGTCCTAAAACAAAACCCAGGCGCGCCGTGCAAGCCTCATCGCTATTCAATGAGTGAACACTGCGGATCTGTCAAGACGCTTCAATGGTCACTTTGATTCATTCGGCCTCTGATTCGTCTGAGCAGCACCAAAGCTCATGCAGCTGTAGCAACGGAGACAGTACCTACGGTACAAGGTCTCTGGGGAGCCCAGTGCATTTGACTCGGAAAACCAGAACCTCAACATTATCCAGCCACCCCCACTCTTTTATTTTTTTACAAGGTATAAAAGAGACCAATAAACACCAATCCAACATGGTTTTTAGTGATTCCTTGACTGTAGTTAAGAACATGGTTTAGGAATCACTACAGAACATGTTTACCCCAACCACATTCTTAACTGTGTTTTTAACCCTGATCTTAACCAGGTTCTTAAGCCTGATCCTCAGTGTTCTTAATCAGGATCTTAATCCAAACTTAAATGTGATCTTAACACTGATCTTAACTGTTTTTAACCCTGATCTGGCCATCACTGTCCTCCAATGAGAAAATGTCTTTCCACCACCCCCCTCCAATTAGAGGGCGTCTTCCCACACCCCATCTATCTGGGAGGGACATGGGCATCAAGAGAACAGAGCAAACACTAGCAGACGAGAACAGCCATTACACCAGCCATTAACGCTGTTTGCACTGGAGGGTTAGCTGCTGGACAAACACAACAGGGAGGAGTCGCTTGCAACAAATACGGAACTGTTTGCTTTGCAGAAACCCCCCTCCCCACACACACACACACTTTAAACAATACGCATCATCTAAAGACTGTTGAGTGGCATCAAAAGCTGGCAGATGGAGCAAGATCGTATCAGTTGCAAAAGCATCTATGACACCTCATGAATTAGTCACAGGCTGCTAAACTGGAGGTTGGCGTCTTCATTTCACGGCCAAGCCCTAAAGCAATCCACAAGGGAGGTACAGTTTTCCCCCCTCCTCTTATAATGGAAATAAAGACAAAAAAGTAAGACACTCTTTCCTTTAAACGACAGCACCAAATGCTATGCTAATGCAGCAAAGGCCTTTAGCAGTCAAATGGGTACAACCGTATGGCGTGTGCAAATGTTGGCCAGCCCTTTATGAACTAACCAGAGCATGGGTCTCCTCCAGTCAGAATTAGCATAGAAGGGGAGACCTGAAAACAGCGTTCAGAGCCACTGATTGCTCTCCCAGCGCGAGGAGCCACATTATGATGCAACTGTTACCGAGCATAACCCGCGGCAACATTTTAATCAGTTTCCATCCACCTCCAGATCTGAACCCAGGATTAGCTAAACCAAAATTAAGTTATCGATCCCAGATGTGAACTATCATTTTCATAACAGTACATTACAATTCAAAGGAAATGGATAATGTGTTTTCAGTACAGACATTAGGATGGCTATGCATATTTATTGCAGGATTCTGTTAAAAGCTGCAATGCCAAAACAAAACAGTATCCACATTTAATCCAAACATTTCCTGTTCCTGGAAACCCTGTACCACCTCCTGTATTGTTCACTTTTTGTCGTGCAAATTTATTTCATAATATGTACATTTTTATCTTAATAACAAAATGTTGTGCAAATTCTTTTTTTGGCAAATATGACTGAACAGAGGTATTTATATGCCGAAACATTGTAATTTTCAAGTTGCATGCCTGAGGCAATATTGCTAATGGATTTATTATAAAATTCTATAATGTATATGATCCAGACACTGTCTATCAATTAATCCATCTAATATTGGTCTGGTATGATATACCAGACGGTCAATCATAGCCTACTTGTACGTATTTTTCTTTTTATGACAGCTCTTTGATAATTGTAAGTAGGTTAGGCAAAGGAAAATAAGACCATTATTATTTTCAAAAAACATGCACTCATTCTAATATCCATTTTTGTGAAAGATGCTGTATTTTTCATAATCATCTATTGGCGGCGCTGGACATAAACTACCTTTTTTTCCGAACAGGTACGCGGAAAAAAATTATTAAGTGGAAACTCTGAATACACGCATATTGCACGATTTGCAGACACACATCATTTTCATCAAATCTCCACCCTGTGCGCGTAATGGCGCGTATATACTGCAGAGTCACTTAAAACAGCGGATAAGTCAAATGTCTGAATCACAAATAGCTTAAGCTACGTGGACTTTCGGGAGTAAGTCCCATTTGCGCGTGCTTATCTCAACTCTGAACTCTGAGTTCAGTTTAATCAATAAAATGTCTGGCACGTCCACTTCGAGGCTCCATTGGTTTTCTCAAACTGCATAGCAACAGAGTGGCCCACCCCTTAAAAATAGGCGTGCTTTTTACGAAACGGCCGTACAGTATCACAGAGGCTAACTCAGACCTTTCATCTCATTGATTATGCGTTCGGGCCCGGGAGAGCACGGCTTACAAGCAAACACTTCTTTTTCCATTCTTTGACCTCTCTTCATTTTCATTTCTCTCCCTTTTTTTTTGGCCCATTTGTCTTTGCACCTGATATAAATATTTAAAGTTTCTTGAATCTTCCCCCTCATTTTTCCACATACATTATTATTCAATTCGTTTTAAATGAAATGTTAATGTCGTCCATGCCTAACGGATAGAAATGGGGCAGAAAAACAAAGCCGATGGCCATTCTGTGCCTTCCTGCTCCTGCTGGACATGGGGATGGAGCCAAGATTGAGATTTTTAATTAAACAGACCCTCTTCTCCCCAAACCATGAAGAGCAAAGTACTCCTCAGTGCCGTTAACAAATTCCCCCTCAGATTATAAATGTGGTGACTTGTTATGTTGCTACTGGCATACGTAAGACTCTGGACAAAAATAAACCCTTCCATTTCCAGGTATCAAACCACAAGAAAATAACAAGAAAATATTACCATGGTTTACAGAGGTGGGGGGGGGGGGGGGGGGGGGGGGGGGGGGGGGGGGGGACTGGAATCATTACTGATTGGGTGAGCCAATGAGGACCAGTTTGTCTGCCCAATGGTAAAGCTGACTCCATCAGTCACTCAACAGATAATTTGAGTCCTCTGGTCAATTTGAGAACAGTGATCAGTGATCCATTGTAGTAACCAGAGAAATAGATTTCTCACATGTAGACAGAAACAATGCTACTAGCCAGCCCATCCCTTTTTACTTCCCAGACCAAAACTCTTGACCAGTCAACTGCTTTTGGACTCACTTCCTGTTCGGTGAGAGATTTGCACACAGCATCGCGTCTGGTATGGTAATAAACAGGGAAGACTGATTGTGGCACGATTACCATGCTGTTTCCACAGAGTCCGCTGTCATGCTCAAGACAAAGGAGGCGTCCGGGGCGGTGGATATTTATTTAAATCGGCCTCAGCGTTAACGATCCACGCTCACTCTACATGCAGGCCACAGATGAGGAGCCTTTTGATTCCCACACAGGAATATAACTTTCCTCTGCTGCAGAAGTGCCAGTACTGATGTTCACTTGCAGCAGTTTCGGGGAAGTTCGCTATTCGGCTTGAGAAGAAATAAATAACTAGAATGGCACTAGAGAGATGCTACACCTGCACGTGTGCTAATCTCAACCCTGAACGTAATATGCACGTCTAAAATTTTGATCTTGCACTGTGAAGGTGGGCATTGACCGATTGGGAAAAAATTCAAGATTCAGGTCATTGCCCAACTATCAACATTTACACAAAGTTTCATCACAATCGGAGTACAACTGTTCGAGTTATGAATGATAGGGACAGACACACAGACAGAGACAGAGAGAAACACACACAGACGGGAGCGAAAACAATACCCCCTGCTTGCGTTACACGCACACGCGTGTAATAAATACGAGCAAAGTAATGTGCTGGTTTCCTTCTTGAGCAAAAATGATAAGATTCCCTCCCAAAAATATTAACAAACACACAGAGGCACACACAAGTGAATGAGTGGGAACAATATCATAAGCAAGAATGAGGATTCACATTATTATTAGCAGGATTCCTGCTAATAAGGTAATTAATTACTAGTGTGCCTCTTTCTTCTCCACAAACTGGCTTCCAGTAGCTTTGCTACAAGGCCTCCAAACAGTTAACATAAGGCTTCTCTCTTTGAGATGAAAGGCCTCTGTCTCTCTCCATCTCGTTCGTCATTCAATTTCGCCAGTCAGTTTATTTTCACACAAATCAGGACGACGGGAAAAGGAAGCAGGCCGCCATTGGCTCTTCCAGGCATCGCACGGATTCATCCAATAGGAGGTCAGCGAGAGAGCCCACCGATAAATCGTCGCAGCAACATGTACAGCGGCAGAGCCACAGCCAGGGAATCCTATGATCCCTGCCTTTCATGAGATAAAATACCCACACACATGAATGTGTCTATATATAAATGGGTAGCGTGTATGTGTGCACATTTTACACACACACACACACACACATACATGTATATAAATATATAAGTGCATAAGTGCACATGTACAGGTATATATAAAGGTAGGCATTTTATCAGAAATGTTGAATGAAATGGTGATTTCATTATTATTCTGGACTTCCTTATTGGTCTTATTCCTTTTTCACCTACACGGTTTTTCTTTTCTTTTTCCTGACGATTAATTCATGAATGATTTTTAATAATTGCACACAATACATCCTGAACAAATATAGAACCAGTGATTGTCTGAAATATTTTAACAATAGTTAAAATATTGGGGGGGGGGGGGGGGGTTGGTGGAAATTGAACAGATTCATATTTAATAAAAGTTTATGTTAAATGACTTCCTTGTTTATAGTAGTTGCAGAATGGGACAGTAGTGGAAATGGCTGCCATTCAAAATGGCACGCGCTCGTTAACACATTCCTCTCCCCCCTTTTAAAACATTTGACAGTTTGTTTTTCTTTTAAAATAGAAAGTCAGATTGTGGATTAGCCTGGATTATGCAAAGGACCCCTCACATGCATGCTTATCGCTCCCATTGCTTTGTCCTCAGAATGATATTTATGCAAAATCCCACAGCGCCGTATCTTTGCCCACAGCTGTTGAGTATAACTAAAGGATTATGCAAGCAGCTTCCATGACCAAATAGATTTTTTTTCCCCACTTCAGAAGAGTCACTCGTTACGCATTCTGTATCTGACCGCCAGGCATGCACAGTAGATCTTTAAATATTTCAGTTAAACTTGTTATTTTAATAGTACATTTCAAAGAAGGAGCGAGAGAGAAAAAAATATCAAATCTATATATGAAGAGTACATATGCAAAAACCGTGCCGTTTTTGCGATTTCCAAATCGTTTTGTTGCAAAACATGATATATCTCATGCTGTATGCAAATTATTCAACATTTTGTTACAGAAACCGATACACGCCGTGTCCTTTTGTTAGCACAAACCGATATATCCGCTCCAGCCAATAAGCGTCAGCATTATGGTCACATTCCAGCGTCAGCATTATGGTCACATTCCAATGTCAGCCTCCTTGTTGTGGTCGTTCGCCTTGCTAAATATGCAAAAACACTCCCCAACTGAGCACATTTTTCTCAAAATAATGGAGTTTTGACAGTACTGAGGAGCCTGTGCTGCTCTCATCACCAGGTAGGGTATACTACCAAGCAGGATTACTGAGTTAGGTGAGAACTGCACTGAGTAAAACCTGGAACAGCTTTTTACTTCCATCCATGTTGCAGATTTGAGAGGGCTCCAGGTTTTACTCAGTGCAGTTATCCAGCTAACTATCCTGCTTCGTAATTTGGGTTTTATTGTCTCAAAACATTTTTTTTTTCATTTTGATTAATACTATTTCATATTGCATTAGTGAATATAATCAAATTTGTGGTGATTCTGTGGGGCAAGTTTATTATGGATTTGTCTGCTTTTGCAAAAAAAATCAGATTGTTTATTTATATATTATTTTGACGCTCGCAGACATACAGATCCTTTCCAAAAAATTAGAATATCATGGAAAAGTTTTTTTTTTTCCATAATTCCATTCAAAAAGTGAAACGTTCATAGATTATAGATTCATTACACACAAAGTGAAATATTTCTAGCCTTTATTTGTTTCATTTTTCATAATTTTGGCTTACAGCTCCAGAAAACCCCCAAAACAGTATTTCAAGAAATTAAAATAGTGTGTCGAAAATCAGCATTTACTTCAGTTATTTCAGAGAATGAGTGGAGTGGCTTGACTCGAGGAATCCGACAGTTGTAGCCCATGTCCCGGATACGTCTGTACGTGGTGGTTTTTGAAGTACTGACTCCAGCCTCAGTCCACTCCCTCTGCATGTCCGCCAAATTTTGGAATCGCCTTTGCTTGACAATCCGCTGAAGCCTACGGTCATCTCTTTTGTTTGTGCACCTTCTCCTGCCACATTTTTCCCTTCCACTAAACTTTCTATTGATATGCTTGGACACTGCACTCTGTGAACAGCCAGCCTCCTTAGCGATGACCTTTTGTGGCTTACCCATCTTCTGAGGGTGTCAATGATGGTCTTCTGGCCAATTGTCAAGTCTGCAGTCTTCCCCATACTGAACCAAACTGAGATAAACTTTGCAGGTGTTTTGAGTAAATTAGATGATAGTGTGACACTCAGTCTAAAACATTAATTCTCTGAAATAACTGAAGTAAATGCTGATTTTCGACACACTATTCTAATTTCTTGAAATACTGTTTTGGGGGTTTTCAGGAGCTGTAAGCCAGAATTATGAAAAATTAAACAAATAAAGGCTAGAAATATTTCACTGTGTGTAATGAATCTATAATCTATGAAAGTTTCACTTTTTGAATGGAATTATGGAAAGAAAACAACTTTTCCATGATATTCTAATTTTTTGGAAAGGATCTGTAGTTTAGGGCAGTGCTCCCAACTTTTCCAATGTTATATCTTCATTATAATTATTAGTATATAATTATTAATATAGTCAGTTGTACTTCTACAAACCCCAATTCCAAAAAAGTTGAGAGTGTATAAAATGTAAATAAAAACAGAAAGCAGAAAACTGAGTACACTAATTGTAGTTTTGAAACTGAATGCTTTCCCATTCTTGCTTGATATAAGACTTCAGCTGCTCAACAGTGTCTCCATTGTCATATTTTGCGCTTCATAATGCCCCACATGTTTTCAATGGGAGACAGGTCTGGACTGCAGGCAGGCCAGTCTAGCATCCGCACTCTCTGACTACGAAGACACACTGTTGTAACATGTGCAAAATGTGGCTTGGCATTGTCTTGCTGAAATAAGCAGGGACGTCCCTGAAAAAGACGTTATCTAGATGGCAGCATATGTTGCTCCAAAATGCATATGTACCCTTCAGCGTTAATGGTGCCTTCACAGATGGATTTGTTATCCATGCCATGGGCACGAACACACCCCCATACCATGACAGACGCTGGCTTTTGAAACTTGCCTTGGTAACAATTGGGATGGTCCTTTTCCTCATTGGCCAGAAGAACACGACGTCCATTATTAACAAAAACAATTTATTTTCCCTCTTATCGGGTTGGTCAACGAGTATGGCTAGCTACACGGGACCTGCCTCTGCGAGTGGAGTCCCGCAAACTTGCACCGCGATTCGTGGGCCCCTTTAAGATAATCCGTAAGATTAACCCTGTCACTGTGCACCTTCAACTGCCACGCTCTATGCACATCCACCCTACCTTCCACGTCTCCAGGTTGAAACCTGTGCTGGTTAGTGCTCTTGGCCCGGTCGACAAACCGCCACCTGCTCCCCGGTTCGTGGAGGAGGGTCCGGTATATACCGTTCGCCGTATTTTGGCCGAGAGGTGTGTGGGCAGAGGATTCCAGTTTTTAGTAGACTGGGCCTGAGGAGCGTTGCTGGGTCTCCTCCAAAAACATCTTGGACCCTACACTTATTAGGGACTTCCGCAGAAACAGGGCTGAGGAATCGCCTGGGGTCATCCCTTAGAGGGGGGGGCCTGTCATGGTTTCTGGCAGCCTGCTGTTGTTTCTGCGGTCGTTCTTTCTTTTGACGACATCGGGGCGATCTATCTATCCGTTTCGGTGTTTGATTCTCACCCGGCAATTATTCCTTTCACCTGTTTTGGATTTCCTGCCGGTTATAAATAGCCCAGGACTTCCGCATTTCCGACACTTCGATATTGTCTTTGCTATTTTACTATCGGAGTCCGTAAGGTAAAGGATAGCGGTCTCTACGTTTCTGGTTGTTACACTTCAGAAACGTAGGTAGTCTGGTTAAGAGTTAGGGTAAAGATTTATTTAGTCTTTTTATTTCCTTTTCTCTCTTTATACTTTTATATTCCTCTACCTGTTACCTTTTGTTCAGCTCCTTCACACCTAGAGCTGTAGGTAACAGGTTCTTTTTCTATTACGTTTCTTTCGCCCTTGTTACACTGGCTTTCTTTTGTTTTTCTCTGACCTCCAGTTATACGCCTCTTCTGTGAGAGCGTGAGGTTCCTTTGTTGTTTTATTACTCGCGATCACCGAGTTTGCCCTCTTTTGGGGTTGTTTTTTGTTGGCTTAAGCCGGGAGGTTTTGATTCCCATTGTTTTTGTTTCATTTCTCCCTTTACTGCGGAGCTGTCCGCTTAGTGGTGTATTTCTCACAAAATACACTTTCAGATCCCTTGGTTGTGGTGCTTAGTTCTCCGAACCTTACATTCCCATTTACACTAAAGTAATCTATTTGCATGACCAACTCCCACTATTTTGCAAAATAACATAGGGATGCCCATTGTTGCATATTCATTCAGGCTAACCCGCAAAAATGAGAAATGAATGTATCTTTCAATTTTAGTACACACAATTCTTCAGTCATTTGAGCGCCTATGTGATGAGATGGCAGCCAACATAGCACAACTTACTTTGTGGATACTTGAAATTTAATAAATAGTGACATGAAATGAAAAGTGACACTCAAAATATAATCACAGGAACAAAGAAAGAAAGAGAGAGAGAGATAGAGATAGAGAGAGATAGATGGGGGAAAGCCATTGGCTACTGGAAATAAAGCTCAAGCGATAAAATTGAGGTGAAAAGGAGTGACAGGGCTCGACATTAATGCAAGCAAACTTTAGCTATGATTGGAAACGTGGAATGGCTTTTGCAGTTGTCTGATCGGACAGGTAAAAAATAAATGTGACATTTTGTTATTGTTACATTCTAAATAAATTCTTCATTTTTTTTTACTCTTGATAGTTTTTTCTGTCTTTATTTTTATTTTTTATCCCTGTGTTAAGTAGCCTATACGCAGTGTGAATTTGTAGGCTACAAATTAGTATAATTTCATGAAATCTTAGTAAGATATTTACGTCAATCATCCATGGCATCTTAATATAAATAGATTAGTTATTTATTACGTTGTGTTTTCTTATGGAATTTTATGGGCTATTAGGCATTAATGAAAGAAGAATTAGACTACAAACTTAATAATTCTAGATTGCTAAAATTAGCCAATGACAACAATGAAAAATGGTGTGTCTGCTAGTTGTTTGCCAGAGCCGGGCCAGATGATATGGCCCACCTTTTTGGCTGTGTTGCATACCGTCTCTGGGCTGAATGTAGAAACCAGCTCTGAGCCGGCTGTGTGGCATTGGATCTTAGGCTACAACCAGCTCTTTTTGGCTATCTGTGTCCTAGGTGGCCACGTATGATGCACATAATGGTCACTGATTCGTGCCATCACGCATGAAGATTTGTTCTCATTTCTTCTTAATTTGGGCCCCATGAAAGCTTAAATTTAATTGCAAATCGAGGAAGCATGAATTCACCGTTCTCAAGTTGCCTACTGGCCTATTAATGTGTAATATGGTCCATACACATACACCAGACTTGAAAACCAGTTTGTGACCAAATTCTATTGGAGTCGAAGAGTTGATTGACTGCTAAGGGCTCGAAGGGCAGCTCATAGGTGGGAGAAGCCGCCTGACAATATGCTTATGGCAGTCAGAGATGGCTGCTAAGTAACCTCTCAGCATAGGCTCCGCCTTCCAAGAGGGACTGATGGAAAAGCCAAAGCGACTGGAATGCCACTTACGAACGGGTCGGACCCCTTAGTGTGGCACCAGCAGCTGAACCTGCCCAACTTCCCAGCATACAGTACCCCTGTAGAGGCGGCTTTCAATGCCTGAAGCGTCCCTAGCATGCTAGATCTAGGTGCTGCAGCGACCTCCGTCTAGGGGCTGCAGGCTGTAAATCCACAGGTGTGGATGCCATAGCAGGCCCTGGCCCTGTGACAGCATATCTGTTCTGGTTAGCAGGCGCCACAGGGCACCCACTCGGAACTCCCTCAAGTCTGTGATCCTTGCCAGAACCACTGGACAGCAGACAGGCTGTAAGCTTGGGGTTACCCTATTTTTTTGTGTGTAATTAAAATTATTTATAAAAGTCCAATTTTCTGTTGTTAGCAAGCTACCAGAAAAGACTAGCAAAATGTCGGCAGGTTGGTTTGTTTACGACCAGGAATGCTTGCTTCCGTGGAAATTTGGACCAATGAGTGGTTTCTGACACATCGGCGCATAACACTGTTTCTGGCGCAAGAACATAAGTTACCTATTGGATCTACGTTCCAAATAAAATACAAAAAAGCCAGGAAAGGGCCATTTAGTTTTCTCAAGAAAATTGGTAAGAGGGCTGGTTATTGTTTGTATTAACAGAATCTGCTTTGTTTGCGCTCGTATACATGCTAGAAGTGTCAAGTGCCATTCACCTCTAGGACTGCGCTATAGAAGTGAATGGAGAGCGACAAATACCTTATTCTGGATTATCACCCCAGGGGAGCACATAGCAACTAAGAAACATATTTCACCATCATTTGGACTCATATCATGGCCAGGTAACTACATAACCCAAAGTTCTACCAAAGTTAAATTTCGCATCTAAGGTCTACAGTGTAAAAGATCCACTAGAAAGGTGCCTCTGAATATGTTAAAGATGTTTATATTGAAACATACATAGAACTGTGGTATAGTACAAGAGAGGAAAAAGACATAGGGCTCTATTTTAATAAACCAAACGCAATGGTGAACGCAAGAGTAATCGCTTGGCGGTATCGCTCTGAGGGCGTGTCGGCGAGAAATTTGGTAATTTCATGACGGCAATCTTGGCGCACCTTATGGCGGTATTGCTAAAAGGCTGGGTTTAAATGTCCAAGGTGTGTCTCTATGGTAGCCAATCAAATTGTTGTTCTCATGCTTTAAAAAAAAGCCAGTTGGAACGCAATCGCTCCATGCAATTTCATAATGAGCAACCCAAACGCACTGGACCGTCAACGACAAGAGCGATTTTCCGCACAGGAATCAGACATACTTGCAACAGAAGTAGCTACAGGCTAGGACTGTAGTAATTTATGGATCACAATCCACACCACCTCGTCTCCCAGAAGTTCGGAAGGCACGGGAGGAGGTGGCGAATGCATTAATTAGCCTACATTAGGTGATGTAGGCATAATTATGATTCAAATGGTAGGCTTATGATTCAACTGTGTCAATGTGTAATTTATATATTATAGGCTATTGGCCTACATGATCGCAAGTTTCTTGTAAGCTGTCCTGTTTTATTCTAGTAGTTTAAATTAAAATTAATTAATTAATAATAATTATAGGCTATTTGTTCATTAAATGGAAGTGTAATGTTGGCATCACCTATAGACACTACATAGAACTACATGACGAATAAGTTGCCAAATTGCCAGAGTCTATTGCGTTCCCGCTAAGAGGTGGTTCCAGCTGATCATAACGCAATGGGTTTTCGTTGGTTCAAATTGTCACTGAGCCGAAAGTATTTTAGAACACGCCCCAGACAGCGCCACCCATCCCACTGCAGCGCAAGCCAAAGGATGTTATGTTGAGAATTTGTTGATCCTAGCGGTATTGCTGAGAAACGCCATAGCGCCAGTTTTAAGACGTTGATGCTGTCAACAAGCTTGCGTTTGACTATACCGTCCCCTTGCGCTGGTTTGAAAATAGAGCCCATAGAATGGACATAGAATGCAAGTACACCTATAAGAAGGGAATGCAAGTACACCTATAAGAAGGGTCTGATGCTGAAATCGTCATAAAGGCTTCAAGGTGCTAGGGTATCTAATGTATAAATCCAATACGCATTCGCTTGGATTGTGCGTGCATCTGATTTTTTCAAAATGTTACCCAAGCTGAATGTCTTAACCAGACAAGAGTGAAAGAGTCTGATGCACGTGTTAATTGTTTGATCCAGTACTCTCCCCTGGGGCAAAAATTTGAGTCCATTATTAAAAAACACTGGCACATTATTGACACTGACCCCACTCTTAAGAAGTGTTTTTCCAAACCCCCTCGTGTGGTTTACAAGGGACCTCCAAATCTAAGAAACATGCTGGTGAGATCAGATTTACCTCAAACCCCTCCATCTCATTTCCTTGATTCTGTCCCCCAGGGGAATTGCAGGTGTTCGTGCTGCGCACAGTGTCATTTTACTCACAAGAGCAAGACATTTAACCATCCGCGTACTGGCAAGCTTTTTAAGATCAAAGGGGTAATCAATTGCACTACTACCAATGTAGTTTACATGCTCAAATGCCCCTGTGGTCTGGCATATAGAGTGCCCTCCACAATTATTGGCACCCCTGGTAAAGATGAGTAAAAAGGGTTATAAAAAATTCACCGTTTGGTGAATTAGCTTAATCGCACACTGAAAAAATGAGAAAAATCCAACCTTTCATTGAAGTAAATTTATTCTGAGAAAAAAAATCCTAGAGCCTAGTCCTGACCAATTGAAGCAACCCCAGATCATAGCACTGCCTCCAGAGGCTTGTACAGTGGGCACTATGCATGACGGGTGCAATATCATATCCACTTGCCTTCAATGGCACTTAACTTCTGAATGATTTGAGACTTCTTGCTGTGATGTAAACTACCTGTATACTATAGTTTAAACGTGGGGGAATGTACTATATTTCAGCTGATAATTTTAGCACTACCAAACCCCAGGGAAAGGAGGATCCAGGTTCTGATTCACTGCAATGTGCCTTGCCCTTAACATTTAGAACTAGAAATAACCGCCTTGCGGTTGTATGCCTCCGCCAACAAGTCAAGTTGCAGTTTACATCCATGTCTGTTCAGATTCATAAAATATATGTAGTGAAGACTTTGAAGGAATTTAATTTAAAAGGTATGAAGTGTATTTATTAGTATTTATTGGCGAAATGGAAGTTATCACTATATTGACATGTACACTGCCTGGCCAAAAAGAAAGTCGCCGTTGCACCCGTCATGCATAGTGCCCACTGTACAAGCCTCTGGAGGCAGTGCTATGATCTGGGGTTGCTTCAATTGGTCAGGTCTAGGCTCAGCAACGTTATGCAGCAATAAAATGAAGTCAGCTGAGTACCTGAATGTACTGAATGACCAGGTTATCCCATCAATGGGCATATTCCAGGACGACAATGCCAAGATTCATCGGGCTCAAATTGTGAAAGAGTGGTCCAGGGAGCATGAGGAATCATTTTCACACATGAATTGGCCACCAGAGTCCTGACTTTAACACCATTGAAAGTCTTTGGGATGTGCTGGAGAAGACTTTACAGAGTGGTTCGACTCTCCCGTCATCAATACAAGATCTCGGCCAAAAATGAATGCAACTCTGGACGGAAATAAATGTTGTGACGTTGCATAAGGTTGTCGAAACAATGCCACGACGAATGCGCGCCGTAATCAAAGCTAAAGGTGGTCCAACTAAATATTAGTGTGTGTGACTTTTTTTTGGCCGGGCAGTGTATGATTCCAGTAAATCATTTCCAGTGAGAAACATGCTGTCTTCACTTCGAGACTATTTTTCCAGAGGAGTACAGAGGACTGATAGAGAACCTAATTAGCCAGCCAATACAGTTTTGTAATTTTTTTATTTGCAAGTACAGTCATGTACCTGAACATGTCAAAAGACATACATTTGGCCGCTGATCACTGAGACATAAGTTCAAGGAGCTGAGAACCATGCAAAAAATAACAAAAACGGATGGAGGGTTGAACTGTAGAAAGATAGGCTGTTTGTGCTCAAAAAATGTGACAATTTTTTCTAAAAATATGTTTTCTCTGCTACAGTGGTAAGCAAAACATTATGTCACAGTGAAGTTGACCTTTCAACATTTGGATATAAAATGTCATCACTTCATCATTTTATCCTATTAGACATTTGTGTGAATTTTGTCATAATTAGCATAGGAATTCTTGAGTTATGGCCAAAAACGTCTTTGTGAGGTCACATTGACCTTAACCTTTGACCTTTGACCACCAAAATTGAATCAGTTCATCCTTGAGTCCAAGTAGACATTTGTGTGAACTTTTGTCATAATTAGCACAGGAATTTTTGAGCTATGGCCAAAAACGTCTTTTGTGAGGTCACAGTGACCTTGACCTTTGACCACCAAAATCTAATCAGTTCATCCAAGTGGACGTTTCGGCCAAACGTGAAGAAATTCCATCAAGGCGTTCCTGAGATATGGCATTCATGAGAATGGGACAGACAGACTGACAACCCGATAACATAATGCCTCTGGCCACGGCTGTCACTGGCGCGGAGGCATAAAAAATTATTTTATTTTTTTTGTAAGAATCAGGCCCTTGTGTTCGGTTTACTTATTAGCACCTCTGAAACTGTTTGCCTGGGTCAAATATACCCAGAACATTATTATGATTCTAAACATAAATTTTTGCAAAACATAAATAAAGGTTATGCAAAAACACTTAAAGGGTAAGTTCGCTATTTTGGACCTTGGACCCTATTTGCGGTCCGTCTTCCATGAACCTGACCCATGAAGTCCATTTTTTCGCTGATCGGTCCAGTATTGAGTTCGGTACAGATTTCCTGTAGGCTCTCACTGGGCTACAATGGAAGTGAACGGGGCAATCAGAAATGTTCGATAAATGTGCTTTCATGTACAATAAATGAGACGGGAAGCTCAGGGTGTATTGTTACCGGTCTCAGTATGCTCTCCTGTGAAATGTATCTCAATCCGAACATTTTTACGTGCTTGGCATGGCTTGGAAGTAAGCATTTCTCTGTTGCTTGTTTTCGCTGCTCCCGCGGAGTACTATGTGTCGGGGGTAGGGGAGCGGGAAGGTGTGCCGGCCGTTTACGAAACTATCTAGCTGAGCAGTCTGCGTTTGTTTACCTGCAGCAACGTAGGCTACAATTTCCACAAAAAAACTTGGATGATGGATGACTATAATGATTACGAAGACGAAGAATTCGATTTTGACTTTGACGTTACTGGCTACAGATTTGAGCCAGAATACACGGACACGGAACTACAAGAGATGGATGATAAGAGAGCAAGAGAAGAGAGAGAGGCTGAAGTTGCGCAGGTAATGTTATCCGAAGTAGCTGCCGAGGCTAGACCAAGAATTTCGGGGGACTTTTGGTGTTCTTGTAAGAGGTGCAAGCAGATGCCCAGAGAGGAGGAAAGTTTGTGTTGTAGGGAGTGGGATCTGTTGCTACCGAATGCCATTGAAAACCTGGATGTATCCGTGGATGACACTGGATCATCTCCATTGATTACCACTACACTATGACTGCCAACAGATATGTGATAGATGAGAACTTTGGACAGGACACCATGCGTCAAGCATTTGTAAATAAAACATTATAGAATTGTAAAAAGTTATAGTTGATGAACGTTTCCGACAGTTTTGTTACAAGAAAACAACTTATGTCAAGCTCGGATTTTGTTAGTTGGTATTGAGTGCTGGGTCAGAGGACGCGCTCAAAAAAAATAAAAATGTTAGTAACGTTATAGCTAAATATAACTTACCTCCGCTCCGGTGCTTGATAGTGCTGCAGGTCCGACACGAGGAACAGCTGTGTTCTTTAGAAACCAGTGTTTTGCTTCTGATTTGCGGTTACAGAAATCAGTAGCTAGCGTCGAAATGCGCTCCACAAACTCGCGAGTCTGCCAAACGGAGTTGATTGACTGGAGTGTTTATGTCGATCCGTAAGACAACCAGCCAAAGTCTCAATCTTTCTGGGTCAGAGAACGGGAGCCTGTGAAAACTGGTATTTGAGCGTCCAGACATTTTATTCCCACAACCGGGGACTGCACATTCGCGCACCATTGCTGTGATGAATTATTACAAATGATGATTACAAAAACTGCGTTACAAATATTTCTGCTGTAGGCTACTAGCTAGTAAACTCCAACGGGAGGTCAGGATTTGTGATCAACTGCTTTTCAAGCGGCCCCCCCCCTCTCTACAACGTAGCTAGACTGCGGAAGTTTACAGTGCGAGGTAGTGCGGTCGGAGAAATAGTTCTGTTTCAAATGGAACTGTTGTTTCAACGTTCGGTTTGCGTTTGCGATAGCCTACATTTCACAGGAGAGCATACTGAGACCGTAAGAATACACACTGAGCTATAAAAGCACATTTATCGTTGTTTTTCCATAACATTTCTGATTGCCCCGTTCACTTCCATTGTAGCCCAGTGAGAGCCTACAGGAAATCTGTACCGAACTCAATACTGGACCGATCAGCGAAAAAATGGACTTCATGGGTCAGGTTCATGGAAGACGGACCGCAAATAGGGTCCAAGGTCCAAAATAGCGAACTTACCCTTTAATATATTATCTTTATCCCAATTCCAAACAATATAAAGACTCGATATTGTCAATGGTTGCCATTTACCTCTGCTAGAGCACATTTAACAATGGAAGTGTCATTCATTTTTTGTGAAGCTGTGATTTGAATAAAAAAAAACAATATAATGAAGCCATAGGGGGCATGGATCATATTTATCTGTGAAAGATTTAAATAAAACAAGGTTTTCATGCAGTAGATTACTGACATTAATTGTTTTTAACTGACATTCTCATTTATTTTTCATCTTTATCTTATTATATTCAAAGAAACCATATAGGCAAATATGTAAAGCAAATACAGATGATGAAACACAAAACAAAACCGGGTTTAGTCACTGGTTATAAATACATCTACCAAAAGTGTCATTCGTCTTTTACTAAAATTTTTAAATGGGTCAATTCGACCTGAAACAAACACAAGGGTTAAAAGAATGCATAATGTATTTTAAAAATATTTTGTTAATCTCCAGCTTCCCAAAATCCGCCCAAGTAAAATGCAGTGCTTGCATAAATTTTTTATGCAATGCAAAAAGCTGAGCCTAGCCTAAGCTCATCCATACCCTTTTACTGGGCCCTGACAAATACAACATTAATTAAATGCCTTAACAATTCTGACTGCTCCAAATTTCATCATTTTTCATTATTTTGGAACTACTTAACTTTACATCTTTATTGACCTCCACAATGAAAAATGATTATACAGTATATTAACCATATTTTTTTGTCCTGTGCTGAAAGCATAAAAAATTGGATCTAACTTTCTGTTCTCGTCTCCCCCACAGTAGGGAATGAATGGAGGAACATATTTGCTGAGGTGAGGTGGGCTGTGATTACAGTTTGCTGGCTCACGCAGACGTGCAGTCGTTTAGGATAGCTTTGAGCTAATAGCCTGGCAATTAAAGGAGAAATTATCTCTAATTACTTCTGCTTTACTCTCTTAGTCGACAGATGGAACACTCCGAGTTCCTTATTGGCAAATTGTCATTGTTGCTTTTTTTTTGTGTTCCCTTGAGAGTTGAGCATGTGCGTGTGCATGTGCGCTTGTGTGTATGTGCGTACTTTGTTTGCATATAGCGTAATTATCACTTGATAAGGACATCTCATCGTAATTGAGAGAAATCACATTCATTGTTTGGTGAGTGGGCTGACACATGCCTCAGTTAGCACACATGACAACCGCTGCTCAGGTTCTCCAGGCTACATTTGCAGTGCTGAAACTGAAAGTATATTAGGCAAATTTGTGCCAGGTGCTTGTGATCCACAGAGATTCCTTTACAGGAAATGGCATATTATTCATCTGTTTTTGTGCAGTGCTAGCTGTGAAATGTATGCCCTCCACACCAAGAATACAAGAACCGCCTCTCCATCTCACTTTGAAATAAACTCCAGTGGCATGCAATCATCATTCCAGAAATTTGGACAATCACATCTCAGATGAGTTTTGGTGGGAAGAGGTGGGTGTATCACCTATGGCCTTCTTCAATCAAAATCAAACAAGCAAGAAAATGGTCAGTGACACACCAGACAACGAGGAGGCATTAGAAGTACATATTTGATTAAAGCAGTTAATGTCACCTGACTTTCTGCATCCTGAGCTTCTGGTTTGCTTCTTGACACATAAGAGGGATTTAAATTTCAGTGGCTGCAATGGCAGACTGGCAGCTGGCAGTCGCAATGCTGGCGGCTGGCGGTTATGCCCAAAACCTGTAGCTTTTTCTCACTGTTAGGGTGAAAATGGCACAAAATTCAACCAAAGTGTAACTTCAGTGAGATGTCACAGTAATAGCCCGGAAAACATGCCTTTCTCCGTTTTCAAACATCATAGAGGCAGGACAACAAACATGATCGAAGGTGAACCGCTCTGGGGGGTGTCTTTACAATAAAAGAATAGTGTGTATAAAGCATTGGTGAGGAGGTAAGACTGTATTAAACTCATCTGGAGTCTGCATTCTCATGTTGCATGCCTCTAAACGCCTCCAGAGATTAATTCACTTTTATTTGGAAGGAGATCGGACTTGTGTGGGAGGACACACGGGTCACCAGTGGCTTTAAACACAGAGAACGCAAACGATATCAGCAAGGCCCTTTCATTCGAATAGGGCAGTCACACACAAGCACATCGCTGAGTAAGCAGGCTCTCTGCTTTGCAGCAGTTCCACGATTTGAGTTAATTATTCTCATGGGAATCACTAGTGAGTGCTGTACTCTCTCTCTCACTCACTCTCTTTCACTCGGTCTCTCCCTCAATGCTCGTTCTCTCACTCGCTCACTACACAGGTTATCACTGCGTCCCTTCCGTCTCCTGGAAAGGGTTAAGGGCAGGGCATGCGGTGACTGACAGTCTCTAGGGAGCTGCGGTTCCTCTCATCATGGAGCCCTTCAAATGCACTCTATCCTTTGTTTCCATGCCAACGTCATCCTTACATGGACAACAATAACGTCGACAACAAAACGGCCTCAAACACGGTATCGTGTCTGCGGTATCCAAAGAAGGAAAGATGTCCTATTGATTGAACTGAAAAGCATTTCTGGGTTTCTTTTACACAAAACCACAAAATAAGTCAGACAACAAAGCTATTTTACATTTAAATTAGCATTTTAATATGAATGTGAATTTTAATTTTAATTTGTATTTCAAATGGCATGGCTACGGTCATCATTGCTGAAAGTAGACATCGCCAACTTCAGAAATTCTAATTTGAGGCTGCTGGATAGCTCATTCGGTTAAGGCACCATTGGCAATTGCGTCGCCCAGAGAATGGGACGGTTCAGTTGGATAGAGTTCCGTATGCAATGCTATCTTGCGACTCCTTCTGGTCAATCGGGTGCCCGTAGATTGCACTCAAAGCCGCATATGAAAAGTCCTTCCTCCAACTCC
This sequence comes from Synaphobranchus kaupii, assembly GCA_029718625.1. Classification (NCBI taxonomy): domain Eukaryota; kingdom Metazoa; phylum Chordata; class Actinopteri; order Anguilliformes; family Synaphobranchidae; genus Synaphobranchus; species Synaphobranchus kaupii. Next base: position 36,514,835 of record CM056378.1, on the reverse strand, counting down.
GCTCTATGCAAGCTGTAGTCTGCAATGTGAAAAGAAGCAGCTGAAAACACCACTTGTTTCGGAGGAGAGCTGCGGATGTCTTCACTCTCTTAATTTGGCAGTGGGGTTCGGGGCTGTGCGCGGCTGCAGTTGTGGACAATTGGCCATTCCAAATTGGGTTGGGAATTGGATATGCTCAGCCCTGCGTTGGTTGCCAAATTAAAAAAAATAATAATAATAATACATTTAAATTTGAATGGGGACAGCATTTTCCGACTCAAAAGTCTATCATGTCTAAAGTCTATTATGGGCGGCAGTGTAGTACAATGGGTAAGGAGCTGGACTTGTAACCGAAAGGTTGCAGGTTCGATTCCCAGGTAGGACACTGCCGTTGTACCCTTGAGCAAGGTACTTAACCTGACTTGCTTCAGTATATCCAGCTGTATGAATGGATAAATGTAATAAGAAATTGTGTAAGTCGCTCTGGATAAGAGCGTCTGCTAAATGCATGCAATGCAATGTAACTATCATGAAGTAAATAATTAAACCTGTTTGATAAGAACGGCTCCAAAAATGCACAAAAATAAGATCTTTATGGGATGGCATGTTGCACATTCCTCTGCATGGAAGCTTCTCTCTGCTCTGAATCTGAATTCAATCAAATTCTGAAATCTATCAGCTGTTGCTCGCTGTCTTAATTGGTTGTCACCACACAAACCAAGATCAATAGTGGTGCCATGCTTATTTACATAATTTCTTTTAGTTAACTCCGCACTAAACTGACAACTCGCACACACATGTATTTTCATAAAACTTTCAGTTATTTGTGTCACCCTCACCAAACACAATTTATCCTGAAAAATGTCTTTTTGTTAAGAACATGCTGCGATGAAGGTCTGTTAACCACAACATAAGCAGGAAGAGGTTTCACCTTCATATTTAGCAGAATGACCATTGGTTCATTTTCCCACAAATTCTCTCCTATACACTCGTATCCTATATCTTAGACCGTAAACACTCAGGTAAGCAAAAGGTGTAATTCACACATTCCTACATTACTATATCATTATACTATAACTATGAGCTTCTTTCAAAAAAAGTGCTTTATATCTGTCAACCTAAGCCCATGATAATGAATGCCCTCCATCACAACCCTGGAAGAGCAAGTGGCAGCTTGGCTGTGCTTGCATTAGATTTTTCTTATCTGACTATGGGGTAGCCAGGTAGCTGGATTCCCAGGGGACAACATCACAATGTCCCCACGGCCAAACACCAACCGGCCTCTTGAGTGCTCCGGGAGGCTGTATCCTTGAAAATTGTGATTATTTGATCTGTAGGTTGAACTTCTCCAAAGTTGAATTTGGCTTTGATAAAAACCTACAATAATAACACCTGCCCCTAGGAAGTCTTTGGAATGTTTCCATGGCAACATAAAGTACAGCTGAAAGTATGCATAAAAATCAATTCAGATTTTCTCTCTTTTCTTTCCATTTTTGTTTAGTTTCGCAGGGCTTATAACAAGCTCTCTTCTCTAAAATAAATAAGTTAACTATCTCTGTTCCGAGGACAGTTTTCAATGGACAGGTAAACATTTGGTTGGGAATAAAAATGATTTCAAATCCTAGGCAGACAGACCTAAAATGAAGATTTTATTTTATCAATTCTGAAAAATTGTACTGGGAGCATTCATTACATTATGGGTCAAATTAAAGTTCATAGCCTACAATTTATTAATAGGCATAATCAAAAGTGTTTGCTTTGTGCACTTCAGAGGCTACATGTAGTCTTGTGAATTTAACAGAAAACAAGAATTAATTAATATTCTAATTGACATTCAGAAGCTACATTTAGCAGTACTTTTAATTTATGAACGCAGTATGCGGTGTGCATGAATTCATGCACAAATTTGTTTCAAGAATGAGGCCCATTGTCTTTGTCTAGTATTGCATTTGCAAATATGACTGTAATTGTAGTTGGAAATCTGTGATACTGCAATGACTCAAAGTTTGAAGAGAGGAAGAAATAGAATGTAGAGAGAACATTGTGTTGGCACAAACAAGGTTTAATATTGCCTCCACAGAGAACAACTAATGTCACAGATTAGTTGACAGAAAGTTGCTGTTATTTTGAAACAATATTAAAATATACAGTCCCCATGCAAACAAATGGAAAGTTTTTCTTTTAACTTTAACTTTAATGAAAGCGACTAGGTCCATAAACAGATCTGCACACCAGGATTGTGCATCATACAGAATTGAATTGTGAATCTTTAATTCCAATTCAAATCTTGAATTTGAATTGAGGCAGAAACCAGGATGCAGAATTGCAATTTGAATTGAATTCAAATTCAATTAAATTCATATACCTTTTTACAGTTAAAGCTTTTTAAATCTTAATATGCGTTGTACATTAAACATGATTTATCATACAAACAATATATGAAGACAATTGTATTAACCATGACTTTTTTGTCATTTGTTTTAGAGTTGACATGGCCTTTAAATTTGTAGGACTTCACCTCACTTCACTTCTAACATGGTTTAGAATGACTGCTATTGAAACCTTTCACAACCTAGCTAGCAGTAAAACATATGCTAGTATAAGAACATAATGTAATTTTTCATACAAACTGATCTTGTCTACTAAGTTTAATAAAAAATGATTAAGAAATGCATCCTGAAATTATCTTTTCAAATCATGTTCTAGTTCATATTCATATTGTATTCAAGTATACTATAGCTACTTATTTATTGTGACTATCTAGATTATGTTTATTCCGATGAAAAGATACACACTATGGCATATGAATTCAATGCGTAAATAAGCAATGCCTTATGTGTCTGTAAAATATTCAACTGAAAATGGAAGGCACTGTATGAGGTCTTGAAAATGATGGTCTAAAACAGAATTCATCTAGTTAATCTAGTAGGTACTAAGGTTGAAACGAAAAGCAGTATTACTTGTGATTTTACAAGAGGGACTACATGGGAATCATTTCTAGAAACGAATGATGCAATGATCTGTATTTTGTGGTAAATTATATCTCAACAAAAAACATTTTCAATGTACTAATAATTCCAAGTTACTCACACATAGAAAGCACTGTCTACAATAAAAAGTATTAAAAGTATTGACATCAAAATGAGGCCAAGTTACAACAAACAATATTGGCTATCTTAGCTCACACAAATTAAACAAGCTCTATTTCAAAGAAATGCAATGCAATGTTTCCTAAATGATTTAATGTAACTTGGCCCTGTGTCTTTTTTTTCCACCTTACCATAGGAAGAGACTATGGTCATTGAAATGTGACTGTCAAATGGCAAGGATTTATAGTGGAAATAATGTAGAATTCAGTTGTGTTACACTTAAAATTAAAAAAAGGACTACACTATACAGTACCAGTCAAAAGGTTGGACACACCTACCCATAGAAAGTTTTTTTTAAATTATTTTTACTGTTTTCCACATTTTAGAATAGTAAAGACATCAAAAAACAAATATAAAAGGTCTTATATTTTAGATTCTTCAAAGTAGCCACCCTTTGCCTTGATAACAGCTTTGCACATTCTACCTGGAAATAAGGTATCAAGAGTCTTTTGATATCCTTTTATACAGAGTCATGATAGCATCACCTGTTTACCTGTGGAATACCTGTTTACCACAGAAGTTGGTTGAGAGAATGGCAAGAATGTGCAAAGCCGTTATCAAGGCAAAGGGTGGTTACTTTGAAGAATCTAAAATATAACACTTTTTTTGATTTGTTTGCATAATTTAATTTGTGTTATCTCATTGTTTTGATGTCTTTACTACTCTAAAATGTGGAAAACAGTAAAAAATAGCTTTTAAAAAACCTATGAGTAGGTGTGTCCAAACTTTTGACTGGTACTGTATGAATAATTGTCTGCATCCAGTGCTTTGGGTGTATGAAAAGCACATCATTAATTTAAATAAGATTCAATATTTATTTAGTAGGCCTAAATATTTGTAATTTTTATCTGTACTTATTCTTTCATCTTTCTCTAGTGTAAATGATTGTGAAATGTCTGTTTGTAAATGTGAATGTTACAGTGAGCACCATAATTCATTGGACAGTGACACATTTTTTGTTATTTGGTTCTGTACTCTAGCACTTTGAGTTTGAAAGGATATAACTTGGCGGATGGCATGTCAGGTGTCATGAAGTTATCTTGTAACTGAGTGGAATTTCTTTGAATGGTAAGGAACTACTGTATATTCCACTTCCTGTCGTTCCAATTTAAATTCCAATTCAATATCCTGTGGGGTGTGGCCAATTGAATTCAAATTCCAACTCATGAATTGACTGGGAGCAAATTCAAAAATTCAGAATTTTGCACAACCTTGCTGTACACACACACACACGCACGCACACGCAGACGCACACACACACCTGCGCGCATGCACACACAAACACACACACACACACACACACACAAACAGCCTTCATGATTATTCAGTCCCAGCCTTGCTTTTGTCCTTCCCTTCCAGCTCTCTTCTTTAACAAGGAGAGTGATGCTGGTAATAAGAGAAATTCAAGGCCGCTCATGTGAAGAGAGGTACAGAAGCCCTCTCGCTCGCTCTCCTCTCTCTCTCCCTTCTTTCTGCCACTCTTCTAACTAATCCCCTTCCCTCTTTTCCTCTCTCCTTCCCCCAGAGGGTCACAGCTGCTGTGTGAAGGGGTTGTGGGCCCACAAATACGAGCTGCCCTCCCATTGCCTGCCAGAAACTCTCACTTGCCATGCGGCGACCACGGCCTGGCACCACCGGCTGTCCAGCGTCAGCCCTGCAACCACCTGGCAACATTTTCAGCGGCAACTGTGGGGTTAAGCGGAGGGAAAATACCGGGAGGGGGCAGTACCAGGCAGACAGCTCCTTCCATCACCTCGCCTGTGAAATCAAAACAATTACATCTGCCTCTGCAAGACAGCGCTCTCTCTCTCACATACTCACAACCATCCAAATATCAATCAGCTTTGCTGCTGTCACAAATCCTTTTTTCTTTCTCTCCCTCTCTTCTTTTTGGATATTTCTGCCAGCTCTTCAGGACATCTAAATTGTATTTGGATTAAAAATATATGTGCTCAATATTACAAGGAATATGGGAATGTAAAAAAAAATATATATTGAACATTTTCCTATATCCCTCTAAAAAACAAATATTTCACAACTGAAAATAATAGAATTAAATACAATCTGTGAACACACGACAATAAACAGCAAGAATTAATCCATTGAACTTCAATGTGACCCTTAGTTTGGGTCAGTTAATTTGAAGGCTATCTTGGCTCTCTGTTCAAAGGTTCAATAAAAAAGGGAGAGGGAGGGCAAGAAGGAGAGGAAGAGTCGCCCATGTTGTTTGAGCTGAAGATCTGTGCATAACACAGGGATGGGGCTTCAGGTTAGGGTTAGGACTTCACGGTTAGGGTTAGTGCTTCAGCACTGGGTATTCCTTAACCACATGACTCATGCTCACCGAGAAAAAACTGCAACCAGAATGTTCTGAATGCAGCCACGCCTTGCCCCATGAAACCCACACCAACCCCAACCTCACCCCGGTGCAGCTAATGGGTCGAAAACATTCCACTTTCCTTCCCTTTAAACCAACGATCATTGTTCCAGTCAGGCCCCGTTACAGTCAACCTGGCCCGCTAATCTCGGCTAATGCTAACTACCATTGATTGACAGCCCACTAATAGTGGCAAAGCATGACAGGCTGACAAGAACAGAAAAAATCCAAAAACAACAAAATTAATTAAGTACGGTGTTATGGTTCTCAGTGATGTTACTCTTCACTTGTCTTTGTAGCACCCTCCCTCCTCTGAGATCCCTCCCACCCCCCACATGACCTCTGTTTCCTCAGTTCCACATACAGCACAAGTTACAGGAAAAAAAAAAGAAGAAAAAAATCTACTTAAAGGCTCTGGAGAAAGCAGAATACCTTATTAACCTTTGGGCATGCCTTTAAAAAACAAGAAATGAGGGGAAAAAAACATGACAAATGAAAAATATTTTATGGCAGAAACACTTTTCATGAGAAGAAGGGAGTACAGTACACACCTGTACGTTCGGAGGGAAAACCCGGTTGTCTTATTGGAGGGGGTACGCCTCCAATCAGATTTGTCCCCAGTCATAGTCAGAGCCAATCAAAAATCCTGTTCAAAATCAAGCCAACCAGGTGGCGCTATACTCTGAAATCAGTGTGTTTAGCAAAATTAACATTAGCGTTCTGCTACCCCCAGAAAGACGGTCTGTTTCATCCACTGGGTATTCTCCCAGGAAACTTCACTACATGTTATTCTCCTCTGCAAACAGCAGCAATGATGACTACGAGGAAAAAGGGAAAACTAATTAAGAAGCAGCAACTGCTTTCTTTCTTACTCTTTATTGCTGTGTTTCTCTTCGTTTCTGTGTTTTGTGTTCCCCCATCTGTCTACTTTAATTTCTGTGCATTTCTTAATGACCCTTCTCATCATAAGATGTAACGGGAACTGAAGAGGGAGGACAGGAAGTGGGAAACAACTGGGATAAACAGATTCCCCTTGACTGGCATTTGCCTTTTTGGGGATCATCGTGTTTTTCGTCACCGATGGCTGTTCTTTAGACACAAACAGTCGTAATCCTTACGCATTTTAATAGCAGCCGTCACAAAGGCACTCTTCCGTCCGCAAGTGTATTCGTGAGTGATGAAATTCATAACTTAAGCCTCGCATCTTTCATTTTTATGGCCTAGCATATGCTATCAGCGCCTCTTATCCTAATGGATAAGGTGCTAATGGATCTGTCGCTCATGCTCTCGGCATGGAAGTTGCTGCTAAAATCATCGTCTTTTGGGATTTGCCTCCTGTGGAATAAGAAGATGCAATTGGATGGAGGGAGGATATCTTTTAGAACTGCTCACTTAAAGATGGGACTCAGGTACTCTGTTCCCAATTGGACAGCCATGTTCCCATTCAAATGCCCTCCTGCAGAGAAGGTTGGTGGGGCTGCCCAAAATCAACTCCTCATCCCCCCCCCACCCCCCCCCCCCCCCCCCCCCGCAACGAAGCCCCAAAATCTATATGAGTTTATAAACGGAAGTTAATTGGTTGTTCCATCCATAATTAGCTCACACCACGCTTATTGCTAATCTGTTTCTTGGACTGGGGCCATTGGTGGGGGGCTGGCCTGAGTCCATCCATAAACCCAGAAAAGGCCAGTACTAATGAGTGGTGCCAAACAGCAACATACTGTAAAACCCAACGCTGTTTATTAAATATTAGTGTACACTTAGTCCCTCAACAGTCCAATCGCTGCCATATTGTGCTTATTTATTAGAAAACAGGGTATTTTGATCAAAATTTGATCCTCTTTTTTTCCTCTTTGGTGGTGTCAAATGAGGCAAGACACGCCACTTCAAACCCTTCATTCTCTGTCAGTGGGAGGAGACTGCTGCGCTGTTAAGTATAACTGATCACCAAAAAAGCCGGTACAAATCTTACGTATACAAAATGCAAGCAGACAACAACTTTATGCCACTGACATAAAAGGTGGACTATGCAGGATTTTTAGCCTTGCTGTGGTTTACAATCTTTGTTTACAATCAAAGAAGTCTCCTCTTCCGGCATCAACCCCGCACTCTCACCTCTGTTGAGTGCAAGAAACAAGCTTGAGCACAGCAAAAAAAAAAAAAATGTCAAGAGAAGAAAATGAAAATAAAATTTTTAGCAACATACATTGTTCTATATGGATGGTAACAGTAGTTAGGTAGTGTTATAATGATGAAATAAAGGCTATCCTGTGCACTTCAGTCAAAGCTTATAAAAGAGAGAAGGTGCTCTCAGTAGCTATGGGACAGTGCATATAATGAAAAATGTACCCGAGCTTATCCAAGAGACTGCTCAGAGTAAACACTAAAGCACTCGTAGTAGAATGAAGCATGTTTATTAAACGCGACTGACGTTTCGACTTAGCGTCTTCAGAGTCAACAGGTGATATAACGATATATATATATATATATATATATATATATATATATATATATATATATATATATATATATATATATATATATATATATATAAGTGCACCTCGTAGGAACATCGTTAACGTAACGGTAGCTACTCCCTAGTGCAGTTGCAGCTATATTGTTTTTCTTGAACATGCCCTTCAGCTTGTTGTTTGGCTTTGCTGTAGGCTAATTGTGCTTCTTCACCTCTGCCATTGCAGTAACCAGCTAGCTACAAACACTCCCACCCCACAGGCTCTGTAACCACACCCATCCCTCCCCACACTGAACAGAGTGCCATGCCCAGAAACATCCTGAACACATCTTAGAATAATAAAGACAGGCAGAGGAGCAATGTTTCGCCAATTCTTTTCCCCCCGACAGAGATTACCAGTGCACCATAGATATGAATGAGCATGGTTATTTTATAATATTTTCGAGGTACAAATCCTGCATAGTGCACCTTTAAGGAGGCGTTAAGTCTATGTGGTACTTTGGAGTGACTTTGCAAGTCGTATTTAAGCAAGTAAAACACTGTACCCCGTTAGACAAATAGTACAACACAGCCGGCATAATACCATGTGATATATAATAACTCCCACACCCCATAGAGACTGCTGCTCCACAAACAAAGGCTATGGCACCCTTCCCCCAAGCACACTTTTAATACCCCTCACTCTCCCTGCACTGCACATCCTTCACTTCATATCCTTCACTCCATGTTCCCATAATTCCCTGTGGCAGCTTGCGTGATTAATGCACAACACTATTGATTTTTCTCTCTCTCTCCCTCTCTCCTCTCTCTCTTTCCCTCCCCACTGTCCCCTCCTCTCCTCAAACTACTTTGGTTGCTGTGCACGAAAAGATGAGGAGCTGGCCTCTAGTGAAGGACAGAGGCTGGCCATAGCTCGAGCATACATCTCTCTGTCGCTCTCTCAACTCTATCTCTCCCTCTCTCACATACACACACATATGAGAGAGTTAGAGGGACAGGGAGAGAGAGAGAGAGTATACAGAACGGATCAAATAGTCAACATGGCTCTGGACTCAGCTAAATCAGCTGTACACAGACAGTAGGCAGCTCTGACATGCATGTGTTTGTGTGTGTGTGTGTGTGTGTATGTGAGAGAGGAGAGACGGAGAGAAAAACTAGAACACAACAGAGAGAAAGATAGAGGAAAAAAATAATTTTCTTCAACTTCTTTTTTTATTTATTTTTTAATGACTGTTGAACAGCCAATTTGGTCCTCCACTGATCTGGGGTCAGCTGGGTCCCCTTCACAAAAGCATCCTTCAATGTGTTGGAGGAGAGCTGGGGGGTATTCCACAAAGCAGAATTGCTGAGTTAGCTGGATAACTGCACTGAGTAAAACCCAGAACCCTCCCAAATCTGGAACATGGACTGAATTAAAAGAGCTGTTCTGGATTATACTTAACTCAGTAATCCTACTTTGTGGAATACCCTCCACGATTCCTTTTATGTGGAATAACAAACACCTTGGCCCCCTTAAGGAGAAATAGAAATGGAGGGAGGGAGGGAGAGGGTACAGTAAAAGGGTGTAGCATGCAACCCGTGTGCACGTGTGTGTGTAGTGTGTACACGCTGTGCGAGAAACTCTTGCTTACAGAAAGAGAAATTAAACCACACATCCCCTCGGTAACTAGGTCTATGCCTGCCAGTGTCCAGTATCCACTTCTCAACCCAACAGCATAGATGGAAATTAGGAAAAGATAAATTTCACACCAGACATCAGGAAGTACATCTTCACACAGAGAGTAGTCGCTGTGTCAGGTCTTGCCAGGTCATGTAGCAGAGGTAGAAACTTTGGGTGTTTTCAAGAGCAGGCTTGATACAGTGCTAGATATTATCTAGCTTGTAGGTAAGCGGTGAGCACTAGGTACCCTTTAGTGGGAGGAAAATGGCAAGCATTGTTGGGCTGAATGGCCTGTTCTCGTCATTAAGTAATGTCACCACTGCATTTTCCGCACTGAGGACCCCATTTAGAGCTGACTTTGGGCTTGGGGTCCTCTGACATTCACCCCAAAACATTGCGGGATAGGGTGGCTCTTTCAACTGAGAAATATGACCTGTGGGATATGTTACGTGTAATTTATAGGGTTTTCAAAAAGGTGAAATATTTTAATGGATTATTTGTTTCCTTAACAGACATACTAACAAAGGAAATCATGCAGTGCACATTTCCTAGCATGTCCTTCATTAACCCCTTCGCGCAGACCACTAGTGGCCATGACACCGGCGCTGTGAGATTGCTCAATTCAAACATTAATTGCTACTGCAGCGTGCAACCAAACAATGAGTGGAAACAACAAACTCCATATTTTAGCTTTATTAGTGTACGATACATGACAACATTGCCAAATACAGAGTTTCTAAGTGCCACCATTGTCACGTAGCTCATCCATTTAACAAGGAACCGCTACCCAGTCTCACCTGCAACTATACCGACGCAAGCGTGACGCAATGGACAATGGCGTCTATCTGTGAGTTCATTCTTTTGCCACCAAAAATTTGTATTCCATCATAGCAACAAGATAAAGCCAACAATAGCCAAAACAATATATTCTAAAAAATGCTGCTCACTCAATAGAAAAATAAACAAGTGAAATTATTGTGTAATTATAATAAATCATTCTACTATCAATATCTTCTACTAAATAATAAATACATATACAATCCTACCATTGGTTTTATGCTTAGAGATGTCAGTGGTCATTTATGGTCTTGGACACCCTTTGAGAAATACACACCGCTTTATAACGCTAGTACACTATCTGAACCGTCTACACATAAAACCCCATCTACTGTCCAAGCCTTTGTAACAACTTTGTCCAGTTCATCCTGATTTTATCCAATAGAGGACATTAGCTGTTTCCCAACGGTGTTTTACACATCTCATTTGTTGCTTGGATCAATAAATGATGAAAGAGTGCAACTATAGGTTTAGTTGTGTCGCTACAGTTTTTCAAAGAACTACAGTATACGCAGGAATGTACACTTACTCGCTGAGCCGTAATTGTTGTTTTCCAGCCATTTTCGCAGGATTTTACTATTTGGCTAACTCGTCAGCATGGCTAGAGAAAATCCTCCCCTTGCTTACATGGATTTTGGGAGTGGGACAGAAGAGACCAACAGTATTGATTCAATTGGAGAATATGCCTATGAACATGATGAAGATTTCTTCTTCGATATGTAAGAATTACTGCTTGTAATATTTCAATTATGCATGTTAGTTTTTCCACATAGTTTGATATTGTTATTTTTGCACTTCTCATACTGTAGTGTAAGCGTTCATAGTTGGATAGTCATGTTTCATGTTTGATGCACCGAATTTCTGTGAAGCTGAAACATTTACCAGCATTTTTTTGATGGTGAAATATTATTTTATTGTAATCTTTTCGTACATAATGTAGACTATGGCGTATTAGTATCTATCTATACTTGTCACTTAGGTCATGGAAAACCCTCATTAATTTTTTTCCTTGGGGTGATTATAAATAGCAACATTTGTGAAACACACTATGGAGAAATGTCATCGCAGGGCATGCAGCAAAAGATTACATATTGTAGAGTACAGAAAAAAATGGTGTTTTATTGATGTGCAAAAGTGTTGCACAAAATGATTAGGCTACATATTTAGGTGTGTGTACCAGTATGATATCAATGTTTTCATCTTAAACCACAGTAAGGGGCAAATTTGCATGCTGTATAATGGACAAAAATAAAAGTATTTTATTCATTTTATGACAGGTTTTGGATAGGTTTTTGGACCCACAGATATCTATCTACCTACACTGATGAAAAGATAGCAATTCCCACTTGAAAATGATGCAAAGGTGAGTTTCATGAGTCAAAACATTAAATTTGTAGTTAAATATATGATTATTTTATGATTTACAGCAGTGCACAATTTAGCCATTTTGGATAGATTTAGAGACACTAAGGGACAAAAGTTTTACCTGTTTTACATTTTATCTCTCAGTATTTAATTGGAAACTAAATAAAAACTTTCTTTTTCATTTTTTACCAATGTTTCTGTGCATTTCTGGCACTTTATTTTGACCTAAATTAAGTACGTATTGTAAATAGTACAGCTGTCTTGCCTAATTTAAAGGATAAGTTCGCTATTTTGGACCTTGGACCCTATTTGCGGTCTGTCTTCCATGAACCTGACACATTGAGTCCATATTTTCGCTGATCGGTCCAATATTGCGCTAGCTACAGATTTCCTGTAGGCTCTCACTGGGCTACAATAGAAGTCAACGGAGCAATTAGAAATGTTATGGAAAAACAACGATAAATGTGCTTTCATGTACAATAAATGAGACGGGAAGCTCAGGGTGTATTGTTACCGGTCTCAGTATGCTCTCCTGTGAAATGTATCTCAATCCGAACATTTTTACGTGGTTGGCATGGCTTGGAAGTAAGCATTTCTCTGTTGCTTGTTTTCGCTGCTCCCGCGGAGTACTATGTCTCGGGGGTGGGGGAGCGGGAAGGTGTGCCGGCCGTTTACGAAACTATCTATGTGAGCAGTCTGCGTTTGTTTACCTACAGCAACGTAGGCTACAATTTCCACAAAAAAACTTGGATGATGGATGACTATAATGATTACGAAGACAAAGAATTCAATTTTGACTTTGACGTTACTGGCTACAGATTTGAGCCAGAATACACAGACACGGAACTACAAGAGATGGATGATAAGAGAGCAAGAGAAGAGAGAGAGGCTGAAGTTGCACAGGTAATGTAAATTATTACAAATGATGATTACAAACACGTTACAAATAGTTCTGCTGTAGGCTACTAGCTAGTAAACTCCAACGGGAGGTCAGGATTTGTGATCAACTGCTTTTCAAGCGGCCTCTCTACAACGTAGCTAGACTGCGGAAGTTTACAGTGCGAGGAAGTGCGGTCGGAGAAATAGTTCTGTTTCAAATGGAACTGTTGTTTCAACGTTCGGTTTGCGTTTGCGATAGCCTACATTTCACAGGAGAGCATACTGAGACCGTAAGAATACACACTGAGCTATAAAAGCACATTTATCGTTGTTTTTCCATAACATTTCTAATTGCCCCGTTGACTTCTATTGTAGCCCAGTGAGAGCCTACAGGAAATCTGTAGCTAGCTCAATACTGGACCGATCAGCGAAAATATGGACTCAATGTGTCAGGTTCATGGAAGACAGACAGCAAATAGGGTCCAAGGTCCAAAATAGCGAACTTATCCTTTAAGCCATTTTCCAAGTGTCCGTGATACTCAAACCTGGGATTTTTTAAAGCCTTAAATATAACAGTACAGAAATAGGTGAGGATTGACCAAATTTGGCATCTGCACGAAGGGGTTAACACGGCTGCACAATAGTGGAAGCAACTGCGGTTAAGCATTTTGCTCAACCCCTCCTTTAAACCAAATTTATAACCATCTGGTTGCAAGCCCAGTCCCCTAATCTCTACACCACTCAGCCACCAGTAATCTCTAGATGCAATCATTAGCAGTTAATTCTATAACAGCAAAAGTATCAAATGGCACTGACTGGCACTACTTCAAAAAGGTGTATAAGCAACTTTGATGCCCTAAAATGATCATATGAAGGATTCAGAAATATTTTTCATAAAACAGAATACCAGGCCTCCTTTAAAAAAGACATGATGTTCTGATGCTCAGTGCTTTCAACAGTTAGCAGCATTTGCATAATCGTAAGGATTTTTATGTAGCCAGTGGTAAATCGAATTGGGCCTTCAATAAGCAGGTTATGTAGCAGACAGCCCTGACAGTACAACAGCCTAAACCTGGAGCAGAAGTGACTTTCTTTAAATGAGGGGTTACCTATGATGGCAGAATGGATGTAGATATCTACTGTACTGAGGACTAGAAAAAGCTCAGCTGTCATTAACAAACCCCCACTTTTACCCTCCTGGCGAGCGCTAATGCCCCTATAATTGCAACACTTACAGTCGAAAGACATTTCAAGCATTCCTGTCCACTCTAAGACATTAGGTAAAATAAGGCACACAATAAAAAAGGAAGTGTAGTCACATTTTAATCCAATCAAAGGGTTCATTGTCACACAAATCAAAAGTATACAATGTACATAGCAACCAATATAATTGTATCAATGATTTGTTTACATTGTTTGTCTGTTTGAGCCATTAAATTCATTAAAATCAGCTCAACTAGCTATCGATGGCTAGGAATGGGAAAAGAATCATAACATACGTAAGTAAAATACAGCCAAACAAAGCTGAACTGATGTGGGCCCCAATTTTATTTATGGTCTCAATGTGACATCTTCACAACAGCAGGGAGCATTAATAATTTTCCAGTAGCACTGGCTAAATCATTTTGGATTGGAATGCGAAGCTGAAGAAGTAGGAACGTCAGTGCTTTTCAGATTTTTCGTTAAATATGGCTTTGGGATAGAAAATGCTGCTGACTGAACCCAGGGTCTTAGGTCTTATTTTTCCATAGAGTTCAATAGGAAAATGAGTCAGGAGAAACAACCCTTAAAAAGATCCATCCATATCTACTGCATATCTGGCAGCAGAGTGATGGTTTAAGGCTCATTTGGTACCTAAGACCCTTGATGACTTTCAGCCATTTAGCCATGGGTACCATACTATTCCCATGTAATTTACAGCTTAATCTAGTCCCACCCCCCAATTCCCGTAGAGATCCATTCAAATGCAGAGAGGTTATAGTATCGCTTCTAAGAGTACCTGAAAATAAGATATCAAGAGTCTTTTGATAGCCTTTTATACAGTCATGATAGCATCACCTCTTTACCTGTGGAATACCTGTTTACCACAGAAGTTGGTTGAGAGAGTGGCAAGAATGTGGAAAGCTGTTATCAAGGCAAAGATGCCTACTTTGAAAAATCTAAAATATAAGACTTTTTTGATTTGTTTAACACTTTTTTGGTCTTTGCATAAGTTAATTTGTGTTAACTCATAGTTTTGATGTCTTCACTATTCTATGGAAAACTAAAAATAACAAAGAAATACGTTCTATGAGCAGGTGTGTCCAAACGTTTGACTGGTACTGTATATAGTGTTCGATACTTGTCTATGATTCTGAATGTTATAATAAATCCCAAACAGCAAATAAAACTTTATACATTTCTGAGTGTCACAATTAAAATCTAGGCTATATGTAAAAATGAGGATGTTCATGGCCATCTGCACTGCTCTGCCTAATCTTATCAGGCGTAGCCTAACGTTACCTTTTGAAGTTCACTTTTTTCATGCGATTGTTCTTGCTGTTTATTGTTATTTATACTGTATGTCCGAATTAAGCGACCATAGATTAATGCCAGAATCAAACCTGCATCAGCTAGTTAATAGCCCAACATCAATAATCTGTAGTCTAACTATTACTCGAGCCTACAAAGCTTTATCTAACAAATATAGTCTATGCTTTTCATAGAATCGGGACAACAACATCAACTTAGCTAGCTCTACAGTCTTGCCTATGAGAAAACAAAAAGGGTAGCCTATTAAGCTACTTCCATTATGCATTATTTTAAAGCAAAATAGGTAGCACAAGCTTATTCAGTCCTCCTATTGCTTGCAAACCTATTTGTTGTTAAATTTTACCATAGGCAAATTTAGAAAAGCTAAATCTAAAGGCACATGTAGACCTAAATAAAGTGTATGGTAAATGCACAATTGTTAAATCTTTGTATCACATGATACAAAGATTTAACAATTGTGCATTTACCATACACTTTATTTAGGTCTACATGTGCCTTTAGATTTAGCTAAATCTAAAGGCACATGTAGACCTAAATAAAGTGTATGGTAAATGCACAATTGTTAAATCTTTGTATCATGTGATATATAATTGTCTGTATCTGACCCATTTTTTGTTGTAAATATCACATGATACAAAGATTTAACAATTGTGCATTTACCATACACTTTATTTAGGTCTACATGTGCCTTTAGAAAAGCTAAATCTAAAGGCACATGTAGACCTAAATAAAGTGTATGTTAAATGCACAATTGTTAAATCTTTGTATCATGTGATATTTACAACAAAAAATGGGTCAGATACAGACAATTATATATCAGCAGCACAGCTATGCAGTTTTCCTCCCACTGGTGCTGAAAGACTTAGCTTAGAAGTTGAATGCTGCTTAATGACTTGGTAAATGTTTGTAAATGTAAATAAACTACAACTATGAAATATGTATTGATGCAGAAAAGACGGCATGGGCGTGATCTCCCCGGATTGACAGTTTAAAACCACAAAAGTCCTGAGGTAAAAAAAATATTGACAAGCATCAGCTATATAGATGTGAGATGGATGTCTGTTGGGTTTGAGCAAAGTTACTGCAAGAACACACAAAACAACTTTGGTAACACAGGGAACATCACAAATCTGAATTGCAAAATAGATATTAACTACGCTTATTTTAACTGAAAATAAATACATATTCAACTAAAATGCAACCTGTGCATAAATATGCATCTATTTTCACAATTCAAAGCACATGCATGCAAGGACTTTGCATCAAGGTGAGACCGGCTGAGCAACCAATCAGCATCCACTCCTCTGAGCTTGCCTCCCTCGAGTGCTGTGTTCCCCCATAGATAGTGACCCAGTTTCCGGGTATTACACAAAGGTTTACCCAATAAACAAGACTGGCTCATCTGAGGAGCATTTCTTTTTAATTGTGTCCATTAACAGAGCTATTTTCTTAACATATAGGGCTACGAGGTAAATTTAATTTAAATAATCTTTTCTTTGATCTGAAAAAACTATGAATCACGTCAGATTCATATTCAGCAACTCAGGCCCCATAAATCCTGGGTTTTCAACAGGAGGTTCTTGAAGGTACTATAGGGGGTCCCTGGCCAGACTTTATATGCAATAACTATATATAAATTTATATATGTATATATATATACACTACTCACAAAAAGTTAGGGATATTTGGCTTCCGGGTGAAATTTATGGAAAATGTAAGTTCACGCTACAGTGATATTATACGTATCATGAAAGTAGGGCATTTAAGTAGAAGCATGCAATGGTGATTTCCTCATCTCAAACAATTTATTGAAACAAAAGCCAACAACAGTGGTGGGTATACCACAACAAAAAATGTCAATGTCTCAATAACTTGTCATGTGCCCTTGAGCATCAATTACAGCTTGACAACGACGTCTCATGCTGTTCACAAGTCGACTTATTGTCTGCTGAGGCATGGCATCCCACTCTTCTTGAAGGGCGGCCCTCAGGTCATTGAGGTTCTGGGGTACAGAGTTACGAGCCTCTACACGGTGAGTCAGCTGATCCCATAGGTTTTCTATGGGATTCAGGTCTGGAGAAAGTGCAGGCCACTCCATTTGAGGTACCCCAGTCTCCAGCAGCCTTTCCCTAATGATGCGACCTCGATGAGCTGGAGCATTGTTGTCCATGAAGATGAAATTAGGCCTGTGTTGTTCATGCAGGGGCACAATGACTGGATTAATGATGTTATTCAGGTAGTACGGGCTTGTCACTGTACCATTCACAAAGTGTAGGGCAGTTCTGTATTGACTAGACACACCTGCCCACACTGTAACACCACCACCACCAAAGGGTCGTCTGGTGACAACAGTGGCTGATGCATAGCGCTCTCCTTGACGTCTCCAACATCGTTGGCGGCCATCATTTCTGCTCAACGTGAATCGACTTTCATCAGAGAACAGCACTGAGGCCCACTGGTCCCTCGTCCAGCGTAAATGCTCCCTGGCCCATGCAAGACGATGACGCCTGTGCCTAGTGGTGTGGTCAGGTACCCTTGCAGGTCGTCTAGCACGCAGACCACGCTGATGTAAACGGTTTCGAATGGTCTGACGTGACACTTGGGTGCCTCTCACCTCCCTTAAATGTGCCTGGAGTTGAGTGGCATTCATCATCCGGTTCCGCAGGGCACTGTTCACAATGAAGCGGTCATCAGTGTGGGATGTGGCCAAAGGACGTCCACTTCTATGCCTTTCTGTGACTCTTCCAGTCTCTCTGTATCTCTGTTGCAACCTGCTGATGACACTCTGTGACACTCTAAGCTCAGTGGCCACTTCCCTCTGAGAACATCCTGTTTGAAGCCTCGCAATGGCGAGGTACTGTTGATCAATTGTTAGGTGTCGTCTTGGTCTCATGATGTCAAAATGTGAACAGCATGATGAAGAGGACTGTTTAAATACCAATTCTAATTGAACCAGGAAATTTATTGGTCGATTCATGGATCAAACACCTGTTGTGAATTTTGCCGTTCAGCTCCTTGTTAGAGAACAGCAAGTTGTGCAAAAAGTACTGAAACATTGAATAGTTGGACATGTGCATTCAAAAGTTTAGAGAAGGTCAAATTAATTTCACCTGTAAAGGTTATGGTGCATTTTAGGTTCATCCTGAAATTTCACCCGAAAGCCGAATATCCCTAACTTTTTGTGAGTAGTGTATATATATATATAAGATATTTAAAATTCTAAAACCTTTTTAAAAAAAAAAAACGTTTTTAACTTATGATGGGGGTCCCCTCGATGGCTTTGAGCCTGGTTTGGGTTCCCTGGATCAGAAAAGGTTGAAAAAGCCCTGCCATAAATGTATTTTAAAGCTAAATTAAATAGCTAAATTCTGAGGAAAAATACAGGCATGTGCATACAACCATGGAAATCCACGTCAGTTATTCATACATGCAGGGAAACTGCAAAGCGCATTACAATCCACAGAAAGTGCCAAAACCCATTACAATCTGCACACAAGAAAGAGCCAAACACTTAAAAATCCAAACATAGGAAAGTGCCAAACCCGTTATAACCTGCACACAGGAAAATTCAAGACATACTACAATCCACACAGTAAACTGCCAAACAAGTTACAAGCCCCAATACACTTCCCTTTGCTTATATCCCCTCAGTAATTACAGTCGAGCGTTGATCCAAAGACAAGAGGAGGTGTGTGCAGCCAAGATTTGAAAGCAAAGGTACATTTAGAAAGGAATGACAGGATAATGGTACTTTAGAAGCAACGTCAGGGCTTACATTATGAGAAGAGCTGCAGGCTGTTTTAAAGCATCTTCTATTTCGGAAATTTCCTTAGTTTGAGACATAGCCCGTACTGTAATTAATCTGACTAATCTCATGCAGAAAAGAGAGATGGTTTTAGTTAGATCCAGCTCCTGACTGCAGTGCGAGCACCACATTTAGTCTCATTAGTTAAAAATTAGGTCAGATTCCAGCGAACTATAGGAAGGAGTTAGGACACCCACTCGATTCTGAACTGGTCTGAAAGATAAAATGTGCAAATTAATTATTTACCTTCATGGCAGAATCCCTTTATTCTGTGCCTTGAGAGGCCAAGCTCCCATCATCTTATTTCTACATTTTATTTGTAGTTTCATGAAACATTTAACGTGCGGGCCTCAGAACAAAGGGAGAGACAGAGGGGTACGGTAGGCGTCCACTCTTTGTGCACACAAAAACGCACACACATACACACAAGCACACGCCCGCACGCGCAGACACTAGCGTTCACACCATATTTAGCACTACGAGCGCACTTAGCGAGGCCACTCGTCATCGAATGGCAGGGATTGAGCAGCCCCTCCACGTGATACACATTGCGGCCTGTTTGCTCAGGGATCGCCGTGCCTCCGTCATCAAATATTTAGCAAGGAGAGAACACTGGACTACTGACATGCTGATTGTCCCGACAGGTTTTGCATGATTTAATACAGTATTCAGTCAAAAGACAGGGTTTCTAGGGGTGTTTGTATTGTATGTATGTATGTACAGTGCCCACCAGAGTTATTGCCAACCTCAATTAATATGAGCAAAAAGTACAAAAGTCCTCCTCTTCAGCTCACCCCACAGGTTTTAGATGGGGTTCAGGACGGGGGACTGGGATGGCAATTGCAAAACCTTGAAGCTGTGGTCAGTGAACCATTGCTATGTAGATTTTGGGGCATGCTTTGGATCATTGTCCTCGTGGAAGATCCATTCACAACCCACTTTTAGCCTTCTGGGAGAGGCAGCCAATTTTTTGTCTAAAATATCCTGGTATTTGAGTCATCAGTGATGCCATGTATCCTACCAAGGTCCCAGGGCCTTTGCAGGAAAAACAGCCCGACAACATCACAGATCCACCCCATACTTCATCACAGTGGGGATAAGGCTCTTTTATGTATAACTATGCGTCGTAGTACGCTAAACCCACCTTTGGTATTTATTGCCAAAAAGCTCATTCATTTTGTGAGACCGTAGCACCCGGTTCCAATCTAAATTCCGCTTATGTTTGTGGTGTGATGACAGCAGAGGCTTTCTTCTGGCAAATAGCGTGTTGGCATAGAGGTGGTGTCTAACTGTTCTTTTGGAGACTTGGTGACCCCAGGATGAAACAGACTTCTGCAATTCTCCAACTGTGATCTTGGAGAAATTTTTGCCTCTCAAACCATCCTCCTCACTATGCAAGGGGGCAAACTACACTTGCATCATCTTCTAGGCAGGTTCATCACAGCTCCAGTTGCTTTAAACTTCTTAATTATTGCCCTAATGATAGAAATAGGTAGTTTCAGACATTAAGCCATTGCCTGATTTATGAAGGTCAACAAACTTTTGTCTCATTCATTTGTGTGTTCTCTGATCTTCCCCATGTTGATTGATGACTTAGGATTCATTCCAATCACTTATTTTATCCGTCCTTGTCTCCTCTGTCCTCGCCTGACCCAGAAATCAATCAAGGTCTGATAAATAATAATGCCATTTCAATCTATTTATGTGCATTTTCTGTCTTTTGCCAATGCAATTAATACATTTTAGGCTATTACCATCTTGCATAATTTTCCGTACATATTTAATGTCTGAAATAGAGCATCCAATAAAACAGTATATCCTATTTTCTGTGCAAAAACAAGCTCAACAATGAGACAACAATGAACCATACAAAACAATCCATTACAAGCCCAACCGTGCAACACATTATTAGTAATTGACGTCACTTCAACTGACGCTTGACTGAGCAAGGACGTTCCATTTGCCTAATGCATGTTGCCTCGATTCCTCCGTCCTCGTATCTCATCCTTGCATCTCTTCCTCCATTCGGTGGAACTAAGGAGCGAGGACATGATGCAAGGAAGAGATGTGAGGAATGAAAATAAGCAATTGGAATGAACCCTAAGGGGTTTTGGCCTGTGTGTCACCTCATATTTATGCATGTTGACAAGTTGAGAATGACCACATAATAATTCCTCAAGACTCAGATGTGCTTAAAAAAAGGAATATACTTTAATTAGGTTTTGTTTGTAACTATGACACATGATTTTGAGAAAATATATTTTTTATGAAGAATTATTTTTCTTTGAATAATTTTACCTTAAATGGTAATAAACACTAAATAAAATATTTTGAGTTATGAAGCCGAGTATCTTGTCTCACTTTCATAAATCACATACTGTATATCCTATTGTTTAAAAAAACTAACATGTAATTAGGCCCTAGCCACCGAATTTGTGTCAGATAGAGGCATTAGCTGAAATCCAAACTGAAAAGTTTTGTTTGAGCCACGCCCCTATACGTGACGTGAAAAAAAGATAAAAACCTTTTTTATACGCAATCAAGTCAACGCCCCCTCTCTCCCTCTTCTTGATTGATGGGTATTCAAACTGCGCAAATTACCGTTAGCCCTTTAATTTCAAATGGGTTTCTGTTTGAAAAGTTTTCATGACGCGTTACCGAATGGATCTATCGCCCCTCCCCCCAACTGTAACTCCTCCCTCCTCCCCCCTCCCGTCTGTGTTCTCTCACTCGAACCCAATTTGCTTCTTTTGAAATTGTGAAGTGGGCGGAGACAGAACAAAAGCCGGTGTTTATTACCCCTTTAAACTCAAGAAAAGATTTCTCATATTTTGAGTGTAAGGTCATGCTGATAAACAATAAATGGTCTTTTCTTTTTTGTTCATATTTTCCAGTGTTGTAATTCTGGTGGGCACTGTATGTATGTACAGGTGTGTGTATAGAATGTATGTCTGTGAGGGAAAGTATAGTGGAAACAGAACGAGTTTAATGGAAACAGAAGGTAGACAGTTTCTCGAATTGTGATTGGCTCAGAAGCTGGTACAGGCTCTTGTCCAGCTCCCATGCACCATGGAGGGGGAAGACCAGAGACACATATTACAGCAAGCAATCAGAGTAATAAATTATATATTATCGCAGCCTAAAACAGTCAGTGCTTTGTCTGCATCTCTTGAGAGGCCAGAATCGTCAGCGCTGTATTCTGAGCCTACTCACAGGGCAGCTGACAGCGAGATGAGAGCAAGGTGTTCTGCTGAAATGTGTTGCCTCGTTGAAATGAGTTTCCCCTGGGGGTGTGGCCTCGCGAGTACATGCTTGCATTGTCTAATCGCAGCGTTGGCTTCTTTGCCTCCGCACACCATGAAAGGAAATAGCTAATTAATTGTTTTTACTGGCTTATCGCTGGCCTTTCAAGCAGTAAACAACATTTTATGGACTTACAAAGAACCAAGAGGCAAGTACAAGTCGCCTCTTAATGAACAGAGATGATGCTCTATGGCGATCGTTACGAAGTTGTACAATCACTAGAAGAGCAGTGCAGAAGTGAATGGTATTCTCGGCTTTAATGAGGCTAAACAACCTTAGCTTTTCTTATCTCAAACCATAGGCATAAAGTCAAACATGTATGCAGGGGAGAAGAAGATATATGAAAACTTCAGTAAACAATCAGGAATTCAGTTCTGCCTTGTGTGTCTAACACCAATAAATAGCCAAGCGATAAAGTTATACTGTTCAAACAATAGATGTCTGTAGTGGAAATGTTTCCTTGATAATACACCTCTACAGAATTAGACATGCGTAATTCATTTATAATTGAATATAGTGGAAAATGTAAAAGTATTGCAAACACTGCTTTGTGTTTCTGTTCAGTTAAATATGCCCCCCCCCCCCCCCCCCCCCCCTTATTTTCCTTCGGTAAGATATTTTCAGTTTGGCATGTGCTGCGAACCAAACAATTACAGTGTTGCTTTAATTCAGGTGTGGAACTTTTTTTTGTGTGTAACTTAAATTCAAAACTCAGAGTTGCCACTCCCTGATGACTTAGCATTAATGCGCCTTATTTTGTTCAGAAATAAATGATGGCCAGTTCGACACTGTTACATTTTAATAAATGAAAAGCAATTTTATATTTCACATTTACGGCTCTGGCCGGCGCATGGCGTGTGGCGAGCCGGCACACTGGCGAAGTGACAATTCCGTCAAGGATTTTCACGCTCATGAGCACGTTTGACTAGCCGTGAGCCGAAGTGAGAGGAGAGCCGCTGTGTGGGTGTGTCACTCCTTGGCTAATTTCGGGGATTTCCCTACCGTTTTCGTGGATCATATGCCGTCCGATTTGACTTTAACCCTTTCATGCATGAATTATTACAAAACAGAGCAATATTTTTTTCACATCAAACTCCGCATGCGTTTCACCCGCCTAGGTCACAGAAATGCATAGACCACACATGCAGATTACAACTCTTAATGCATGATGTCCACTTCAGTGGACAGAAGGTTTTTCGTATACAATACAAGAACTAATTTTTTGTTACAAATATAACAAATTCTGCTCCTTGCATCTTCCCTAATAAGAATATATTTTTTAACATGCTCTGTTCTCTAGGAATAGAAGGTTTTCACAGCTAAACCAGAGGGAGTTTGTATGTTTCCACCACCACCTGCCATTTTGACCTTCACTGTATCAAAACTAGAAAAGCCAATAAAATGTAACAAGATGGAGCATATCAGGTTGGCTACTGTATTCCGTTTTTTTTCTTACACCCATTTGTAATGAGAAGATATAAACGCAGCTGTGCGATGCTGATGTGGACACTGTAATATTTGTAGGATTGTAGCATTTGTAGCTTATTATGAACGGAAAGTGAAGCTCATTTGAAAAGATGTAGAGTACTCACTGTAGGCTACAAAATTGTAAATAGTAGGCTAGGCTCAGTCCTAATTATGATTATCAATATTCTGCACTGTAAAAAATATCTCGTAAGAAAACGTAATGAATGTATAAATCCTGTTATTTTAGGGGATGGCTGTTAAATAATGAGTTATTTTCTTTATTCTACATGACTTTGACAGTGTTTTTAAAAATTTATTTTTTGTGTTGTATTGTTGTAGTTATCGATGGTGCTTATAAATAAAGACATACACCCTTGGAAAGCGTGGACAGATAGATTAACTCGTATTTCCGATTTCCTTTTATTCACACATGACATTGTCCAAATGCACAACTGAATGCTTGATTAGTGGAAATGTTTGATCATAATATCAATGCATAATGTCGCAAGGTAAGATAATTTGTAAACGGCTGTTGAGCTGGTCATTTAAAAATACAAATACGCTAGTTTCTGCATGGGCTATTTCAGTATAGTGGACTTCGTGTTATTATAATATCATAGGCTACCACACAAAGGCACACTTTTTTCTATATAGCCTAACAGTTTAGTGACAACTTGTATAATTTATTGACTTACGCTATTTGATATCAATCACTGCACTACATATCCTATAAAAAACTATAGGACTAAAACACGAATGATTAGTTATAGGCCTACTTCATTTGTGATTTTAGACATACCCCTGTGAAACAAATGCATTATTACATTGATAGTACTAGTACTGTATACATTTCTTTGCAATATTAATACAAAATAGATATAACATTATCGTCTTCCGCTGTAAGCTCTCCTCACCTCTGGTCTGAAAATAGCTAAATTCAGTAGCCACGCCCAGAGCGCCATGCGCTATGCCATTGATTATGATGGCTCTCCACACACGGCATGCGCTAGCCAAAAAAAAAATAGAACCCCTAATTTTTTTCTGCTGTCCAAATTAATGAACCAATATTTTTGTGTACCAAAAAATCTTGGTTCGTTAATTCTTTTTGGGTACCCCTACCGGGTACCCATTAGGCCCAGTCTGGACTTTTCACATATTTCATAATATTTCTTCTACTAGTTTTTTAAAAGTTTATAAATTAAGTCATAAACCTTGAAGTGAGAGATTTATCCTTCATTTTCACTTTTAGTATTTATATTCTTTTGGAGTTCATTTTCATAAATAAAATAATTTCTTTTTATTTTTTATCGTCAATCCCAGGAATCCCAGGCAGCTGTTTCTGAGACGCAGGAACCACCACGTCTGGCACCAACAATCATACCACGGATAAAGTCACTTAGACTGCGCGTTCTGCCCATGTCTGGTCGATCAACAACTAAACCTCTTCACCATGTCTGCATACTCAGACCTGCCAACCTTGGGAAAATATTTTGAGTACCACAATAGTGTAACGCTCACACGCTTTCGCACCACTTCGCTTTGCACACGGTCACACCTAATATTTAATTATATGATGTGTGCTTAAACTGATAATCATAAGTGAATTGCATTCAATTATTAAATTATTAAATTAAAATGGAAATCATGTACAGTATCAGTCAAAGGTTTGAGTACACCTGCATAAAACCATTTTTTATATGTTTTATTTTGTATATTGTAACATATGTTTTCATTGTCAAGTATTTACAGAAACTTGTGTTGCGATGTAAAACATTGTCAATTATGAATAAAACCAAGTTTCTGGGCATGATTTCCATTTTTATTTAATAATTAAATAATTGAATGCAATTCACTCATGATTATCAGCTTATATAAGCACACATATCATATAATGAAAAAAATGGTATTCAACTGACAAACTATCTAGGAATGTATGTTGGTTTTAGCTAAATTATTACCTGAAGCTCCTTGGTGGCTGATGTCAACATCATAATTGCACAATGTGCAAAATGCATGGTGAGGCATTTTTGAGGGGCGGAGACACGGCCATTGCTCCTGATATTTAGTAAGGAACTTCTGGGGCACATGCACTCGCTTCTTTTTAGTAACGTTAGGTCTGCTGCTCTCTCTCTCCGTGTCAGTATGCTCGTCGTCATCGGACATCATGATGACTAGTATCTACCTGCAAGGCTGGTCGGGTGACAGGCTGCAATAATAGTCATTATTTGCTACGTTAGCATCAGTTTATCACACCGTAGCCTTAAGTCTCGTAATGAGGCTAATCATGTCGTATGCGAGCTACGACAAACTAGCGAACAACAAAGTTACCGAACATGTTTAGCAATGTTTCATATGTTAACATTACGCTCACATTTCAAATATTTTTGTGCTTGATTATTACTCCCCCACATCCCATTTTACCTCAGCAATGCAATGCAACGTATGCCTCGGTCGATGATAAAGTAACGTTACCGCATCAGTGGATGTTTGTGAGTGAGAAGATTTGGGTCAGGGAGGGGCTAGTCTCGTCCCCAGCCTGTATGCGAGAACTCAGCCGAACTCACTCGAGTCGATTCCGAGACTAGGGAGGGGATAACGTTACAGAAGCACAAGAGGAGGGATGTAATTTAAATACCGAATACATGTATATGTATATGTAATATATATATATATATTATTTTTTAATTTGCGTAGTTTCAGCTGGAATTTCGTACCTGCGTATTTTGACCAAGAATTGCGTGGTTGGTACACAAAATGCGTGCAGGTTGGCAGGTCTGCATACTTTATATATTGAGTTTCAGCCACATGATTCACTGTTTGTATGAGCTGGCTAATAAAGTCACCACTCAGTATAATATAGGCTATATGCATATTGATAATAATAATAATAATAATAATAATACCTGGTATTTATATAGCGCCTTTCCCGACACTCAAAGCGCTTTACAATGATGAGGGGGAAACTCGCCTTAACCACCACCAATGTGTAGCACCCACCCGAGTGATGCAACGGCAGCTATTTTGCGCCAGAAGGCTCACCACACATCAGCTGAGGTGGAGAGGGAGAGAATAATTTTTTTAGCCAATTAAACTGGGGGATGATTAGGTGGCAGATTGAAAGAGTCAGGTTGGGAATTTAGCTAGGACACCAGGGAAATCCCTACTCTTTGCGATAAGTGTCATGGGATCTTTAATGACCACAGGACCTGAGTCTGGACCTCGGTTTAACGTCTCATCCAAAAGAAGGCATCTCCTACAGCACAGTGTCCCCATCACTACACTGGGGCACATTTGACCATAGGGAAGACTGCCCCCTACTGGCCCACCAACACTTCCAGCAGCAACTTCGTTTTCCCAGGAAGTCTCCCATCCAAGAACTAACCAAGCCCACACCTGCTTAGTTTCAGCCATTCAGCAGGAGCATTGCCATAACAGTTTATCACCAATTCCTTTCAAGGCACCTTGAGCAATAATATAAAAGAACTAACATTAAGCATTGGGTGGACACATCAGCCATTTTAAACTTTAAATTGGCTCCCAATGACTATAGAGAAATGGAAAATGTACAATTACCTTCAGCCTTCATTTTTATATGCCTTTTCAACATCATGTTGGAAGGTTGACTATTAATTTAATTTTAGGTTATAAATTAATGGTAGGTTCTCCTTTATCCAGTTTGGCTATAGCGAAAGGGCAAACATGCCTGACAGTGAAAAACCCCACCCCACCCCTCACCCTCTTATGTGCTGCACTAGTCATTCTCATGAAAGCAATAAAACAGTTTCAAAAATGTTCTTCATGCGGTTTCCTTGACTACCCATCTATGATGCCCAATCATTACTACTGATACTTATTGATTGGAAGCTGTATGGATTTTCTGGAAGTGGAATAAAAGCATTTGGGTGAGAGCCTGTTCCTCAAGCCTTTTCAAAGGCTTAATACGGCATCAGCCTTCGGCTACCTCATCTCTCCCCATATTTAATGGCTGCCGGCTCACTTGCACCTCCTAGAAAGGGATCTCACATGGAACAAAAAAAAGGATCGATTTTTTTATTTTTAAGTGATTATTTATTTTTAGGTAGTCAAGTACCAAGGAACTAAGATATGCCTTTGTGAATAAAGCTACTATAACTTACAGAAATTAAGATACAAAAAGAAATCAATATACACATAGACAGATAGGTAACAGAAAATATAACACATTTTAAACATATTTAAAGTTTACGATTAGACAACTGGCCTAATGCAGCCACTGAAGCAATGCGTAGGCCACCAATAACAGTTTAATTGTTTAATGATTGTTAGAAGTCAAACTGTTGATACGATGAATTGCATTGGACTTGATTCTGATTCTGAGTTTTAGTATTATCCTTATTGAATCTCGCAACAAAGCTATCCAGACATTGCACCTAGGAATTGTAGGCTTACACCATTGTTTTATCGTTTTCTTAGCTGCAGTAGAGGTGGCAAGCAAAATTATCTTTTTTAAAGAAAAAGAAATTGGAGGGCTGAAGCCAAACAAAAACAAAATGGGACTGCGAGGTAGGGATTTATCAAGTATTTTGCTAACTATATCTGTTACTGAAAGCCACATATGTTTTGGCTATGTAACTCAGTTCAACCTATGTAAAATATTCCCAGTTTCTGAACCAGAGCAATTATGACATTTCACATTTGTCACTGACTATGAGTTTAAACTTGAATCTGCAATATGGAGTCAAATATGTTCTATGACCAAATTTAAAGTGTATAATATGATGGGCTAAGTTCTTAGAGGAAGAAAATATGTTAAGCTGTATTTCATGCCAATTCTAATCAGACACATAACCCTGTAGGTCATGCACCCGGGCTACTGTCACTGGGAGAGACCTGATGCAAAATGAAGAAATTCTGTTATGAATAAAAGATACCAATCGTCTTGTTGTCATATTTGAAAGCATAGAAATACATGGATGAGTACTTAAAATGAGAATTCCATGGACTCCATATGTCTTCAAAGCCATTCGCCATTTCAGATAGAAAAACCATGATGAACCAGGGAAGGGATAAATGTCCTTATGGTCCTCAAAAGAATGAAGCCCTCTCATGTTTTTGAATGTTTACCAATGCGCGTGGCTACAGACAGTTGACAAATTAAAGGAAAAACCCCTACAGTGTGGGGGTTCGGTGGCTCTGTTATGCTGTGTATCACCTTTATCCTATGATGAAACATTTCTATCCTGATGGGAGTGGTCTCTTCCAGGATGACAATGCCCCCATCCACAGGGCACAAGGGGTCACTGAATGGTTTGGTGAGTCTGAAAATAATGTGAATCACATGCGATGGCCTTCGCAGTCACAAGATCTCAACCCAATTGAACACCTATGGAAGATTTTGGACCGACGTGTTAGACAGTGCTCTCCATCACCATCATCAAAACACCAAATGAGGGAATATCTTTTGGAAGAATGGTGTTCTATCCCTCCAGTAGAGTTCCAGTGACTAGAATCTATGGTAGACTAGAGATAGAATCTATGCCAAGGGGCACTGAAGCTGTTCTGGCGGCTCATGGTAGCCCAACACCTTACTAAGACACTTTGGGCTCTATTTTCAAACCAGCGCAAGGGGACGGTATAGTCAAACGCAAGCTTGTTGACAGCATCAACGTCTAAAACTGGCGCTATGGCGTTTCTCAGCAATACCGCTAGGATCAACAAATTCTCAACATAACATCCTTTCGCTTGCGCTGCAGTGGGATGGGTGGCGCTGTCTGGGGCGTGTTCTAAAATACTTTCGGCTCAGTGACAATTTGAACCAACGAAAACCCATTGCGTTATGATCAGCTGGAACCACCTCTTAGCGGGAACGCAATAGACTCTGGCAATTTGCCAACTTATTCGTCATGTAGTTCTGTGTAGTGTCTATAGGTGATGCCAACATTACACTTCCATTTAATGAACAAATAGCCTATAATTATTATGAATTAATTAATTTTAATTTAAACTACTAGAATAAAACAGGACAGCTTACAAGAAACTTGCGATCATGTAGGCCACTAGCCTATAATATATAAATTACACATTGACACAGTTGAATCATAAGCCTACCATTTGAATCATAATTATGCCTACATCACCTAATGTAGGCTAATTCATGCATTCGCTACCTCCTCCCGTGCCTTCCGAACTTCTGGGAGACGAGATGGTGTGGATTGTGATCCATAAATTACTAGTCCTAGCCTGTACTTCTGTTGCAAGTATGTCTGATTCCTGTGCAGAAAATCTTGTCGTTGACGGTCCAGTGCGTTTGAGTTGCTCATTATGAAATTGCATGGAGCGATTGCGTTCCAACGCGATTGCGTTTTAAAGCATGAGAACAACAATTTGATTGGCTACCATAGAGACACACCTTGGACGTTTAAACCCAGCCTTTTAGCAATACCGCCATAAGGTGCGCCAAGATTGCCGTCATGAAATTACCAAATTTCTCGCCGACACGCCCTCAGAGCGATACCGCCAAGCGATTACTCTTGCGTTCACCATTGCGTTTGGTTTATTAAAATAGAGCCCTTTATGTTGGTTTTTCCTTTAATTTGTCACCTGTCTGTATGTTTACAGTACATTTTCACTGATTGACCTCATGCATATACCTTATTCCTTCCTTGCAAAATTTTTTTTAATTAATATTGCATAATGTCGAAAAATTAATGTCGCTCTCAAGGTTTCTCCGTAACTCAAAATAAATTCCTCACCATTCAAATCCAAATGCGCCATCCAAGCAAAGCCATCGGGTAATTAAAGAATGATATGGATTGAACAGAAAAAAAAAAAAAAAACTCTGCTCGCCAAACTTAGTCAGATTGAATATCGAGTTTGCTAAATGCCCCATAAAAAAAGCTAAATCACTCTCCAGGGAGGGGGCGCAATCGAACAGGGCCATTCCATTTAACCGATGCCAGTTGTTAAACCATGCGCTCGATTGGCTCCAGTTTGTGGGGGAACTGGGTCAATGGCGGGAGGCTGCTAGGGCGAAAATCTCTCCAGTGTGGGCCAGCCAGACAGGCCGCTCAGGACTGGCCTGTGATTGGATGTGACAGGCTGAAGGATGACCGCTGCGAAAAGGACAGCTCAAACTTCCTTTGCAGGAGGACAGCCAGCAGGTGACTCAGCAACAGACAGGGTAGGGGCGGAAAACCACCCAGAGACTAGCAATGAGCAAGGAAAGAATAATAATACCATAATGGGTGGAGCTACCAGGTACAAAATAAAAACAGTGTAGACCAACTGCCACCACATCTCAAGTGCAACTGTTTCTGGCGTCAGACTTATATTTCCCCATCACCTGTGGGTGAACTGCAGTACACTGAAGCTGAAACCCTAACCTCAATATTAATTTAGAAATGTGTTCTCAATTACATTTATCTTCCCTTCAAACCTTTCACTGAACGTTCCCCTTCAGCCTTTGAACCATTGTCATTTGAATGACCTTGATATCTTTTGAGCGCTGCAGTTCAAGGCTAACTCACAGAAGATAGACATCCCACAGCAGAGCCTGATATTGAAGAATTGATATTTTAGTTGTCATATGCAACGAAGCAGTGGTGCCCAAGGGAGGTGGTGAGAGTAAGCGTCTTACCTGAGACGAGTGAGATTGTGTCTTTCTCCCACGATACGACGGAGACGTAGGCCTCTACGGAGGCAGGGATAATGCACTTAAAGACCGCTACATTGCCTCTCATGGCTTTCTGGTCCTCCACTCGGACTGTGTAGGGCTCGCGTAAGACTACAGGAGAGAGGAGGAGAGAGACACAAATAATGAAAATAAAATATACGTGGACCTTGTTGGCCCTAGTGTAAAATGTTTTACCAAAATGTTATTGAAACAATTACCGTGTTATACCACTGTGGTTCAAACGGAGTGACAGGGGCATTACTTTCATGTAATGGCAGTGGTTCCCAACCTCCTAAGAAGTATAAGGAGATAAAGCTATGTACCAAGTAAGGGTTTTTCCTGCATTGAAATGTCTTAGATGGGCCGCCTAAGTGTTTTTTCAAGCCGCCTAAGCCACCTCAGAGAAATTGCACAGAAAACACCGGTAAAAACCAGTAAAACAAATGGCCCATGTATTTATTTCGTTGGAGTCTGGACACTGGATAAATCCTGCCTTTTAACATTAAAGTCCCAGCTTCACGGTTAATGGTTAAACGGATTCTGAAGATTGACTTTTCTGTAAGGCGGGTCAGGCAGGAGGATCAGACGCGACCAGAAAAGGATACGAAAAACTACCCACGCAAGTGAGTAATCACTAGAAAAGAAAATATAAAGAAAGACGGGACAAAAACTCCCGAACAAACAAGCAAAATGAAACGTCCTTTATCAAAACAGGACGATACACGAAACTCAAGTAGAGAGATACACTGAGAGAGAAAATAATCTCGTAAACTACTGAAAACAGAAATAACCCCAATAGCTCTGGGCGAAACTCGAATAACGAGCAGATGCAAAAAACAAAGGGAGATAATCCCGGCGTGAGCTAAAAATAAAACAACCCACAGAGTGGGCGAACTCGCAGAAATAAGCAGCGCGAGAAAAATAAACTGGTAGCAAACCTCAAACGTCAAAACAAGAGGCGAATAACTAAAGCACAAAAGTAAAAGAAACCGAAACTAGAGAAAATAGGAATCTAACCTAACTCTAGGAAGTTCCTGAATGTTTGTCAAAAACAAAAATTCAGTCCTCCGGCTATACCTTTTTACCTGGCTTGGTGAAACGTGGCAACAAAGACACACAAGCACCGAAAGTTGGAAACAGCTTGCTTAAATAGCACAAAGGAAACCAGGAACAGGTGCGCCAGCTAATGAGCAGAAGACGGGAAAACATGGAGCAGTCGGCGAAAAAGAAACCGGAACGCCAGCTCATGGCTGCAGAGAACCATAAACACAGAGATGGAATGAATGATCGTAAAACCGTGACAATTTCAGGCTGTATTCATGTTAATGATGACTAGCGTGCTGCAAAGTTTAATACTTCTGAGGAAATTTACATAAAAAATTGGTAACTGCTCAGATCACTGCACCTCAAGTGAAATTGATGATGATTAAAAAAATATATTAAAACATATATATAACTCCTCTCAGCAGTGACCAGAGTGATATTTTCCGTAGCTTTATTCAGTTCAACATTTTGTTTTAGGTTAATGTTAGTTGTCTTTTTTGAGCACCGCTCAGATATTTTCTCTTCATTTTAGACTAGCTAACCAGGTCTAGCTACTTACCAAAAGCAAGTAACCTTTGTCGCTGCATGCTTTGAACGTTATAGCCACCCATTCAACCAGAGGTGATTCGACGGTGCTGTGATAAGGGTGGGCGGTGGGGGGTCTATTCGCCTTGTAGCTGATAGGGGCCCCTGCTTGTCTATCAACACGACAGTCAAATCTGGCCATGTTCAGTCAAATAAAAAATTAGCCTAATCGTTAGCCTAATAATTAAACAAAAGTAAATAAATCAGACTAGGGCAGGGCCCTCCGTGCCCCCCCACACTGCGGGGTCTGCGGGGGTGTCCGCTACGCCACTGGCTATATTGACCATAACTTCCAGCTTTTTCTTGCAGCTCCTCTCAAATACAAATGTGCTAGTACAAATATAAGATGATGTGGTTTCACTTTCATGGTTTGAAGGCTTAATTTGTTGATCAGACATCTATTTTTATATCTATGAATACATCCATCTTCCTGATTGAGTCTGGTCCATTGTCACTGGCCTAAACTATAAACAGCCTGAATCCTGAAGTGAGCACATATGTGTCGTGATTGCTCGGAGTAATATGGGCTTAGCGAAAGTTTGTCTTAAAATCTGAGAGGCTTTTTTTTTTTTTGCACATCTTGCTGTGAAGACTGTCTCAAAAATCCACAAATAAATGCAAGCGAGTTTGTGAGTGTTTGTTTGTGAGTGCAAAGAGATATTTGTGAACTTATTTGTAAGTTCCAAAAAATATTTGTGGTTTTCATTTTATTTGTGGAAGGTATACTATTTATTTATTTATTTTTGAGACAATAATACCCCCATACGTTTCTTTCATCCAGGTTACACGTGGCCTGTACGATCTGTGTGCCAAAATGGACAAAAAGTTACCAATGTGTGGTCAAGTTATTGGACAAAATAGGGGACAAATATAATAATAACAATAATAGCAATTATAGGAATTTCAGCAGTTACAATTG
Source organism: Synaphobranchus kaupii (assembly GCA_029718625.1). Classification (NCBI taxonomy): domain Eukaryota; kingdom Metazoa; phylum Chordata; class Actinopteri; order Anguilliformes; family Synaphobranchidae; genus Synaphobranchus; species Synaphobranchus kaupii. Next base: position 36,480,810 of record CM056378.1, on the reverse strand, counting down.
GTTCCCCTTGCTTCGCAGCGGAACCCTATTAAGCAAAAAACAAATTACTAAATTCAAACGTGAAGCACACGCTCACTCACCGGCCTTGATATGAACATCTTGGCTTCTAATTTTCCCTGAAGGATTCTCAGCTGTGCAATAGTAGGTGTTGTCATGGATTCTGGTGCTAAAGCTGGAGGGGGGGAAGTGGAAGATCTGGAGGGTTCCGTTGGAGTGCACGTGACGGATCCCGGGGACATCGTAGATCTCCTCTCCGGTGGCGAAGTACCAGCGAAGCGATGCCGGAGGCACGCCCCCTGCGGGACAGGGCACCAGGGTCCCTGTTGTGCTGGCAAACACTACCTCTTGCACAGATGCATTGACAAAATACAAGCTGGAGTGTAGGTCTTCACTGAAAACTGCAGAGAGAAAACAGTGGGAGAAAGTAAACATTAATGACATAGTGAACACATGGTAAACGGTAAGCTGAGAAACCATGCTGCCCTGTCATACAACAAGGTTGTCTGAGACGCAAAAGTATATTGCTGGAACAACTTCCCAGGTCACACAGTAGGGGCAGAGGCCTTTGGGCTTTGTAGTCTGCAGGTAAACAGCAAGCCTAAACAGGCTGAACTGCCTGTTCTCATCATTATGTTAGTTCTTATTTTTATCTTCAAAATACATTCATGGCAACAAAGGCACTGAGAGCAGGAGTGCAGACTAAAAGACAGCAAAAGTTTGAGCAGCAAGGCGGTATCATTGGCGCTCTCACCAATACGGCAAATGAAAAGCTTTTTCCATAATAATTATTATTCGTCAACAGTTGGATGAATAAATATAGTTAAAAAATATAGTACTCATTGGCCATGTGGTGGTGTGATATCCAGCTAAAATGCTTAACAGTGACTAACTTTTGGTGAATGTCCGACATGTGGAACTGACATCAATTGCATGGTGTGTGCGGAGGTATGCGCTCTACTGAGTGCCGTCTTCTAGTTTTGTGTTTTGTTTGTTTGTTCACATGTCATATTTTGTGAGAAGTGACTCTGCAGTCATCTACCCCTCTGAAGCCAGAAATGATGACATGACAATATATTGTTCCACTAAACATTTATGCATTTTAAGCTTTTTTCATCTCAAATCACGGACTTACGAATTACACATAACTAAAAAACAATAGTCTGCTCAGCCAAGCAGTATCATTGTCCCTAAAAAAGTCAGGCCACACCCAGTTACACAAAACTCACTGAATTTTAAACTGTTCTGAGAATACTGCAGTCTCACAGGCATACAACAGGAACCAATCAGCAACTCAGACTGTAACTGTGTCTGTGTATTAGTTTGTCATTTTAGAGCTGAAAGGCTGATCTCTTTTGGTTGGTCAATGCTAACAAGTGCTAAGCAGAGCACTGACCCTGGATGCCATTTGGCAGTCAGCGTAAGAGAGGCTGTCATCCCCTCTCTCAGTGGCAAAATCAGAGCGTACAGTAAAAAGACCCTGAGAAGCATCAGGGGATGAGCAGGGAGGGCCAGCACAGCCCATGACATCATTTCAGCCCCACTGCATGATGGGAAACTGCGGATAGCAAGCACCCCATCCTTCACCGAGAGTGGGAGGAGGGGGTCTGTGGCACTGTTTGTGTGTGTGTGTGTGTGTGTGTGTGTGTGTGTGTGTGCGCATGTATACTGTACGTGTGCATTTGCTTTTAAGTGTGTATATATCTGTGCATGCGTGTGTTTATATATGTAAATGTTTGTATTTATGATTTATGTGTCTGTGAATGTGCACTTGTGCATGTGTGTCTGAGAGAGAGAGAGAGAGAGAGAGAGAGAGAGAGAGAATTAGAGCAGGAATGGTACTCCTCTCTCTGCCCAACAAGGTCATTCTGTCGGGAAACTGGCTGCACCATTTCCCATTTTCTGACCGATTCTGCAGCACTGCATCACTGTTACTAAGGTTACCCTCCAGGCAGAGCAGCACTGACCCCGGCATCTCCGTTACTAAGGTTACCCTCCACACTGAGCAGCACTGACCCCTGCATCACATGGCTCAAAAGTGTGACTGTTTTGGTCGCATATTCAACCTATATTTGAACTGTGCGACCTGGAATATAAATTGGGAGCACTAATGCAACTGCAAACAATTGTCCTGGTGCAACTGTCAGTTTTTTTTTGTAGTGCGAGCAACCTATCGCAATCAGACAAACTACCAAGTTTATTTTCCCGGTAACCATTCTAACCAACCAAACGTCAGCTTCACATCACTTACCTCTATGCAGGTTTTAGATTAGCTAAAAGTGGTCACTGACAGCTGCCAGCGAGCTAGCATTTCCTAAACCTAACTAACGTTAGTTAACTGAACCAGTTTTTTCCCTCGAGAATAATAAAATGAAACAAACAATCAACGTAATTTTTCACAAAACAAATTAAGTGAACATCAATAGGCTATTAGTGATTCGGAAAACGCGACCCTCTCGACCAGCAAAGTTGATCGAGCTGCAATTAATTCTGAGGCACTGAAGGGTAGGGATGTAGATGTTGCGGTCTATAGTTCATTTGAATATAATGGCGATATAATAAAATGTCAGCCTCACTTTTTGGCAGTGACGATATATAACGCTCCATAACAATATCCCTCCACCATTCTGACAGATTTTTCTGATCTACTCTCAGTCATTCATGCTAACTATGATAGGTGTATTTTAATTGGTGATTTTAACCTACATGTTGATAATAAGGCAGATACCAGAGCAACGGATTTTTTAGATCTATTGGACTGTATGTATTTTAAGCAGCATGTTAACGGTCCAACCCACAATTGGGGCCACACCTTAGATCTGGCCATATCGCATGTATCATCCTTTGATGACTTGGTTTCATTTGACCGTCATTGTATCTTTTTTAAAGTTTTTAGCTGCACTATACATAATTGTAATGCGCACATTGTTAAAAAAAACAGCGCCGTCTGACTAGCCACAAACTTCATAGCTAATGTAAATGGAACTCCGAAAAGTATTTTACCCTCCTCCTGTGATAACCTTGTATGTGATTTTAATTCTAATTTGAAAATAGCCCTAGACACTGTTGCTCCTGTTAAGATAAAGAAAACAACCTTTAAGAAGAATGTTCCATGGAAAAATTCAGTGATTACTGGGTTAAAAAGAGAATGCAGTATTGCTGAGCGCAAATAGAGAAAGAAAATTACATGTAGGCTACATTACAATATCCCCAGAGACAAATTAGCAATTTACAATAAGGCGATTCGGATCACTAGACAGGAATACTTCTCCAATTTGATAAATACTAATATTAACAATCCTAGAATGCTTTTTAACACAATTGACTGTTTAATAAATCCTGTCATAAATACCAGCAAGCAGTTCTCTGTATCAAAATGTGAGGAATTTGCAGACTATTTTAGAGACAAGATCAGATGCTTTGGAGGACTTAAATGGCCAGAAATAAAGGTGAGAGAGACCGTATCAACAAAATTATTACTATTGAATTAATAGTTATCTTGAATTGGTGAAGATTAAGATATTATTGGACATGCATATTTTATTTTTGTTTTAATTTTTTTGCGATTAGCGTGTTTAATGTGGATGGTAGTATGAATTAATGAGTGTTGGGAAATTTGTGGGAATAGATGGGTGGGGTGGAGGTTGGCATCACTGTTACTAAGGTTCCCCTCCACACTGAGCAGCACTGACCCCTGCATCACTGTTACTAAGGTTACCCTCCGCATTGGGCAGCACTGACCCCTGCATCACTGTTACTAAAGTTACACTCCACACTGAGCAGCACTGACACTGCATCACTGTTACTAAGGTTACCCTCCACACTAGGCAGCACTGACACTGCATCACTGTTACTAAGGGTACCCTCCACACTGGGCAGCACTGGCCCCTGCATCACTGTTACTAAGGTTACCCTCCACACTAGGCAGCACTGACACTGCATCACTGTTACTAACGTTACCCTCCACACTGGGCAGCATTGATCCCTGCATTACTGTTACTAAGGGTACCCTCCACACTGAGCAGCACTGACCCCTGCATCACTGTTACTAAGGTTACCCTCCACACTGAGCAGCATTGACCCCTGCATTACTGTTACTAAGGGTACCCTCCACACTGGGCAGCACTGACCCCTGCATCAGTGTTACTAAGGTTACCCTCCACACTGGGCAGCACAGACCCCTGCATCACTGTAACTAAGTTTACCCTCCACACTGGGCAGCACTGACCCCTACATTACTGTTCCTAAAGTTACCCTACACTCTCTGATGTCTTCCTGAGAGTCAACAGTAAGAAACTTACTTTGCTGTGAAGCACCATTTAATTTTGTCCTCCTTTATTAGCTGGGCGGATTCTGCAATACTTGTTGCAAACTGTATCTGTTATCTGATAAGAAACAGGAAGTTGGGTAATTGAGAAAAGATGCCAGTTTTATATCTTAATGCACGATTGCAATATGATTGTGCTTTCAAAGCACCAAATTCATGATTTAAAGGTGACATATGATAAATAACGAAGTACAATAATAGCTTATTTATTTTCAAAATGTAATTTACAAGCAACACTACCCTAGATGCTCTAAATTAATATCTGACCCAGCAGGTACTATGGGAGCAGGCAGCTCTGTCAATTCTCTACCAACCTCAACTATTTCATCTTCTGAGTCTCGTGCTAAAAGTCATAAAAGTGGTTTGCTTCTAGTTAGCCAGCAGGTAATTTTGGTAACAATGAAATAGTCACATATCAGTGAAATTAAGCTGACAGATTTGCACAATATCTCTCCCTCCAGTTTGTGTGTGTGTGTGTGTGTGTGTGCGTGCATGCGTGCGTGCGTATGTGTATGCGTGCGTGTGTCTGTGTGCGCCTTCACAGCAGACCCACCCATTTGCCCCTACTATAGTAGAAATAAGTAGGGTTGCTCCAAACACAGGATTTTTGGGGGCCGATACCGATAATGGATTTTTTATTATTATTAATATCGGCCGATACCGATACTAATTTCTACAGTGGCCCACAAGGACGATTGCAAGCACAAGCATAAACACGCTCCAAATCAAGAAACAATGCAAATTTCAAAGCACATGCAAACAGCTAAACCAAACACAACAACAGAAATATACAGGACAATGCCAAAGCAAATTTAAAATAGAAACGTGCTACAAGAATCAATGCAAATTCAAAAACGCATACAAAAACATAAACAAATGCAACAGAGGAGAACCACTGCAAAACCAGTTCATACAATGGAAGTGCTCCACGCCACTAGGGGGAAACGCACAATGGAATGTTCTCTTGTACAGAGAGGAACACAACTTGTTTCAACTTTTTCAACAAACTTTTCATCTTGGCAGGGGAAGAGAGTGCATGGAAGAGAGCAATACATATTAAGTATATGAAAAATAACCATTTTTACATGATGCTCCCAGATCCTTTAGATATTATGAAAGCAACAAGAATCTTTTGAACTGCAGTTTGTCGGGCGTGCAGTGGTGCAACAGTGCAAAGTAGCCACTTGCAGGATACACCGGCTAAATGAACAATGTGCACATGTAATGCTTTTGATTTACATGTAAGGATGTGAACATGCTTTTGGCCATGTAAGGAAGTGCTCATGTGATGCTATTCCAGCCAATAAAACATGCCATGGATTTTTTCAAAACTTTGTCATCACCATCTTTTTTTTTTTGTGTAAGCTAGCTTGCTTGTTAACTAATAAATGCCTAGAAATGTAAATTATTACTTTTACAGCTGTATAATCTTTGTGGGAAGCTCATTGCTATTTCTAAAATGCATTCGCTATGAAAAATGAAGGTCAAATTGACCATTCATGCCCATTTAAATAAGTGAGTAACTTTATTTCCTGATGCAATATTAATATATTCAAATTATATAAGAATGTTCAATACATATGTTTAGGAAAAGAAGAGAGAGCCATTTGGATTTCATGACAGCATATTTATTTATTTTCTTAACCCCTTTGTGCAGAGGCTTAATTTTTCCCATTTTTACCTGTTTTGTACTGTTCCGTTTAAAGCTTTATAACTGCAGGGGCTCTATCTTGGCGATCTTGGCGCTTGGTCTAAGCACATGGCGTAAAGTCCATTTAGGGCGTGTCCAAGTCCACTTTTGCTAGTTTGACGGCGTGTTTTTTGGGCGCTAAGCACGGCGCAACGTGCAAGTGGGCTGAACCTAGTCTCTTCATTAATTATAGGTGTGTCTTGGGCGTGACATGCAATAAACCAATCAAAATGTCATATCCCATTCCCTTTAAAAGCCTGCTTTTCCACCTTGGCGGATTGCTTATATGACGGCGAAACAGACATGCTCGTGCGTGTTTAGTGCGATCAAGGAATAGGCTATATGGATCAACAATAGCCTATGATAAATATTATTTGGACAAACTATTATGAGTTCCCGGTAATTCCCGACGGTGCTGTTATTTTACAAAATATGTGCGGTTAAATTTAGTTAAAGGCACCTGCAACAGCTGAGAATAAGCTACCAATGGCTTCCGTCTCACCTTAGAAAACGCCAAATTAGCCTGCTTGTTTAACAAATTTCGTTTGATTATGCAATGAAGCAATGAACTCATGTTCAAGCTTCATCCGAAGTTCATTATCTGCATTCTAATTTTGATTAATAAAATAAATAATGTTATTTTTCCTTAATGATGACAATAAATACAATAAAGCTGTCAGGTTGGCAACCCATAGGTTCACGCATATTTTCCCTTGTTTTATAATGTCCTGCTTATTAGAAATGTGACCAACCTGTTTTACTGGTAGCGTAATGCTTTAAAACAATCCACTTTCCCAGGAAGACCGTTAAACGTGTGATTTACAGCAGGGGAAACAGACCTGCTCCTGTAAAGCGCACATGCAGATAATGGTATTAAAATTAATTGTGAATTAATTGTAACGTGCTGCAAATTTGTTTTCGTTTCCAATTAGACGCTTATTTCTCTTTAAAATCTTTTGTTCAGTTATGGAATAACAGGTGAAATCAGCGGGGTTTTAATAAGCTGAGGGTATGGAAACCTTGTCACTGTAATTAAAAAAATATAAAGGTTACAATTCAGTTAACATGGTGACATTTATCTCAGTTTTTTAACCATAGGCTATCGAAAAAAACCCTATGCACAGCGAATCCGCTGTAGCCTAGGCTATTTGAAAAACAATAAAAGCAATATTCACTGGACAAGGTTTTGAACTTTTTTCAGTCACAAACCATTCTATTTACTTACAGGCTGTATTCCTAGATAAACAGAGCTATATTGTAATGACAACTCAAATGTCCGTCTATTGCAGTGCGCGAGTTTTCCATTGAATGACAATTCACACATTAGGTGTAAATGACAATTTGCGCATTAGGCTTGATATAGGTGTTATCAGCTCCTTTTTAATGGATAGCCATTGCCCCGTACCATCGCACATCATTACATTACATTACATTTATTTAGCAGACGCTTTTATCCAAAGCGACGTACAGTAAGTGCGTACAGACACATCATCAAGATCACTACAGAACACAGGCACATCCTTTGCATAATGTAGCAGCTATCCCTAGCAATGAACGTCGACTGTAGTTCACAGTAAGCTGTGGGCAAATCAGCAACACCACACTTCCATTCCAAATACTATTAACATCGCCTGGATGTTGATGGAGTGGGCTGAGAGCAATGTAATGCAGCATCGTTTCCCTTCGCTGAGGTAAAGGTATGTGGATCTATGTGGAACCTTTTATTATTATGCATTTTTGATATAGCCTATACAATAATAATATTTCACATTGTGATCTAGATATTTTAGTCATGCTTGTGTGCGCCTGTGTGTAACAGACAGGAGGGTACGCGCGTTGTGCACACGCCTATGTAGACGCACTTACATGCGCCGTTAAAATAACATGTAAACAACTGCGACATGACTTTAGACCAGGTTTGTAGTGGTTCTAGCGCAAGCGCTTTCTGCTGGCTCAAGATAGCAATACGCCAAAAAGAATCCTTTTTGGCGTATTGCTATCTCCTCATCTTAAGACCAACACGCCCAGTTCACTTGTAATGGGCGCAAGAATACATGGTAGTTAAACGACGTGAACACAAGGCGTTATAATGAACCATGCGCCGGGTGTAAGATAGCAAAGACACTTGTGTTTGGGTTAGCGCCGCTTAGCGCCGGGTGTAAGATAGGGCCCCAGATGTCAACTTTACACAAACACCAATAATGGTTTAAACTAAAGAAAACCCTTCTATCATTTATTATCATGGCTTAAGTCAATTTATTTTCATAATTCATTTGTAAATTATGGGCAGTCAATACACAATACACAACCCCAAAGTTCCACCACTCTAGTTTACAGTGAACCCCTGAGAGTCAGCGATGTGAATAAGGTAAAACTTTACATTTTCTTGTTCACAGACCTCCTGTCTGAATGTGTACAAAATATGAAATGAATATGTATTACTGTCCTACGAGGAAATTTGAAACAGTGTACCTTGGTGTCCAAAAATCTATCTAAAATGGATAATTGTGCATCACAGTAATTCAGGAGATACTCAAAAATGTTCAACAGATAAACTCTTCTGACTCAATGGAAATATATTTGCATCCATATCATTAGAGAATTTCCAACTTTTACAAAAGATTAGGGAAATGGATATAGGTGTCCAAAAACCTACAGTAGTGGTGTAACGGACCGTAGTTGATTAGCCCCCCTGGTTCGGCACGCATTTGAACCGTGGATTAATTACAACGTTTTTACTGCTGCTGTTACTTTTTAAAGTAATAATTCCATAAATCTCGATGCAGAGTTGCAGTGATTTGATTATTTTTTTAAAAGCAGTTGTGTGTTCACGTGAACGGGGCATATTGAAAAAGCGAAGAAGAAAAAAGAAAAAAAGCGCAGTGACAGTCATGGCTAGCGGAGGAGTGGAAGAACTTGAGGCCTCCCGCATCATTTAAGTCGTATGTGTGGGAGCATTTTAGCTTCCCTGTAACATATAATGATGACGGAAGTAGGGTGGTGGACAAAACCGTTATGGTATGTCGGCATTGTGCCACGAGAAAGCCAGTTACTGCCAGTTACTCCATTAAAAATATCGACATTCAAGCCATATTTTTTGTTCTTGATTCTAGAATCCTGTGTAGATACTGAAATGCACATTGAAATACGTTCTAAATAAATGTTGCCGCTCTATATGTCCAGTTTCATGACAAATGGAGATTTATAAGAGTTATTAGGGCTGTCACTTTTTCCAAAAGTCAAGTTCGAACTAGGGGTGGGAATCGCCGAGTAACTCACGATACGATACTATCACGATACGTTGCCCACGATAGCGATGGTATCACGATACAGCGATTCTGCGATTCTCGATACATTGCAAGACAATTCATCTACAATACATCCCGATATCTGTGTAACTGAAGAAGAAAAAATACCACAAAAGGCAAAAAGCAGGAATTATGTATTTATTCACTGCATTGTGGTGTCAGTTTCACAGAATTTGACAACTGAGATGAAACGATGTATACCATATTTCAACGACAACATATTTCTATTTTTTATCTGCATTTATTTATTCATCCCCCTTTCTCTATTGTAAATTATCGTTCTTGGTGTAAATGTCTGTTTGTGAATTGTAGAGAAATCTGTAGCAGCAGCGAACATTTTAAAACTTTACAACAAAGTATAAACATATCCTTTCTGTAATTATTTGTCAACTGTTTAAAACATTCATTGAAATGATATGTTGTTCCATGAGCCGAGGCCATTTTTGTTATTTGACATTTAGGGCCCTATCTTGGCGATCTTGGCGCTTAGTCTAAGCGCATGGCGCTAAGTCCATTTAGGGCGTGTCCAAGTCCACTTTTGCTATTTTAACGGCGTGTTTTTTTGGGTGCTAAGCACGGCGCAAGGTGCAACTGGGCTGAACCTAGTATCTTCATTAATTATAGGTGTGTCTTGGGCGTGACATGCAATAAACCAATCAAAATGTCATATCCCATTCCTTTTAAAAGCCTGCTTTTCCACCTTGGCGGATTGCTTATGATGGCGAAACAGACATGCTCGTGCGTGTTTAGTGCGATCAAGGAATAGGCTATATGGATCAGTAGCAGTAGTAGTATTATGAGTTCCCGGTAATTCCTGACAGTGCTGTTTACAAAATATATGCTGTTAAATTTCGTTAAAAGCACCTGCAACAGCTGAGAATAAGCGACCATTGCTTTCTTCTCACCTTAGAAAACGCCAAATTAGCCTGCTTGTTTAACGAATTTCGTTTGATTATGCAATGAACTCATGTTCAAGCTTCATCCGAAGTTCATTAGGCTACCTGCATTGTAATTTAGATTAATAACATAACTAACGTTATTTTGCCTTAATGATGACACTAAATACAACAAATCTGTCAGGTTGGCAACCCATAGGTTCAGCATATTTTCCCTTGTTTTATAATGTCCTGCTTATGGAAATGTGACCAACCTGTTTTACTGGTAGCGTAATACTTTAAAACGATTAACTTTCCCAGGAAGACCGTGAAAAGTGCGATGTACAGCAGGGGAAACAGACCTGCTCTTGTAAAGCGAACATGCAGATTATGGAATAAAAATGAATTGTAAATTAATTGTGTAACAATTCGTTTCTAATTAGACACTTAGTTCTCTTTAAAATCTTTTGTTCAGTTATGGAATAACAGGTGAAATCAGCGGGGTTTTAATAAGCTGAGGGTATGGAAACCTTGTCACTGTAATTAAAAAAATATGAAGGACGAAGAATAGCTAAGGTTAGGCTACAATTCAGTTAACATGATGACATTTATCTCCGTTTTTTAACCATAGTCTATCGAAAAAACATTATGCACAGCGAGTCCGCTGTAGCCTAGGCTATTTGAAAAACAATAAAAGCAATATTCACTGGACAAGGTTTTGAACTTTTTTCAGTCACAAACCATTCTATTTAGCCTACTTACAGGCTGTATTCCTAGATAAACAGAGCTGTATTGTAATGACATCTGAAGCGCATTTTCAGAACGCAAATGTCCGTCTATTGCAGTACGTGAGTTTCCATTGAATGACAATTCACGCATTAGGTGCAAAGACAATTCGCGCATTAGGCTTGATAGCTATAGGTGTTATCAGCTCCTTTTTAATGGATAGCCATTGTCCCGTACCATCGCACATCGCCTGGATGTTGATGGAGTGGGCTGAGAGCTATGTAATGTGGCATTGTTTCCCTTCGCTGAGGGAAAGGTATGTGGACCTATGGAACCTTTTATTATTATGCATTTTTGATATAGCCTACACAATAATAATATTTCACATTGTGATCTAGATATTTTAGTCATGCTTGTGCACGCCCCTGTGTGTAACAGACAGGAGGGTATGCGCGTTGTGCACGCGCTTATGTAGACGCACTTATATGCGCCGTTAAAATAACATGTAAACAACTGCGACATGACTTTAGGCCAGGTTTGTGCTGGTTCTAGCGCAAGCGCTTTCTGCTGGCTCAAGATAGCAATACGCCAAAAAGAATCCTGGCCACTCCTCATCTTAAGACCAACACGCCCAGTTCACTTCTGATGGCGCAAGAATACATGCTAGTTAAAGAACGTAAGCGTTAGGCGTTATTATGGACCTATCGCCGGGTGTAAGATAGCAAAGACACTTGCGTTTGGGTTAGCGCCGCTTTGCGCCGGGTGTAAGATAGGGCCCTTAAAATTTGAATGACCACAATCTCTTCACATGCTAAGATGAAAAAACACAGGGCCAAGTTACATTAAATAATTTAGGAAAGTTTGGATAGCATTGCTTTGGAATAGAGCTAGTTTAATTAGTGTGAGCTACAATAGGCAATATTGTTAGTTGTAACTTGGCCACATTTTGATATCAATACTTTTAAAGGCAGGCCTAGTTTTTGCAATTTCAAATTAAGGACTCACATTGCTTTGCAGGCTATGCGTGAGTAACTTAGCTTTTTTTTTTTACGTTGAAAATGTATTTTTTGGTGAAATAATAACCATAACATAAGTAGCCTAATGTATTTAAATACGTTTTTTTTTTTTAAACGTACAAAATAGTGTGTGTTTCTACACAGTAACAGCAACGTATTTTAGCCCTAAGTGCGATAATTGATCGCTGTGGAAATGTGGACTGTATGGGACTTTGGCGAAATGTAATAAGATAAACTCTTCACGGCTAATCTGAAAACAGCTGTAGCTCAATATACTGGTAAGTACTTGCTTTCCTAAACATATTTATACGAGAGATTTTGGAGAAAGAAAATTAGGTATCTTCTAAACCGAAAGTGCATCAGGTACAAACATGCTTTTACTATGTTTTTTTCAAATATTACTGTTTCTATACGTGAACATGATTTTCTTAGCGTGTATAAACGGTGCATTTTATGCATTTTACAGTCTGTGGCTGTGGCAAATCCGTTTAGAGCGCCTGCATGGTTTAATAAAAATATCGATATTTGGCGCCAGTGTTTCGATAACGTATCGCAAGAAGAAGTATGACGATATATTCCAGTATCGATATTTTGTCCCACCCCTAGTTCGAACGAGATCAAACAAACCCATAAATCGTTCCAATCAATTCGAATGCAACGCACATTGGGCACGCACGCATAGACAGTAGAATTTATTGCCATTTATGAAGTATCAGATTCTCCGGTGTTCTCTAAACTTGTGCACTCGACAGCAACACATTCTCCGTAAATGTCGCCATGATGACAATGATGCAACGTTTAAGATTGTAAAGGGCACATTTGGAATGTGAACTGGATCGTTGTGAATAATAGGTTATTATTTGCTACTGTATGTTCAACGCCATTAACAATTCATTGATCAAGAGAAAATGTGTTTCAAAATAGAATACGTTACAGCTCATAACGTGTAGTAACATGGCTTTTAAGATTAAAGCTGGGGTATGCAGGTTTTTGGCGCGAGCAGAATCTGGACAAAAGAAGGACAAAGATAACCCACCCCCTCCTCTTTTCCCCTTCCCCCGGCCTCTCCCCCCAAGCACATGAACGCGCTGACCTGGTAACGATAGTAACATAGAGAACTCGCATTGGCATCTTCGAAATGTGTAACGTTAGATCGCTCCCCTCAACACCATTGCAACACACAGCCATAAGCTACATTCCAGTAATCAAAACTAATACGTAGACAACTTGCTAGGTAACCATCTAACTACAATCGTAGCGGGATCTGACGTTATTAGATTATAAATGCAGGCACCCAGGCTAACTTGTGTGTGCCTTATCTGAGCCCATTCGTGGCTGCCTGGCTGTGTCGTTAGGTCCCTATCAGCTAACTATGCTAGCTAGCCTAGCTTCATTCACATAACTGCCTCCACCGATTTTGTGTAACGTTATGTGTGCACGGATGAATGTGAGGCATAATGTAAAGCGCGTTGGTGGCACAAGCCTAAGCTAGCTAGCTATCGATTGCTAGCTTGATAAAGTTAGCTACCTAGCTAGCTAGCTAAGAATACACAGCTGATAACACACATCCCTGTGAACCTAGCTAGCTAGCTAGGATGATAGTGGCTACATCTCCATGACAGTAGCTACATGGCTAGCTATCTTAGCTAACATAGAACTAGCTATGGTTAGCAGTGGGATCACATCCCGGCATTGGGCTTATACTAACGTTAGCTAACAAGCTAACGTTACGTTGGCTAACCTTACAGTTCGGGACAATAACAAATTCACAAAGAAATAACGTTAGACCAAGCAAGATAAATTACCTGTTTTCAGGTTTTTTAGGTCCCGTAGCTCTCTCCATCTTTGATATGCCCGTCCGATGTTGACTCTGGTTTTATTTCTAGCTCGATCAAATTATTTTCTCAATGTCTCCTTTTCTTCTTCATTTTTTATTTTCTTTGTTTCTTTAGTTGAATACGCTGTTGTTGGCAAAGCTGGTATTGCCGTTGCTCACTAGCGCCACTGCGGTTGGCTCCAGTATAGGTCTTTCACCATGTAAGTCAATGGCAGCAATGTTGTCAAAATACTAAGTCAATAAATTTTTTCCACAAGAAAATGTAGTCGCAATATGTGCTTTTCCTTCATCTAATGCCTCTCCGTGTGCCAATTTTTTTAATTATTGTGTCGTTTGGACAGGGTATTAAAATTTGTTCAGGACCAATCGGAAGGACAGGTTGAGTCACTTGCCATAGATAGGTTCTATAGGGTTCTCACTGCACTCACTCGGAGGGGCGGGACCAGAAGGGGGAGACAACAATCATTGGTCTAAAATGCGCCCTGGTGTCTTGGGACCTATTTTTATACAGTCTATGCTTGGGACAGGGAGACGGAGACACGCTGTATTTTTGAGTGGAAGTCGATGGAGAACATCCCTTAGTAGCCTACCATGAACAAGCTGTTGTTTTGTGGACACAGTTCGTAACATAATAAATTGACTGCCTTGTCATCACATAGCCTATTAATTTTGGAGCGAACAATGATGTGTCTACTAAGAAAAAAAATACTGTTTTGTGAGATGAGAGACAGCAGGGGATGTTGCAGCTACACTACAGGCCCAGCGTCTCGGAGCAAGCAGCCAAAGTGTGGGTTAAGTATCTGAAATGAATTGCCCAATGCCTGTATAACCTTATCAATTTAGATATTCCACCCCCTCCCCACGCCGTACTCCCCCTGCCATGAACGTTTCCATTGCTTAGCAATGCTGAGTTAGCTAGCTAGTAAGCTAACGATAGCTCACGGCAAGTCGTTTTAACATTTAGCTAGCAAGCTAACGATAGCTACTGTGATTGCCTAGCTAACATTACTAGCCAGATTCTCCAACTAGCTACATCCAAACAGCAGCTAACACTAACGTTAGCTGCTGTTTGGATGTAGCTAGTTGGAGAATCTGGCTAGTAATTAACTTGAGTAATTAAAGTAATTAACTTGAACAGGCGGCAGCTAGCCATAGGCTGTAACTGGTGGGTATTCAAATTTTTTAATAAGAGGACAGGTTTGGGCGGGTATTATGAACAATAGCCTAATATTATTAGGCTGTTATTTGGTTGTTTAGGCCTATATACGGTCTATGGAAGGAGCGAAACCTAACTGGACAATTCTACGCCTGGATAATTTTTTTTCGGTCCCAAAAATTAAGAAAATGTGCGGGGAATAGAGCCAACATGTTAGCGCTATGTTTGTACCAGTGGCGGCTGCTGACCAGAATCTTTGGTGAAGCAAACCCACAATTTTTTTTCTACCTGTGAAAATCTAACCCCTGCTTTACCTGTTGAGCTAGGCCTTTTTTGAGTTGTTTAACACTGACTACGTCAGCTGACCAGCTGTAGGCAAAAAAAGAGCTGGTGGCCATTTAATACAGGTTTATATTGCTTGACAACTCATCACTAGGCTGTACCATTTAAATTGAGCTGCCTTCAAATGAATAACATCAGATAGAATACAATGACAAGTAGTTATGTACACACTCATTTATTAGCTGCCAGATTATTTAATCACCTATGCATATTCAATAGATAAATACTCAAATCCACCTGCACCGTAGCTGAAATAACTTCGTTCACATCATTTTGAATCGTCTTATGCCCTATTCACTGGAGTAGTATTACCGGGGGACCTCATGTGATTTGTAGAGGTCGTCTGTGATTTTGACTGTTAATGTCATAAGTGGGATTCGAACCCTCCAGAACACTGTAAAAAAAAAAAGTTGAGAAAACTCAAATTTTTAAGGCAACTTACTTCACTCAATTTTTGAGTTTACTCAACTATCGGTAGCAGTAGTAGTACTTTTTTTTTTTTTACAGTGAAGAGACTGTGACCTGAACGCAGAGCCTCAGCCAAAAATAAATAGGCTACTATAACTAGAATATTCAAAAAAGCTCAACTGTAAGCTAGCTATATCGCTCGCTCACTCTCTCTATCTTCCGATTCTCCTCTCCAGGCAGATCAACCGCTGTGTTGAGATTTGCTTTTATAGCTGGGGCGTAGCCTGCCCTCGGTCCAAAACTTCAAGGCATACCCACCGAACTATCGGTGGACGTAGCTGTACAGGTTTCTATTTCGTAACCGAGGGAGGAATACGTCAGCGATGACATTTCTGGCCAATCACAGATTGAACGTGCAGTACCTAATGTTTTACCACTAGAGACACTTTTGAGCCAGATTCTTAAAGTTTATGCTTTTTTGCTCTGACTGCATTTGATTTGGACCAGGATCAATCAGTAATACTTAGAAAAAACCAAATATATCAGTTCTCATCTAAAATAAGTGGTTTTAGTGCTTTGTTACCCTTTAAAGAAAGCCTATGTTGTGTGTGATTGTATGATATGCATGTTCTTTTTCACCCCTTAGCTAATCAAATTTGCTGATGTTAGCTGAATATAAATTGAAGATAACTGAATGAACATTAATTATGTGATGAAAAGCACCCATTCAATGCGAATAAATGACAGAGTAAAATTGAGGATGAAAATTAAATGTTATATTATAAAACATTAGCAACTTACGGAAGTTTACCTCGAGTTCGTTTTGCAAAATAGTGGGTTTGGTCAGGTAATCGGCTTCTCCACCCGAACTGTCAATGGCGCAGCACATGGCGCACTGGGCATGGCTACTCAATCCCGCTATTGACTCTATTGCTATTTTTGGACCAGATGCGAGCAGGGCACAGCTCACAGCGGACTGCGGTGGAAGACGATATCTATATCTATTTTGCATTGATATCGCAAATGAATGTACAGTATACTATCAATGTAATAATGCATTTGTTTCAAAGGGGAATGTCTAAAATCACAAACTAAGTTTGTAGCCTATAGGCCTACTTGATCATTATTGTTTTAGTCCTATCCTTTTTATAGGTTATGTAGTGTAGTGATTGCAAAAGTCTTCAATAAATCAATAAATTCTACAGGTTGTCACTAAACTGTTTGTTTTTCCTATTTGTATTTTTAAATGACCACCTAAACAACCATTAACGAATCCACCTTGCGACTTTTGCATTGATATTATGATCAAACATGCCCACTAATCAAGCATTCAACTGTGCATTTACACAATGTCATGTGTGAATAAAATAAAATCATAAATACAAGTTAATCTATCTGTCCATGCTTGCCAAGGGTGTATGTCTTTATTCATAAGCACCATTGATCGCTACAACAATACAACACACTGTGTACAATCAAAACACGGTCGAAGTTACGTAGAATAATGACAATAATTCATTATTTAATGGCCATCCCCCAAAATAACATAATTTATACATTCACTGGCATAATTTATACATTCATTGGCAACATTGCTGCCAGTCTTTTTCACTGTTTTCTTACGCAATATGTTTTACAGTGCAGAATATTGATCATATTATCATATTAGCACTGCGCCCAGCCTAGCCTACTATTATAACGAGCTTCACTTTCCGTTCATAATATTACAAATATTACAATACTACAAATATTAGTGTCCACATCAGCATCGCACATCTGCGTTTATATCTTCTCATTCTCACAGATGGGTGTAAAAAAAGAATGGAATACAGTAGCCCCGGGACCACAATGCAGTATAATAACTGCCGCAAACAATTAAAAACAGAAATACATACTGGAATCAGCCTAACATAAAAAAAGAAAACAGGCAATGCACAATAAATAATTTGCCCATATATGGCTGTATTTGGAATAAGCATAACTGAATGTTCAGAATGTTTGCGTAACAATGGGGGCTAAGTAACTGGCCCATTCTAGCTAGCACTCAAAATACACAAAGAGAGAACTTTTGGATACATACATCATGAACAGTAAGAATAATTTTAATCATGAAGCAAATCGTGTTACAGAATACAAGAGTAACTAGTATTTGAATCAAACAAAGCAATACAACGTCTATTATAACTAACAGTGAATAACAAAGCAAATAAAAACACATAAATAAAATAACAACAAACAAAAAAAACATTATCAGATGGAAATGTGATTTTTTGTGACATTAACTGCACGAGTAGTGCTAGTAAGCATAGTTATGATAATTTCAGTCCGGACAAACTCCCTGCAGAAACTAAGAGACATCCAGTGAAACAGTTCATAGTAAATCGCCAGCTTGTTCAGTCTAACAGGAGCCTGTACCTACACTGTAAAAAATACCATAAAAAACAGCAGCAATGTTGCCAGTGAAAAACAACTTAATGAAGGGGGAAAAATGTATGAATCCTCTTATTTTATGGGATGACTTAAATAATGAGCTATTGCTGTTATTCTACATGACTTTGACAGTGTTAAAGTGTACCGTGGAAAAAAACTATTTTTGAAGTAAAATGTTTGTAAAAAAAAATTCAAAACACTGTCAAAGTCATTTAGGATAATTATTTAAAGGGATAGTTCGGAATTTTGGACATAATGTCTCAATTACGACTTACCCATGATGTAGTTGATTGATGGAAACCATTTTCAGATAATTCCATGCTGTCCCTTCTTTTGGACATACACACATTGCTAATGCTAGCGCAACTCTGAGGTATCGAGTAGCATCCACTACCAAACGCACTTAAACACTCCACAGTGCACCCAAAGCAAATAAAATACGACGACAGTCTATCGGGGTTATTTTCAGTGATTATACCATCATTTTCCAAGTCAAACTATTGTTGAATCCTTTACCATTCCAAACATGCAAAATCTCATTTAAATATAGCTGTTTGCAGCTGGAGTAATTTACATGATGACTTTTAGTTGATCACCAGCATGGTGTGAAATGATAACACGTGCAAATACTTTGGCTGCGCCCTCAAAATAATACCCCTTATTTGGGATCTTAGTAAATCGATCCCATAGTGTAATGTAACACAGCTGAATTGCACATTATTTCCACTATAAATGATTGGCATTTGACACTTTCACATTCTCTTCAGATGGTAAGATGGTTCCCTTCAGAAGGGGCAAGTTACATTAAATAATTCAGGAAACATTGGGTAGCATTGCTTTGGAATATGGCTTGTTTAATTTGTGTGAGCTAAGATAGCCAATATTGTTTGTTCTAACTCATTTTGATATCAATACTTTTAATGGCAGGCCTAGATTTTGCTAGTTTTATTATAGACAGTGTTCTGTATGTATGAATAACTTGGAATTTTTGTATGTTGAATACATTATTTGTTGAGATACTTACTTACACCCACAAATTTTAAATAAACCAGAACTGTCCCTGAAAATGAATTACAACAGGGCCCTCCCTCAAGCCTGGGGATTTGACAGGTGATGGAGGGAGGGAGAGAGGGAGGGGGAGAGAGAGCGAGAGAGAGAGAGAGAGAGAGAGAGGGGTGGAGCTGAGCTTTGAGGTTGAGGAACAATGCAATTGTTTTTACGTGGCTTTATTTTTAACAATATGATGAAAAATGTAGGCCCCTGTTTTTTTGGGATAGCTGCGGACTGGTGCCCTGGTTTGTGCCTGTATAAAATTGTTAATTTTAACATTTTGGAGAAAACAGAACAGAGTGATGTTAGAAAAAGATGGTAAGCAATCAGACAATAGCATGCAGCACTATGCCCCAGGGGGAGGTCAGTGGCATCTTCACGCTGTTTGTCTCCATCTCCCTCCATCGCCTGCTCTCTTTCTTATTCTCTCATTCCCTCTCCTTCTCTGTCCCTCTCTCAATCTCCCTCCTTGTCTCTATCTGCCTCCATCATTTTCTTTTTCTCCCTCCTCCTTGCTCTCCCTCTTTCTCTTTTTCTGTCATTCTCTTGCTATATCTCCCTCCCTTTTTTCCTCCCATCTTGCTTCCTATTGCTCTCTGTCTCTCTCCCTTTCTCTCATCCTATCTCTCTCTCTCTCTTTCTCTCTCTCTCTCTCTCTCTTTCTCTGCAGCAAGCTGTAACCTTCAGCTCACCTCCACAGGAGAATGACCCTGCCTCTCCCACACCCCATCCTTCACCCTTTAAAACGCAGGTCCTACAGCAACACGCCACACTGTACAAACACCAGCACAGCACATGCAGCATGTCTCCCTAATTCACAAAGCAGCCATGAATGAGCTTGACTTCAGTTCGGGAAGAATATCACAATATATACAAAAAAAATCAATCAAATGCAAAAACGACAAAGCTGTCCTGTCTTTTCCTTTGGATACATTTCTTCGAAAAGGCTGCATGATGCATGATTGCCACTTGATGACCATCCATGTGCATGGCAATCATATGAATTCTTTTTAAATATGACGCCATAAACCACAATTAAAACCCCAGTGTTATAGTGGAATGTTAATACATATAATCCAATAATCTTTCAAGATTTTATTACGCATTTAATTTTTTTATTACACTATTTCTGATTTTTTCTTTTAAGTGATCTGTTCAGAAGCATTCTAGCCAAATTCATGTAACAAAGGTAAACCTCTGTCGGAAAATATAAAACTTGGAATGGATACTGTTTATCATTTTCAGCATGTGTATGCATAGCAATGTGCTGTATTCTTGTATTACAAATTATCTATATATTCTAAAAACCGCATATATTATTAATTGATATATTAACATTGAAATTTGTTGGTGTAATTTCGTGTTCAGTGTATATAATAAAATGTTAAAAATACAACTAAATCATAAAAACACTAAAACAAATTGTGTGGAATTATCTGGTACTTAATTTTTTATACTGTAGCAGAAATGCAATCGCAAAAATTAATTATTTGAATATATGGTTCATTTAATTTTGCAATCATGTAACATAAACTATCATGGCTGATATGATTCACCTAATATATGAGCTTATTATTTCCTGTATAAAATTAGCTGGTGTCCTTATCCAGGGTGAATTATACAGAAAGGACAGATAAGACAGATAGAAAAAGTTACACACACATACACACCATGCTAGTCTTCTTTTGGCATTTGATGTTGGCCGTCAGCCATTTTGTTGCTCAGGCCTTGCCAGTTTATGCAAGTACTGTGTGTTCACACATTGACTATTTATAGAACAATGAAGAACAACAGACTGTTCAAGGTCACAGCTCAAGGTCAAGACCACTGCAGTCCCCCACCTGTGACCCTACAAATACTCCATCCACACCACAATTTCACTTGCAATACAGACAAAGGTACACTGGTAGGAAATATATGCATTTACATTTTTTGGGTCACTATCCAAATTTCTAACCTTACGTGTTTTTGAATGCTTATGGTTACGCTTAAAGAGGTTAACAGCACATTACAGTGGAAGCCAGTATTTCGACTTAGCATGTTTCCTGTGATGACATATCATGCTCATTTTAGGATTTAGTACAGTAAATTTGTTACATATAGCTCCTTTAAGTGACGTACTGAATATGAGAATTAAACACATGTAATTAAACTGCACGTATTGGGACTCATTCATGAAGTGTGAGCAGAATGAATTTGTGCGTAAAATCGTGCTTATTAGCAATTTTGTTCGTATTTTGCATTCTGCATTTGTTGGTACGTACTGTACAAACAAACTTTACACCTGCTCAGGAGCACGCCTACTGTGTTCGTAAATTCAAAATGCCACTAAATGTAGCTTCTGGGGGCTTTTGTCCAGCCAGCACATGGCGTGTGGCGAGCCATCGCACTGGCGAAGTGGAAAATTCGTCATGGATTTTCATGCAAGCCTGTTTGAATCACCGTACGCCGATGTGGGAGGAGAGCCACTGTGTGGGGTGTGTCAGTCCAGATCGTAGGAGCGCAGTTTTGGTGAGCCTGGTTACAATTTTGCAGTCAGATTAGACTGCGATTCACGCTTGCATCGCCGCCTGCTCAAACCAGGTTTATGGGGTAACTCACATGGCAAGTTGGTAATTTCGGGGCTTTCCCAAGCAATGTATGGATGACCATAACCTATTCAAAAGCCAATCAACCGTTTTCGTGGATCTTATGCTTCCAAATTGACTTTAATATCAATCCCCCAAGCAGGAAAAAATGTGCATTTATCGTGCATTGCCTCTTTTGTCTTTTTATGTTAGGCTAGCTGATTCCTGTATTTATTTCAGTCTTTAATTGTTTATGGCTTTTATTATACTGCATTGTGGTCCCGGGGGTACTGTATTCCGTCATTTTTCTTACACCCGTCTGTAATGAGAAGAATGACAATAAACATAGTTGTGCGATGCTGATGTGGACACTGTAGTATTTGTAGTCTACAGAGGAATTAGTGAGGGGTGCCGTGCGTGCAGCGCACCCATATGAATAGGCTACTCATGGGTAGCCACCAGTCCCATAAGGAATCGTCCCGTAATTCAGAATTAAATGTTGCGTTCCGTATTGAATCAATACGGGAGGGGATTTGTTCCGTATTTTCATAAACAAAGCTCCACACGTCCGCTTAGCCCTGCCTTCTCGCAGCACGCCACTATTGGTTAAGCTGCCTTTCAGTCATTATTAATAGGCTACTTAAAGGGACTTTAGCCAACTGAGACAGGTTGCAGGGCAATCAAAAACTCAGAGCAAGTTCAAAAGTAGTAAATTACAGTGAGACTGTTTTGGTTAGTTTGTTGTAAAGTCATGGACAGTGCGATATGGTGTGTGTGTGTGAAAAACGTTAGTTGTAGCCTATTGTAGCTATCACTGTTTAACATTAACTGGACTTAGTTTAAACACGTGTTTTCGCTAACATTACAGGCTAAGTGTGCACTAATTCGAGCTTTAATTCCAGTGTTAATCAAATGTTTGAAAATTCCTCTAATTTGAATGTCTGAAAGGCTAGCTCCGCCCCTGATTGTAGTATCTCATTTGAAAAGATCAGTCCTAATGTGGTAGGGGGGCGTGGTTTTAGGCGCTGCCGGCAAGAGAGAGAGTGAACGCGTGTGGTTTGTGGAGCCGACACAGCTCTCGGGAATCACGCAATTGGTAACGATTGATTGTGTTATTGATTGTATCAATTAACCAATTGCCTTGATTGTTCGACAGTGAGCCTGAGTGCATAAAAGCCGGCCGGAACATCTGCGGGGAGAAGAGCGGAAGACCACGCAGATGTATATATGTATAATAAATCCAGAGAGAACAAAATAAAAACCGTGTTCTCACTATAACCGTCTGATTACTGTCTCTGCACGAGAGCGGTGGTGCTCACTTCGCCACACCTAATTATAATTATCAACATTCTTCACTGTAAGAAATATCAGCCATAGCAACCAGCCATAGAATTAACGACAAGAGGTTTTTTTTAACAACGGTCCAAATAGAACTCGGCCTGTGGCCTTGTGCCTTCGACCGAATGACAGCCATGCTGATATACAGTATAACAGCACTCCCTCTCGCGTGATATTGCTTCAGGAGATTAGCAAACTATACCATGTCAGGCTTGTCATATGTGCAGAGAAGTATTCCAGCCAGGAATAACCCAGGCAGGTGTTACACATTGATTGCGGACGTGGTTATGGAGAGCCACCCCACCATAGCCCCCCCCCTTGCTAAACACATGAGATGAGACGGTGCAATATAAAAACAACAAAAAATATTGTAATATTATTATTATTATTATTGTAGTAGTAGTGGCAAGAGTAGTAGCAGTAGCGGTACTAGTACTACTAAACTAGAAGGGCACTGGTTCAGATGGCATGGAGGCACTTAACCGGAACAGAGTGTGCCAGGGTGCAGGGGGAAGGAGGAAGAGGGCGAGGGATGAATGCACAAGCTAATGTATAAACTAAGGCGTAAATGTGAGCTTTGTGAGTGCAGCCCGGGAGAGGAAGGAGAGCAGTGCAGCCAGGGCCCACCGGCTCGTCTAGAGAGAACGGTCTCCCTTGTGCCCGTGGAGGACAGGTGGGCACCCCCCCCCAGTGGCACAGTGACGCCTCGTGTCAGAGACCGGGGGTAATTAAGGCAGCGCTCTGTGGATCGCCCGGGGGGGGGGGGGGGGGGGGGGCAGACATGTGAGTAAGCATTTCTGTGCCTGCCCTGGGGCTACAGACAGCAGCCAGCACAGGGACTCGCCAAATTACTGTCTCCCAATTTGCTTTCATGAATATTTAGAGGGACAAGGTAGAAGAAAGGGGCGGCTGTCTCTTCGCCGCCAACGTGCAAGAGAGACACGCTCTCTGAAGTCAGGAGGGTAAAGACAGGAGCCCCGTGGTGCGCAGCATCAAGGGCCGCTTTTAAAGAAAACCGTTTCAATCTTTTAAACAGGTTGATCTGAATGAACCGCTGCGTACATTTGTTTAAAAGCCGACGCTCTCCGCGAAAGCGGCGTAGATCGCCGTCAATTACATTAGGTATGCTGATGTCTGAATCACACTAGGACTCGCTAGAGTTTGATGAGGAAGCATGCTTCGCTGAGCTAAAGTAGCTCTGTTATCTGTAACTAAAGTAGCTCCCGCAGTTGTCGCTAAAGCAAATGAATGACTAACTTGACTGTTGGATCAGAGTAAAGCACACAAGCGCTTGCCCTGCTAATGATTTAAGAAAGAGATGTTTTAGTACAGGTATTCTAGTGATTTAACAAATACCGGCTTACAAAAATAATAAATACTGGGTCACAAAAGGAACGTTTAGCTCCATTTAATTAATTTAGGGGCATCTCTAGGCTAGCTTCACTTGGAGCCAGGGATTAATTTAATATTTTCCACCCATCGAACTGGCTCTGGGTCTTCAGGTTTTTGACAACCTCAGTAAAACCTACTGTGTCACACTGTGGCAATGCAATGCTAATCAATTATGTTTTTTTGTTATTATTATTGGTCAATTGAGGTTTACAGTTGGGCTTGGTTTTGTTAGTGTAACCCATACAAAAAACCAGAACCAAAAAAAAACATGGACGTGGGGTTTAGATAATAAAGTGCGCTCTCCCTGTTGATCTAGTAATCCCGAATCCCCCAATGCAGCGATCAGGACATTGACAGCTCATACACAATGACTCAGTGCCTGATTATGTTTTAATGCATGTTTTATTATATGCATAGATAATGCAGTTTATCTATAAATGTGATCCATCATAAAGCATGACATTTTACGTATAACTGCTTTATAAATATCATGCTGACGACGGTGCAACAAACAAGCATTTGTGCTTATAATTAAGCAATATTAGCAAGTGTAACTTTTTTGTTTGCTTCTGTGCACCTTGCAAAAATTTTTTTTTGCATTTCATTGATGAACTACCAAACTGAAAATCCTGTGTAAGAAATGAGAAACGGCAACACTCGATTAAACCGATTATTCAGAATGGAATGCAAGCTGCAGCGTGCTGTAGATAGATGGAACAAGAGTCCTGAGACACATTTTCATCCATACAGACCCGGCTATTTTTATGTCTCTTAGCAACCCAGTGGTAATCCTACTGGCAGGTTTTCTGTGATGAGGAAAGGTAAGCTAACTACGGCAGTACACGGTAACCGGCATGCAAACCAAAACATCCCGCCAGCACAATGCCCCCGGCACATCGCGACACTGAGAACAGAACGCACTGTACATACATAACAAGTTGATCAATTACTGTTTTTTGAGTCAATGAGTGAAGCGCAGCACAGAAACACAGTGTCTGTTGAATAATGATCCAGCACTCCTAAACTACTAAAGGCCCAAGTATGCGATTCAACACAAAATAGACAGTTTTTTTTTATTGGGGACCAAGCAGCGTAGCTGCTGGTACCCTATTGTATCTGTTCAGATTCTTTTTCTTTTTTTTTCTCAGTTTTCACCTAAAATTCCTGTGAGCTGGTTTGGCCTAGAATCACCAAACGTGGCATGCTTGTTGGGATTGCCAAACTCTTGGATCCTCTATATTATGACGCAGATTGAACACCTGGTGGCGCTGTAGTACACGTGACAAAATTTTGACATTGACACGCCCACTGCCGATGCCCCGTTTCACCTAGAGTCACAAGATTTGATATCCAGGTCCCTTTGCTCATTCTGAACAAATTTGCCTCAAGCACCCATAAAGTCCCGCCATATTGTTTTAGTTGCTAATTAGCATTATTTGTAAAACGCTTAAAATGCTACTCCTCCTACAAAAATTGACCAATTGAGATGAAACTTGGTGTACACACTCCTTAGACCATGTCTCATAAAAGAATTCTGATATTTGTAAAGATGGCCGAATGACGAGCCAATGAATTTTCACTGGGCGTGGCTTAATCACAAAAATGCTAATAATTCCAAAACGATTTGACAGAAAGCTATGAAACTTGGTAGGTCTGTTAGGAGTACCATTAGGACTTGACCTCTATAGTTTTATCCCAATTGAGCCATGTGGTGGCGCTATAGAGTTCCAAATATAAAGAAATATTTAAAAAATTCACTAAAAATCACAGTTCCTTTGCAGAGATGTATAACTTGCTACAGTAACAAAGAGCCGGATTTGGATCATAGAACTTTACTAATTTGGTGGGCGCCATCTTGAATTTGCTGACATTTTGGCTTAAATGTACTCATTTATTACTTCTTTGAGTTTTTCCTTAACCGCTTGGCTGATTATCATGAAACTTGGCAAATAGTTAGACGTTGTCATCTCATAAGCTCACACCAAATTACGTGGTGATAGGCCAGTTGGTGGCGCTGTAGTGCACGTGTAAATATTGTGACATTGACACGCCCACTGCCGACGCCCCGTTTGGCCTAGATTCACAAAAATGTGGTATACAGGGTCCCCTCCTGCTCATGTTGAACAAATTTACCTCAAGGATCCATGAAGTTAGCCATATTTGATTTTCCGCTAATGAGCATTTTTTGTAAAACACAAACTCCTTAGACCAGGGGTTCCCAAACCGGTCCTGGGGACCCCCTGTGTATGCTGGTTTTCGTTGCAACCACAGTTGCAATCCCAGAATTTTAACAAGCTGTAAATTTTTCTTAATTAGGTGCTTTTCATGTTTTGGAGGAATTATTCACCCTCTTAAACCACATTATGTCAGAAATAGCTATGCATGCCATGTAATTGTGCTATATTGCAACAATTACATAAAAAGAGGTTACAAAATTATGTATTTTCACTCAAATTAAAGAGTGAAGTGAATAAATAGGATCCTACTTAGGTTAATTAAGTTGTCCTAATTCGTAGGCGTTTAACTCATAATTTTTTTCTTTAAGCTTATTAACACAATGCAGGTTTGGCTCGTTATCATTTGCTTTGTGTTTGAATTCTTCATTATCTACCAAATGGTTAGTTTTAGTGGCCATGTGTCCACACTTTCACCAATTAGGAGCCTATTGATTCAAATCAGTCTTTAAATGGATCTGTTAAATAATTTTCTTATCTTTTTTAAATAATATAGCACAATAAGCACAATGTGAACATGGGGTGTTTATTCTACATGGCATCCATAGCTATTTTTGATATAATGTGGCTTAAGAGGGCAAATAATTCCTCTTAACATGACAAGCACCTAATTAAGAAAAATTAACAGCTTGTTAACATTCTGGAATTGCAACTGTGGTTGCAACGAAAACCAGCATACACAGGGGGTCCCCAGGACCGGTTTGGGAACCCCTGCCTTAGACCATGCTTCATAAAAGTTCTATACAGAATTTTGATATTTTAAAAGATGGCCGAATAACAAGCCAATTAATTTTCAATGGGCGTGACTTATCACGAAAATGCTGATAATTCCAAAATCATTTGACAGAAAGTTATGAAACCTGGTAGATCTATTAAGAGTAACATGAGGAATTGACCTCTACAGTTTCAACCCAATTGAGTCACGTGGTGGTGCAATATAGATCCAAATATAAGAAAATATTTAAAAATTCCCTAAAAATCATTGACACGCCCACTGCATGCGCCCCGTTTTATCTAGAGTCACAAAATGAGGTCCTTCTGCTCATACTGAACAAATTTCTCTCAAGGAACCATCAAGTTAGCCCTATTGGATTTTCCGCTAATTAGCATTACTTGTAAAACACTTAAAATACTACTCCTCCTATAAAATTTGACCAATTTACATGAAACCTGGTAAACACACTCCTTACACCATGCATCATAAAACGTATATACAGAATTTTGATATTTTAAAAGATGGCCGAATGACGAGCCAATAAATATCCAGTGGGCGTGGCTTATCACAAAAATGCTAATAATTCCAAAACCATTTCACAGAAAGTTATGAAACTTGGAAGGTCTTTTAACAGTAACATCTGGACCTGACCTCTCCAGTTTCAACCCAATCGAGCCACGTGGTGGCGCTATAGAGATCCAAATATAAGAAAATATTAAAAAATTCACTAAAAATCATTGACACGCCCACTGCCGACGCCCCGTTTGATCTACAGTCACAAAATTTGGTGGATACATCCCGCTACTCCTGCCCAACAAATTTGCCTCAAGAAACCATGAAGTCTGCCATCTTCGATTTTCCGCTAATTAGCATTTTTTGTAAAACACTTAAAATGCTACTCCTCCTACAGAATTAGACCAATTTGCACCAAACCTGTTCAAGAGACTCAACCCGCATCCCTACCTAGATGCATTACTTTATTAAGGCGTATGTCAAAAATTGGCCGAATGAGAAGCCAATGAATTTTGCATTGGGCGTGGCTTATCGCACAAATGCTAGTACTTCTAAAACTGTTTCATATAAAGTTCTGAAACTTGGTGGGTTGATTGAGAGTTAGATCAAGACTTGAGACCTGCAGTTTTAACCCAATCAATCTGCCTGGTGGCACTAAAGAAATATAAATGTTGGGATGGCAGGTATGCCATCCGCCAAGTACACTATCTCTGCTTCAGAGGCCGTCTACCTACTATACCACCTGGGAAATTTCCTGTAGCTTAGTGGTTAAGGCATTTGACTGCCGTGTAGTAGGTTGGTGGTTCGATCCCCACCTGTTCCAAAGTTTTTTTGAGGCACACAATGTGCACGTCATTGTAAGAATGTTCTTTTTATTGCAAAGGCTAGGAAATTTCACAATATTACCTGTTGTCTGTTTGAATTATGAAGTCAGTAAGCCAAAACAATCTGATACCGCAACACACAAGTCTTATTTGGCCTCCTCATTTCTGTTAACTTGCTTTGGCCTAGTGGATACAGTATTGGCTTTCCATGTCTGTGGTCCGCGGTTCAATTCCGGCTTGGTACCAATGGCTAGGTTAATGTTTGGCAAAACTATTGTGCAAATGCTATGCTTCTTTTAATGTTGTTTTCACATTAAGAAACACCTTTTTATTGCAAAAGTTAAGAAATTTAACAGTATTAACTGTTCACTGTTTCACTTGTACTTAAAAGACTTAGGGCTCTATTTTAATAAACCAAACGCAATGGTGAACGCAAGAGTAATCGCTTGGCGGTATCGCTCTGAGGGCGTGTCGGCGAGAAATTTGGTAATTTCATGACGGCAATCTTGGCGCACCTTATGGCGGTATTGCTAAAAGGCTGGGTTTAAACGTCCAAGGTGTGTCTCTATGGTAGCCAATCAAATTGTTGTTCTCATGCTTTAAAAAAAAGCCAGTTGGAACACAATCGCTCCATGCAATTTCATAATGAGCAACCCAAACGCACTGGACCGTCAACTTGGATGTGTGTATGATTCTACGTGGGAACATGCATTGAAATGTTCATTTTAAAAGCTGATCCGATACTTACCATTTATCTAGCCATATTAAACCGCTCAGTCAGTTGATTTCTCTTTGCTCTGGCTGTGATGGGGACCGCGACCACTGGTGCAGTTGGGGGCAAGCTAATTTTGTCGCATGTCACCTGGACATTGATGTGTTCCTTTGCGATTGACGAAAACTATTGCATGCTCGGGTGGTGCGCGGATTTGTATGTGCGTGCAGTCGATAGCACTTGAGAAAAAATGCGAGTTTTGACTTTTTACTGCATTCATTGTCCGTATAGTTGAGGAAGGACACCCGCTGAAAGTATATCCTTTCTGTGTATTGTGTAGTGGTAGGCTTATGATTCAACTGTGCCAATGTGTAATTTATATATTATAGGCTATTGGCCTACATGATCGCAAGTTTCTTGTAAGCTGTCCTGTTTTATTCTAGTAGTTTAAATTAAAATTAATTAATTAATAATAATTATAGGCTATTTGTTCATTAAATGGAAGTGTAATGTTGGCATCACCTATAGACACTACATAGAACTACATGACTAATAAGTTACCAAATTGCCAGAGTCTATTGCGTTTCCGCTAAGAGGTGGTTCCAGCTGATCATAACGCAATGGGTTTTCGTTGGTTCAAATTGTCACTGAGCCGAAAGTATTTTAGAACACGCCCCAGACAGCGCCACCCATCCCACTGCAGCGCAACCGAAAGGATGTTATGTTGAGAATTTGTTGATCCTAGCGGTATTGATGAGAAACGCCCTAGCGCCAGTTTTAAGACGTTGATGCTGTCAACAAGCTTGCGTTTGACTATACCGTCCCCTTGCGCTGGTTTGAAAATAGAGCCCTTAATACGCAAGCTCTTACTGGATCAGGTTAAGATACCATCAACAATGGCAAAAGCCCTGATTAGAAACAAATATTTGTATTTTGGGTCAACCCTGTCTAGAGTTGTTCTACCATTTTGCAGTTTCTGTGTTTGACAAATGCCGCTAATGCCGCTCGGTCCCCGGAAATCGCTGCTTGCAGCTATATTTGTTCTTGTATTTGTTTTCCAATATCCAGCTTTCTTTAGAATAATGACATATCGTTCCAGAGGTCTTGTTCATTGAAGTCTGTATGCATGCCGCAAAGCCGGCAACACACACAATACCCAAAATGCTTGCATTAACACTTACAAGGCTGCAGCAGGATAGTGTTGTGGTTAAGGATCTTGGCTTATAACACAAAAGGTTTTAGGTCTAAATCCCAGGTGTATGTATGTGTGGACTATGTGTTTTAAAAAGTAACTTATTTAAGTCACTGTGGTAAAAATGTGCTAAGCATACATATGTTTTACATTTTACATTTCAACATTTAGCAGATGTTCTTTTCAGTGTGACTTTTTGCATAAAACCCATTTATACAACTGGATATTTATTGAAGCAATTCAAAGGTACAACGGCAGTGCCCCAGCTGGAAATCGAATCCACAATCTTACAAGCACAGTTATAGATAATATAGACTACACACTGTATGTATGCTGTAGCCTAATAAATATAATATAGCACACTGCTTAAGTTCTGAACCCCCAAGTGCTCAGACACCTCTGGCTCAGAAGCCATGATTTGGGCAGCTGGGTGGCCCATTCTGTTAAGACACTGTTCCAGTGTGTGGATGTGTCCCACAGTTTCTTAAATACAGACTGTGTCAGTCACAGCTGTGGCTGGGAGCACCGCGGAGCGCAAGCTAATTTGCCGTAGCATCTGTCTCTGTTTGTGGCTCGTCGCACGCCAGCGATTCCTCTGGTCCGCCAGGCACCTGCAGTCTGCCTGCCCCAGCTGCGCATGAACAGTGCTCCTCTGACACAAACACTGCGCAGTTCAACTAGTGGACCGCACAGTGAAAAGAAGCAATGGCTCGCAGAACAAGCTTCGAAGGCGAGCATGTGATTTACTGCAAATGACTGTGAATCAACAGAGGTGATATTGAGACCGGCCAAGAAGTATGGTTGGGAATCCCAAATTGGGAGAAGACGACGGGGAAAAGAGGAGGCCGCAATTCTACTGACCCACTTTAGTTTTAGGTCAGTTTCACTTGGTGCGAGCAAGAGGTGTTTCCGTGGAACATTGACCCAAGCTGACAGCATGGCCACTAAAATTAGACAACACTCCCGACCACAGTCAAGTCCGGCAGAAGACCTGCGTTCATCCCTCACCCTAGCCTGGCAGAACATTCTTGTTTTGTGTATCACTGATGACTCGCATTTGAAAATAACTTGTGTACTGATGATCAGTCGATCAATCAATCACTTAATAAATCCGTCATTTACAATCAGGTTGTCACAGCAGTTTGCAAGGGAAATTTTGGGAAATGGGAAAACAGAGAAGAAAAGGTTGAGCCAGTTCAGGAAAAACTTGACATTGATTCCACAACCCTTTCCAGGGTGATAAAGTTGAACTCGGTGGGCTGTATATAATGTATCATAATGTATATAATGTTATATACAGTGCCCTCCACAATTATTGGCACCTCTGGTAAAGATGAGCACCCCTGCATTTAATACTTTGCACAACCTCCCAATAAAACAGCACTGAGTCTTCTCCCGTAACATCTAATCTCTCCAGATGAGTCCAAGGTCCTCCTCTTCAGCTCAGCCCACAGGTTTCCAATGGGGTTTAGGTCAGGGGACTGAGATGGCCATGGAAGAAGCTTGATTTTGTGTTTATTTAACCATTTTTGTGTTGATTTGGACGTATGTTTTGGATCATTGTCCTGCTGGAAGACCCAACTGCAACCCAGTTTTAGTTTCCTGGCAGAGGCAACCAGATTCAGATTTAAAATTTCCTGGTATTTCATGGAGTTCATGATGCCATGTACCCTAACAAGGTTCCCAGGGCCTTTGGAGGAAAAACAGCCGAAAAGATAAATTTTCGTTTCATCTGACCATAGAACACGGTTCCCGTCAAAGTTCCAGTAGCGTTTAGCAAACTCCAGGCGCTTACGTTTGTGGTGAAATGACAGGAAAGGCTTTTTTCTGGCATGCCTTCCAAATAATTTGTTGGCATGGAGGTGACATCTAATGGTAGTTTTGGAGACTTGATGACCCCAAGATGCTACTTTCCTCTGTAATTGTCCAACAGTGATCCTTGGGGATTTTTTTGCCTCTCTTACCATCCTCCTCACTGTGCGTGGGGGCAAAATAAAAGGGGGGTCCTCTTCCAGGCAAGTTTGTAACAGTTCCAGTTGCTTTGAACTTTTTAAGCATTGCCTTAACGGTAGAGTAGCTTTTTTTTTATAGCCATTCCCTGACTTATGAAGCTCAACACACTTTTCCCACATTTGATTTGTGTGTTCTCTTATCTTTCCCATATTGATGTGTGAATAAGGGAATATGGCCTCTTTGTTACCTCATATTTATACCCCAGTGAAACAGAAAGTCATGGATTACTGCTTGAAAGTTCCTAAACACTCTGATCAACTTTAAAAATTAAAATATAAATGGAAAAAATGCTTCCGTTACATTTTGTTCATAAGAATTTCTAGGGGTGCCAATAATTGTGGCACACATGGTTTTGTTAAAAGTAATTTTAAAAAAATTGTAATGATTTTTTTTTCTCAGAATAAATTTACTTCAATTAAAGGTTGGATTTTTCTTGTTTTTTCAGTGTGAGATTAAGCTAATTCAACAAAAGGTGAATTTTTTTATAACCCTTTTTACTCATCTTTACCAGGGGTGCCAATAATTGTGGAGGGCACTGTATACTGGATGTATCATAGTCATTCACCTCAATCTATTTTATCGTGGAATATACATACCAAACAGAAGCTCATATTTCACCTTCACTCATTAACAAACAAATATGTTTTTCAGTGCACAGGATAAATAAATGTTCAACCTTAATGGCGTTTCTGGGATCAGCAGCAGTGGAGCAGCCTGTGAGACAGGAGCAGCCGAAATCCAAAGCACCATATAGGGTCACGTTAGGACGGCGCACATACAGCCAATCATGCGGGTCAGGCGAAACAGGTCCACAGATTACCCAGAAGGCAGTTTTGCTGTCATAATAACTCACTGTGATTGGCACAGCAGAAATGCATGTTTAGCCTACAGGAACTTGAGAAGATAAGAAAGCATTACGGTGGTACAGAACACTAAAAGGCCAATGACGATGACAGTTTTTTACTGAACACACAACTGGTTTCATTTTCATTTGTAAGAGCAAACTGTGTTGATTTTGAATTAGAATGCACACTATTTAATTACACTTCAAAATCAAGCTTATGCAAAATTACACTATTGTTCACCATTGTGGAAACATGTAGTTCTGTCTGCCTTTTTACAGATAAATCAAGACAGCTTTAATGCTTTAAATTGAATTAAAGCTTTTGTTCAACCTTAATGCTGTGCTCCTCAAACCGTGGTCCTGGAGAGCTGCAGTGTCTGCTGACACCAAATAATTCAGGCCCAAGAAACAAAGTGAGATGAGCTGACCCTGTAATCAGCTGTTTTAATAGATCAACGAGGTTCCGAGTAACGATGAACACCGTCACGGGCCCCACACGCCAGGACTGAAGGACGTCCGCTTTAACGTCCGATACCGCTGCAAAGGTGCGGCGCGATCGGCCCTGACGCACAGCCATGAGCGCCGTCAGGTGAACATCTGGCGTGGCACGCTCACGGCAACAACCTGCCAGCTGGCTCCTCTGGTCTTATTAGTAGTACGCTAATCATCGCAGTTTAAACCTGTGAAATGCACCCCGCCCCCCCCCCCCCCATACAAATTAACCATCTTCATTATATCCCTCTATAAAAAAAAACTGTTTATTTTTAAAATGCACACCCAGAGCCCCCTACCCGCCCCCCTCTCCCACTTTATATTTTCAATCAGTGTGTCCGGTTCCCTCGCCCGGAAAATGCTTCTCTCACACTCTTGGCTCCCTGTTTTTTTACCCCAATGCATGCTAACCCTGTGACAGGGGACGTTAGCTCTATAAAAGCCAGGCAGCCAAGCAGACACAAATGTATTCTGAGCGTTTAGCACTCAGGATTAATCAAATTATAATTTAATCATCTGATCAAACAGCAATTAGCATAATCACTTCTGGGGACGGGCTGATAGAGGGGGAGAAGAGGCCCATTATAGACCTCGGGCAAGCAACACATTAATGAGACATTTACAAGAATTAAAAAGTTACATATTCCTGGGAACTCGTGCAGACTTTCAAATGTTAATCTGGGTTTTTTTTTTCATCCTGCGAGGCCACAGTAAAACGCATCAAATGATGGGTGAAAATCAGCGCCAAATAGTAATAAAAGATGAACTCTAATCACTGCTGCTAGTTCACACATCACTGCGTGTCGGTTAGAATGAACTGTCAGCTTGCCGACAGCACAGTGTTAAGACATATTAGAAGCATGCACTCGCACACGTGCACACAAAGGCTTAAAACGCACACACAAACACATATACTCACAAACACATATGCATGCAAAAATGGTCTCTATATAAGTAAAGTAGAACTGCTTGTTAGTCACACAAAATTAGAATTTTCACCACAGTAAAAATCATTGGGCCTCATTTACCAATCACTCTACGAACAAATTTGTTCTGAAGACGTTCTTTAAAACGTTTTAACAAACAACCCCGGGAATAACTGATGTTTGAGTTCTGAGCTTATGTTGAATGCAAGAAAAAATGCCAAATAAGAAAACATTGGTGAATGCCAGAATGTTCATTAAAACATTTTAAAGAAAGTCTCAAGACCAAATTTGTTTGTAGAATGGTTGGTGAATGAGGCCCATTGTTGATAATACTGCAGTTACCCTGAGGTGATCTGACAATCCCCCTTTCACAAAAATATCTCATCAGACAGGGCATCCAGACGTTTATGGAGCCAGTTCTGCTCCAAGTTCTTGTTTGTTTTTTGTTTTCCAGCGTGGCGCGATCAACCAGGCTGGACTTCCTGTTGGCAGCTAACAGCGCCGTGACTTCCCGTCGACAGCTGCAGACACGCAGGTGTTCTGACTGGAAGGGCGGAGGATGAGAGCACGGCGCGTTGTCTCCTCTCTCAAAGAGCTACAGAGAGGGCGAGACGGCGGCGTCTGTCAGCGTCTCACAAAATGCGAGGCGAGGATTGGCTGTCACAGCGCCGCGCGCCGCCCGCAAGCCGGGGGACAGGAACAGCCTCAGATCCCGGTCCTTAAGGTGGCCCGTTCGCTCCACTGCCGCGTACTGTCACTGCTCGTGTCACGGTGACACTGTTGTGCCGGAGCGTTGCTATTCTGTCAGAGTCGCTGAAATGCATTATCCCCCTAACTTTCAGTAAAACCGTTACAGATGTCATTGTAAATTGTAAAATTGTTTAAAAAAATAAAAAAAAGTTTAATCACCTATATTTTTACATCTGTAATTTTGGAATGTTGCTCACAATTAGTCCCACTGCTGCAATGTCCTCCGTCGATTTGAGGGTGGATGGGGATGCGTGCCAAGTGTGTGTGTCCTTTGAGGCTTGTGCTGCCAGCCAAACTGCAGGCCACCAGGTGAGCAGTGCATCTATTAAGCTGTGGGACTCTGCACTCGTACAGCTGGTGGAGGCAGGCTTCATGTAGCCTGCTGATCAGAGGAATTGCTGTTTTGCAATGACTTCTAAATGGCCTGCCAACTGAAACCCATCCACTCTGGGTGACAGCCACAGTCAGCACCCGCACGGTCAGGAGTGAATTCAACACCTTCGGGGCTTTCACGTTTATACTAATGTAATATATTCAACATATTAGCATCAATATTGACAAATATTTGATTGAATGAAATCATTTCATGCTGCACAATCTTTTTATGAGTGAAACACTTTTTACTTAAAATATTATACAATCCAAAAAAGTAATCATCAAGTAAAAGTGCTTGTGGCAAGGGTTGGGTAATGTTGGGAGAAACCAAAAGAACAAATTTATGCTTTCAAATCATCAAAGGCACAATAAGCTGCACATTAAACCCATGGTAAAAAGCCTTTTTTTCAGCCCATTATCAACAGATTGAACAGCAGCAAAGCTGGCTGAAAGAGATCTACCATCTAACTACATCCAGTCCCAGACACACACATGGGCTCTGCCCCCAATTTCTCAGATCAGCTCTGGCTCCAAGGTCTATAAAAGGCTCCGCCCTCAGGCACACACAGACTCCACCCCCAGGCACACACAGGCTCCTCACAGCTGATCACAATTTTTTCAGATCAGCTCTGGCTACAAGATCACTAATGCTCTGCCCCCCAAGCAGGCAAACAATTTCAGAAGCAGGCTCTTTCACTACCCCTAAACACTCAAACAGGTTCCTCTCACCCCCCAGCCTCTCTGATTAGCTATGGCTCCAAGCTCTACTCCCAGGCAATCACACAGGCCCCACCCCTAAGCACCCACACAGTCTCCGCCCCCCACCCCCCAGCCTCTCTGATTAGCTATGGCTCCAAGCTCTACTCCCAGGCACTCATACAGGCTCCGCCCTCATGTTCTCCATTTGCACCCTCCCCCATCCTATCTGAAAGACTCCACCCCTCAGGAAGGCAGACAGTTTATCTTTAAGTGATAATCATCCTCAACCTGTTTCTGACTGTTTTCTAATTAATTATCATGCTGAGATAAATACAGATCACCTATTAACAGCCAAGTCCTTTTCACCTGACTGCATTGGATGCTGTACAGTAGCTCTGCCTGTGCATGAATTCATTTTAATTCTGATAAAAGCAGTTGGTTGAAATTTTGAAAATAAATTATAGATCAATTTTATCGAATCAGAAGTATTTAATGCCACCAAATCTTTTTAGTTATTATAATGTACTATTTGTAT
Source organism: Synaphobranchus kaupii (assembly GCA_029718625.1). Taxonomy (NCBI): domain Eukaryota; kingdom Metazoa; phylum Chordata; class Actinopteri; order Anguilliformes; family Synaphobranchidae; genus Synaphobranchus; species Synaphobranchus kaupii. The sequence continues at coordinate 36,443,527 of CM056378.1, read as the reverse complement.
TATTCAATGTGAGTGTTGTGACAAAAATGCTGCCACATGGGACAGAAAATAAATAAGTAGCTGATTGTTGATCCTTATAAAAACCGGTGAGTTTTAGACTGTATTCAGTTATAGTTTTCCTTATCTGCACCACACTGGCTGCCACTGGTACGTAAAAATTTTAGCACCCCAACCCACCTTGTCCTGTATGGTCATATCTCTGGATAAATATCACATGCATGCAGACAAGCGTGCAGACACACACACACACACACACACACAATGTCAGAATGGCAGATAGGTTAATGCATGAATAAACCTGAGTATAATGTTCATAACAGTTTCTGGTTTCTTAGGCCAAAAGCTTCACATGTTCAAGGCTTTTGTTTTGCGAATTCTAATGTACTTGCAGCACATACACAGTGAATGCAATTCACCGTAGAAAAGTGAATGGGCACATCCTGAACTAGACAGCAGTGCTAAACATTATATCCATGCACTGCATTATTGCCACACCTAACACTGACACGTGCTTTGTGAATTTGTATGGTGCCCATGCGTACAGGCAGTGATGCAGTGCTCCATTTAAGGGTGCATACCGGCAACTCACAGGCAAGTGAGAGAGAGAGAGAGAGAGACAGAGAGAAAGAGAGACAGAGAGAGCGATGCCAAACTGCCAAGCACCGTTTTCACAAGATGGCTTCTCATTTCTTCAAATAAATTCTCTCCTTTTTATTGTCTCCAAGGCAAATCAAAGCTGGCTTCATGAGAAAGAAAAGATTGATTTAAATGCATGATTTGTATGTTCCCATCACAAAAACACAACACAGTTTTATTAGCATTTAATAAAAGGCAAGGCCTTGAAATATTAATTTAATTACTTAGAATTTTTGTCATATTTTTAATTGTGCCTGCTCTGTTGATATATACTACCGTTTCCACTGCTACTACTACCATTCATATTACTATAACTGAAGTAATAATAATTGTAAAAAATGTTTGTTGCAAAAATGTTTGTAAGTGCTTGCAGACACTGAACTCATAATGTTGCCATATGATAAAAAAATAATTGCTTAATAACCCAAAGTTTTGAATAACAACACTGCAGTTAGGCAGTCAAGAGGCTATATTCATCAATATAACAAGACATCATATTTTGTTGTTATGATGCGCACCATTCTAGTTCTCTCTCTCAAATTCAAAGTGCTTTATTGGCATAACATATTTTGAAGTACATTTTGCCAAAGCATAATAATCAATCATAATGATAACAACAACAATAAAAGTAACAACAACAACAACAAATATAAAGATTAAAATATAACGTAGACTTAAAATGTATCATACTACTAGGAGTAATAACAATGCAGTAATACTACTACTAATAATAATTATACTGTAAATAAATAATAAACATATACATTATATATTTAAAAAACAAATACATGTTAATTGGAGGGGGTTAGGGGTTACTGCTGTCCCTCTGCTTGTGGCAGGTAGCCAAATATTGTGCTGCCAAATTTGCACAGCACCTTTGGGTCTCAGGTAGGTTTGGGAAGTTTGGTTGCATTGCTTTAAATTTTAGAAAAATCTCGAATTTTATAAAAATATTCAAATTTCTTCATATTTATTGCATTGGGTGAGGAAGTGCATCTCTCTCTCTCAATTCAATTTAATTCTCTCTCTCTCTCTCTCTCTCTCTGCACTTGGCTAAACATTTTCATCAGTGTATTTTGGCCACAGTTAACATCTTCATACAAAATCTATTAACATACAGCACATGCAATTACATTTTCCTTATTCAGCAGAAACCAGAGGCAGATTCTGATTTGTAATTATATTTTACATTCAGGGAAACTTACCTCACTCTCCTGTGCCTTGCCACTAATTTGGACTGCTCGACTGCTGTTTCACATATTAGCTAGGCACCGTTATTATAGAGACAAGATGGGTGGATGATCAGGGTTTCCATTATTAAATATTAGCACCTGTTCCCTGGAGTAGCAGCAATGGAATATTCCTGCAGAAATCCTTTCAAATTAAAAAAACCAGCATATGGGTTTACATGTGCAAATGAACCTTAATCATTCTGCAAAGCACACACTTAGGTGAATATAATGACTCACAAAAATCAGAAATTGCAGTTCAATACTGTTCCGTGTATTGTATTAGGTATCAAAAGAGTGTTTTACAATGTGAAAAAGTGGAGCTTTGTCTTATATGCATTTTTCTTTTTTATATATATTCACAGGAAATTTTAATGGATGAATGCAGGTCTAGCCTATGATTTACTAAAATCCTTATAGCACAACATTTCAGTTGACAATGTATAAAAAGCTTTATGAAGTATAGGTTTGCCTTTTTTATTTCAAGAGCAAAACTTAATATGAAAATAGTTATGACTGTATAACATGAGATTAAAGTCCTCAATGCATGGATTGCAAAATGATTTATTCAATGACTGTTGTCCAGATTTCGAAAGTGGCATCATTAAACTGAGGTCTTAGAATTCTAGGGTTTTATCTGACTTTTAATTTTTTTTTTAAATGAGCATTTATCATGGCGATGCTCTGGAATATAATTTTTGCTATACTAAGATTAAAACGTCTGAAATTGCTCTGTTTCTTAAAAACAAATATATGCTCAACACAAAACAATCATCTATCATATGGGATTTGAAAGCTCTAAAGAGTGATCTCTTGAAATCTGCAGTAGGACCCAACAATTCTAAGCTCTCAAAATGAAAGCAATATAGTCTAGCTCCAAGTTGCTATGAATACAACCATAATTACTTGTACTACTATACTGTTGCAGATGCTACTGTGACTCCAGCTACTATGACTCCTAATATTATAAAAAATATTTATTTTCATATAAAGTGTTTATTTTCAGTTGATTTGATTTTCATAAAGATTATGATGGTAGTTTTGAAGATGATGAGAATAAGGATGAGGATGATGGTGGCTACTGAAACAAACTGCAGACTGTAAATGGCTGTTTTGTTATATGTTTGCCTATGTATTATGGCTTTGATAACATTTACTACAGGTTACAGCAAAATCTGAATGTCAAAGTAAGAGCTTGCATTTTTAACACATAATTTCACATTATTTAGTTTTAGTTGTGAAGAAATAACAACAAAAAAAAGGCTCCTCTAAAAGTTAAAGTTCAGCAATATATATCTAAACTTACAATATACCTGTATATGTAAGTTCAGCAATATATATCTCAACCACAGGAAGGTATGTATTACCAGAATGGCTGAAATTTGACAAAATTCATGTAAATCCAGTAAATCTATTCTGCAATAATTTCTGGGGACACCAGAGTCAACTATTAAACATATCCCAAAACTAATTAAAGATGTGAGGCCCTAAAATTTACAATCAGCCCAAACCACATTTCCTCATTATAGTTTTCTTCCCATATTTCATTCCTTGGTTTGAGATGTACTTGCAGAGATAAATATGAAATATGGAATCAAGTGAATGAGAGATGGCAATGATTGGGTTGACTGTGCATATGTCTATTCTAAAACATTCTGATTAAAATACTGACAGCTTTATGCTGCAGAAAATTGCATGCAAAACACTGCATGACAGAACCAGTACTGGCAGGGAGCTGCTTAGGCAAATGGGTTTCAAATTCTTGTTACAGGTGCAAATCTCACAAACGGTTATGGCACTGTTTTTAGCCTGAAGTGTTTCTGCAAATATCCAACCGCATAAATGAAAAATATTTCAAATCTGCTAATTCTATAAATTACTATGAGTTAGTTTTGCTTCACAAAGTTTAGATTTAACAGATCTCTATTAATATTGTCTATTCATTGTCATGTATCCTAACTCATAGTAATTTATAGAATTAGCAGACGTGAAATATATTCACGTATACAGTTGGATATTTACTGAAAAAAGGGTACAGCAGCAGTGCCATAACATTATTAGCAGATTTATTTTCTTTCTTACTAACGAAGAAAGAAAATAAATCTGGTAATAATATTTTTCCATAAATTTTCAATAACATTCCAAAAACAGTCTGCAAACCCATGTCAAAGCAGCCACATATGGAAGTAATCTTCAAAGTTTGCTAGGTACATTACAGGCTTATTCTTATATTTTACAGAAAATTAAAAAAAACTAAATTAAAAAAATACCCAGACAGTTCATTGTGTAAGATACCTTCCACCTCCTCTCCCACATAGAAACTGCTGAATGCATGCAGCTGTGATCCTGTACTACTGGGGGATATGTATGGAAACAGTGTTTTGAAACCAACCCCACTGATGAGGGAAATAAAGACAAGTGAACTGCTATTGTCATTGCCAAATTTTCTCTTTCAGCTACCGATTTGTATCTGAGAATCTGCAGAATGTTGAATGAGCTACCTAAGGTAGAACAATAGGCCAAATTTCACACAAGCAAAGATTAACAGATTGTGTGGAGCTATTCAGACACACACACACACACACACACACACACACACACACACACCTACATGCAGTATCTTGATGGCAAAATCTCATGAAAAAAGAGCTTTGACTACAAAAATCTCTATGAAATATGGTCTATCGCCATAGCTGAAGCATAGAATGAGAAACACTTTAAGGGGTATATAAGCACAGCCCCTCTCTAAGACTGCGCATGGCACTCTCAACCAATCAAAACCAGCCCTGCTATCACAGGTGCAAAGGCGTGGCCGTGCCCACGATAAAATGCTGCGACATTGACCCCAGTGGCATGCCCCCCCCCCCCCCCATCTCCAGTGTAACCCCAGCGACACCGCGGCAACCAAACAAGACACAATAATCTTTTAAACAGATACGGCAGAGTCAAGCGCATAAGTCGTTAAGGAGCACCTCTCTATTCTGACAGATGGAAAACATAATCAGTCCAGTTAATCCCCTCCCAATAGATGAGCTTGTGCAAAAAAAAACAAAAAAAACAGAGCTCTCTCTCTCATCTCCCAGGGCCCCTGCTCAATTCAAATAATTTTCCCACAAGCCCCCCCCCCCCCCCCACACACACACACACACACGCACTGTACCTCTACTAAAGTACCACCCTAAGTGGTACTGACAGGTATTTAGATGCCATACCTCATGTACCCTCATTGAACAAGGATACAGGACCCTGCATCTGCTCCACCAAGCTCACAGCCGGGTACGATGTGTCAGTAATAATGGGCTCTAAAATCCTGGCGCGCCAACTGATTTTGGCATTTACATTAATTGATAGAGTGACACAGACAACAATAAGGGCCTCTTTGAAACTTTAATATATTATTGTGCTGAAGTCAGTGTGAACCTGGTTCCTTGAGCTTCAGATTCATCTTCTGGCTGTTTTTTTTTTTTTTACTGCCCCCCCCCCCCCCAATCCCATTCCTTTCAGTAATGCCATGGTATTAACTGTGGAGTAAGTAGCCTTGCAATATATTTGCGGTGCTTATTAGTGTCCAATTGAGCTTGAATCAGATTTGCCCCCAGGCATTTCTCAGCGAAAACAACATTAAATCTGTTTCTCAGTCTATCTAGCTTGTGATGTATCCGCTGTTGCGATTACATTTGTATTTTAATCAAAGGCGAACGAGAGCACTCAAAAACACGAGGGCAGTCAAAATCACTTCTCTGCCATTTTACAGAAAAAATGTAGATAGTACAATAAAGCAAATACATTTTTTTCTAGAAGCTTTTTGCTGAGGTCTTGCAATGCAGACATTACAATCAGGAGTGAGCTGTGTATTTGTGGGAGCTTAAGGCAAGGAATTAAGGAAATTAATGTTAGGAGTGTGATGGTCGACAAAATAACCAAAATATGCATACAGATGTACAACCTGAAGTTTTAATTCTTTGGGAAAGGGATGAAAAAAATGTCCTGTATATAAAATTAGGCCCGAAACAAAAGTAGGAGCTAGCTAGGTTTTATCTTCATAAACATTTATGGCAAGGATATTTTCTCAGAAATTCAGTAAATGAGAATGTTCTGTCACAATAATAATAATAATCCCATAAATATGTTATTTATATTTAAGGCTATAACACTTTATGGCTGGTAATACTAATTGGTTCAGGGGAAAGAATCACTGATGTTATGTTCATAGCAAATGTGTGTAGCAAATGGCCTGCTTTTAAAATGGCTCATTTTCCCAACTAAATAGGCCTTGTGTGACTAAATATTACCCTGCTGGAGAGAATTACTTCACTGTGGTTCACAGTTAATGCTTGTAATAACTTAATAACAACAAAAATATAATAACATCTTTTTTCTCCATTCTTATGAATACACAACAGGATAACATTCTATAATTATATACGTATCTAGAAAATGGCCTTATGCACTTCCAATAAAATATGTTGAACATGCAACACTGTATACATTTCAGAACATATTTAAAAGTAAATGAAATTAATAATCACATCCATTATATGCCATAATTGATTTGGTTGGTTTGTTTTTTTAATAATTTCATTTAAATTTGTCCTCATCTGAAATTGAGACCAGATATCAAATATCCTAAATTCCATATAATAGTTTTAATTGCAAAGGAAATTGTTTATGACTAGAAAAATAATAACTGAGCAAAAAGGAAAAAAATGTAATCAATAAGCCTGTGTAAAGATACAGTGATAAAAAAAAAAAACCATCGTCCTTTCAGACAGGCAGCCATAAAGTGATCCCAAACAAATTCATGGAATTCAATCAATCTTAAAATGTATCATTTCTTCCTGGGAGAAAGCCTAATGTATGCATGCAGAAGACAAGATGGAAGTTTCTGGTGGCCTCTGAAGCACTTCCGGGTCACCTGTGTTTGTACGCGGCCTGGCTGGACAAAACCCACACTCCACTGACTCTCGTTACGTACGTTTCCATAGAGACAGACCAAGGAGCATGTGCTAAACCCAACTCTAAAAGCTAGAATTTTCTGGAATCCAGTCTTCCAGCTGAGAAAAAAAAGGGGGGGGGGGGGGGGGTGGGGTGTCGGGAGGGCATATGATTGGAGGGTTGCATAAACTGACTGACATTGGCGGCGCGGTCGACGATATTGCATCAAAAATTAAACAAATCAATGTGCCAATGAAGCAGTCTTGAAAAATACTCACAAAACACAATAGACATGAAAATAAAGCAATAAATGGGGAAGGGTTCTCCAAAAAAAAAACTAAACCAAAAAATCAGACCAAATGATATTTCTGCAGTACGTGATACACGTATGGCCAAACAATGACGGCACAGCCATCTTAGTGTACAAGCGTAAGGATTTAACCTTCCACATTAAATGGTGTCAGTATATGTGCCTGTTGCCGTGTTTGATAACAGTATCGTTTCTGAAGCAATTTCACTCCCTCAGACAATGGACACGGGATGAAAAGTCAGTGGATCTCTCTTATGAGATATCTTATGATTCTGAGACAGATGAGATCCAGCCTCCACTTCAATATGAATTTCACCAAAAAAATATATTTTTTCGATATATAGTAAAATACAGAAAAGCTGAAGAATTACCTCAGCAATGAAAAAAGGGATACTGCTCCGATGTTTTCATAAGCTATTTAAGAAGGGGGAGGGGGAGGCGTACTAGGAGGTAGGAAATGGGCAACCATTTTTCGGGGTAATGTCTTTGCTGATTAATCATAATTGCCCCTCAGCATGCCAAAAAAATCTCGTCTCCTTTTTGTGCTTTTCATTTATTTTATTTATATTCATTTTTATTCTTTTGGTTGACGCCCCCCCCCCCCCCCCCCCCCCTTTAAAAAAATAAAATAATGATGACACAAAATCAGGTCTCCATTGCTTTTTGGTTCCGGTTTCTGTCCCACTTTTAATCCATCACCTACCCGTCTATTTTTTTTTTCCCACAGAAAGATATTCCAAACGCCCTTTTTTTCTTTCCATTTTCTTCCCTGGCTCTGTTTCTTTCCCTCTTTTTCTCTCTCATTCTCTCACCTTGTGCACACACCCTACATTTTCACCCAGCGGTCACCCCCCTTTTCTATGAACCTCATACCAATTTGTTTTCTCCTACAAACACGAAAATATATATATTTTATAAAATAAGCAGTTAAAAACCATAAAGAATTAGAGGTTGATCTCGTTTATATTCTGCCAAATGAAAACCAGAAAAATCTATTTTTCAATGCGTGTGTGGATGACAGTGATAAGGGATGTGTTGGCCACTGGCTTTTTTTTTTTTACCCCAGGTCTTTCAGGGCTTTAATGATATTGGCCATGTGAAAGGGTTTTTTTTTTAAAGAAGAAAAGGCAGCCCCCTGTCTTTTTTATTTTCTTAATAGGTTATCTGGCCCAATGTGAGCTTGTACGCATATATCTGCATCCTGCACATTACACCTAAAAGATCATTTGTCCTTAGCTGTATTTTTAAATTAGAATTATTTTTTGGAATGCTTTCCTTGAAAGGTTGTTGACTTTTTAATATTATTCATATTAATGCTAAACTATTGGTTGATTCGTTGAATTATACCATTGCTTTTATTTCACTATGCACGTGTATACAGTATATGTGGATATCAAAGTGAACCTATCAAAATGCATTTTACCACATTTAAATGTAATCTCTTGAATGACATACATTAATGTCAAATAAATGTTACATTTTTTGGATTAATACATGCCACTGGTCTGCAATGAGTAGCGCTGCTATACGGTTGCATTGTTATTGGGTGGTTTTAAATCAGTTTGCATAAAAGCAACCATACATTTCTAATCGTGTTCCACGTTAATATGTTCACGGTTGTTTTTTGTGCATACATAGGAAAGGTGTAAGTGTGTGTGCGTGTGCGTGTGTGTGTGTGTGTGTGTGTGTGTGTGTGTGTGTGTGTGTGTGTGTGTCACTAAAAAGTCCTCACTATCAAATGGTATCACGAGAGACGAGAGGATTAAACTGAACAAGCGAAAGTTTATTGTTCTTAAACGGAGTTGGCAAAATAATAATAATTAGGCAGTAAGCCCAAAGGTCACATCTATAAATACTTTATCAGGCCACTTAACAAAATACAGCCCATTTATCTTCCTTGCAATAAAAATATATGAAAAATGTAGATACCATCGATTAATTTCAGAAAGCTACTTAAATGTAACACAGTGTGCTATATAATACAGAGAGAACTCGTAGCTAAACGCAGATAAGGCCGAATATGTGATGAGGTAAGCTAGTTTAAACGATTACAGCGCAATTCCAGCTGAACCCCCCCCAAAAACAAGAAGATGACATACAGCAGCAACAGAAAAAAGATTATAATATGCATCCTGGTGCTACCCCCCCTCTCGCTATATAACTGTAAATACCATTACATTTTTAAATGAGCACACTCAAGTATCATTTCAACTTTCAAATTAATAAATGATATAACTCACCATTCAAGATGCTCTGAAAAAAGAAAATAGCCAATATCCACATGCCCCGCTCCTTTCAATCCCCGAGCTATGCCTTTTTCTTCTTTCTCCGTACTTTCTCCTTTATCCTTTTTAATGTTCTTCAGTTTGGCAGTTGCAAGGCTACAACGTTGTTGTTAGCCAGGAGAAAAGCGTTCCAGTTTTCCAATGCCAACGTTCGTGCTGTCTTTCTGTTCCCTCCTCTCTCTCTTTCGCTCTCTCTCTGATCCCCCTTTGCGCTTGGAGGTCGTGTGTGCTCCCGTGATTGTCTTCGTTAAAGCTGTGATCCTACTCCTGTGCAGCTCCGCCGCTGGTTGCAGCGTTGCCTGCGTTTCAAAGGCGCAGGAGAGGTTCGCTGGTAAGAGCGGCAGCCCAGGTGTGATGCTGAGTCAGACCGGTGCTTGAACAAAAAAAAACAAAAAAAAAAACGTCCTCACATAAAAAACAAACAAAAAAAGCACATAGCCCTACAGGTGGGAAAATATGTGTAAAATTAAATATGTAGGCCTATGTATAAACCGCAATAATATCTAATCGAAATAAAATGTTAAATAAATGAATTTAAACAAAACAAAATAAAATAATGAAATAAATAAATATTTTTATTAAATAACGGAAAAGAAAGGAGAAATAAATTGTATTCAAGAAAATTCAATAAGAGTGTGAGCCCAAACCAAATGATCTGAAGCCGCAGGAATAATTATTAGACTCCAAAGCCAGAGCATCTTCGCCACCTCTCCACATCCAGCAAGCAGCAAGCAAGCGCATCTTCCCGTTGCTGGTCTAATCACATTGGTCCCTGCGCGAGCCCTCTCCGCCTCAGAGCATTACGGAATAACCCTCTGCTCCGCTCCTGCAGCCGCTTAAATTCTTCATTGCCTTAAAGGTGCAGGGGCGCTCCAGCTCCTGCAGGTCCTCCTGGGCGCAAATGACAGAATAATGCTAATTATACTAATAACGTACAAGAATGTATATGCATGCTACACACAGAAATGTCGCCAAGAGTAGTAATTCTGTAATTAATAGTAAAACAAGTAGACAAATGTACTACAAAATATGGTTATGCTGTATATAGTGATACACAGAGGCTGCACACCACATTAATGTAAAACTACAGTTATGGACACTGATAAGAATCACACTGTGTGTGTGCGTGCATGCGTGTGTGTGTGTTTAATAGGCCCTAGGACATGTGTCACCAACCTCTAACCAGGATCAATTGATTGAGCTCGGCAAATTAGGGCAATAACCTCTACGACTATAGAGGCCAATGAATGGACTACTATGGCATCTTTGTCTTCATGCTCATATTGAGAACAAAAAACGTATCACATAATTTGCATGATAGTGTGCACCACCCCATCCAACATTAATATTACTACAACTGCCATATTACCATAGAACAATGAATATAGCTTTAAATAGTTATTCCGTAAAATATTATATATAATGATGACATTGGCTCTCTAAATAAATTTGTAACAAAAAGAAAATAAATGGGTCCTCTTATTTGCTGATGAAACTAACCCTCAACCACCCCATTCTTCCTGGAGGGTGTTCAAAATTAATGTAATTAATGTAATATGCTAAGTCAGGAAACCAAGGCAATGAAGCTAATGCTGCATTCACAACATATGGGAGAGATGATAACTATGAGCTTCCAACTATACCGCTCACGTCAGCTTTCAAGTCGTAAATACTACTTATGAACTTTGAGTTTTTTTTGTATTTATCCAACTTGATGTCACCAGTGCGGAAATAGCCTATGATGGCCTACCAAGCATGGTGGTGAATTCTGTGGTCAAATGCAAGAAAGAAGCATATGTCCAACACATAATAGGAACTATATACACAGTGACATAGGTGAATGAAATTAACTAAATGACCAAACGTGTAAACAGATGGAAACCAATAATATAATCATACAATTAATGACAACAGGGAAACGAGGTACACAAAGACAGGACACAACAGCGTAGGCCAGTTGTCCATCAATGATCCAAGTTGGGTTTTTTTTTTTTTTTGGGGGGTGACCACAGGCTTGAGTTTGGACATATGGAAGGTTGGGTGAATCCACATGGAGCAGGGAAGCTGGAGGCGATAGATGACCAGGTTGATTTGATCTTGCAAGGATTGATGAACCGTGGGATAATTTGTGTTACTCAACCCGCAATGGAAGATCCTGTGTGGACAGCTAAACATTGTAGCCAGGATGGGACAGGGGCATGGGCAGTAGTGGCGATTACCTTGCTGTTAGTGTCTGGCAGAAAAATGGAGAAGTGGCACTCGAACCCTCCTCCAGGTCTGGCGACAGCATAGGAAAAACGGTACACTAACGTCATTCTCCAACTCAGGAAACGGGAGGCTGGAACTCATATTGGCACTGAAAGGGAGACACACTAGTAGAATGCGCAGCCTATGGGAGCAGTTGGCTCCAAGAGGACAGGTGTTGTGAGGCGTAGAGGCTGCAGTTGGACACTGTCCACAGGAAACCTGTGAAGTCTGACTATGTGTTGGCTGGTGAGCTGGGCGGTCTCACTGGTGGAGGGGAGATTGGACAATTCACAAAGTGAGCAGCCTTGGAGAAATTAATAACAATGACCTGCATTGTGTTAAAACCCATGGACAAGGGGAGATCCGTGACAAAGTCCATAGCCACGTGGGACCAGGGACGTTTGGCGATGGGCAGGGGGTGCAGCGGTCCAGGGGGATTGATGAAAGGACTTAAAGAGGGCACGGACTGAACAAGCCGCTATGAAGGTACGGATGTCTGCTTACATTGACAGCCACCAAAACCTTCTTTTGAGGAACTCAAGAGTGTGCTGCATGCCAGCATAGCATGTGAACCATGAGGACCTGGGAGTGATTAGAGACAGGTAGGAACAGACAATGGCAAGGACCACCACCTGGGTTGGGCTCCCGTCAGGCCTTATTAACTTGCGTCTCAATACCCCAGACTACCGGGGCTACCATGATGGAATTAGGCACCTTCTTGAAAGCATCAGAAAGTCTGGAGAGATCGTCAGTCTTGACATTCTTCAACCCTGGTCTGTAAGATTAAAAAACCGAGGCCACCTAGCTTGGTGGGAGTTTAACCATTTAGTGTCCTGACTGTATTTAACCCCTTTGTGCAGATCCCTAGTGGCCATGGCGCCAGAGCCAAGATTTTGCTCAACTCAGATATTAATTTCTCCTGCAACCAAACTATGAATGGAAACAGCAAACTATGTGTTTTAGCTTTATTAGTACACGATTTGTGACAACTCTGCCGAATACGGAGTTTCTAAGTGTCACCATTGTTAACAAGGAACCTCCCACCCATTCTCACCTGCAAATATACCTACCCATGTGTGTCACAGTGGACAATAGAGTACTCAAGTGAGCAGAGTCTGGTTTCGGGGTAAATTCCCTATGGAAGATAGAATGGGCTTTGGAGACTATCGACTATTTCTTGAAATCTGATTTATAGAATGAGCCGAAACGTTCCTGGATTAGCCTGTGTGGTATATATTCCATATATCGCATGTTCCCATTTTTATTTTTTAAAGTAATGCATTAATGAAAGTAGTTTGACTTGTAGTCCACTTTAATGGACTACATATCCAGTACTGCAACGCACGGGTGGTTCTCGACCAATAAAATATCATCATCTTGTCTGTCTGACTGTGGCAGATGGGAGTAGGCTACTGCCGCTGAACGTTAGCTTGCTAAGTAGAGAAGCCTGCCCGACAAGGTCAGAAACTGCACTACGGTTAACCACATAAAGCAATTCTAGCTTTTAGTCCTTCAAGCTAGCTAGCTAATGTTAGAAAAAAGTGTTTAAAAATGGAGCTGTGTGCTACTGCTGGCTAACGTTATATGACAACGTCTGGAGACAAGGCTGCACGTTCAGAGGGAATTATGGGACGTGTAGTTTTTAAACAGTGCTAGTGCTGGTATGTTCACAAAAAAAATACTGAAACGTAAAATATACTCGAAGCTGGTCCAGAAAAATTACATAGTTTGCGAACGGGCATTATATTGAACAATCCGGGAAATTGACAGTAAGACATGATCAGTAGAAATGGTTTAAAAGTAAGCTTTAGTTTAATGTCTACGCTCTAAATGAATGGGGAATTTACTTCCGAAACCAGCGTGACGTAGTCACTTGAGTACTCTATAGCGTCTATCTGTGAGTTCATAAAAATATTTTCACCACCAAAAATTCGTATTCCATTTTAGCAACAAGATAAACCCAACAATCGCCCGATCATATGGCAAAACAGCCATGAAAAGCCCTGCTCACTCAAATGCTAAATAAATAAATTATTTTGTAATTATACCATGTCATTCTACTACCTATATCTGCTGCTAAATATGAAAGAAATATTCAGTGTTGGTAATGTCTTATTCGATGCTTTGAACAATAAATTACAGCCGGGCATAACAGCATTTCTAGTTTTATTAGTTTAGTTTTACACAAACAACTTAGAATGTACATTCGCTCGCCGAGGCGTAATAGTTGTTTCCTGTTATTTTAGCAAGTTTTTACAAATTTACTAACTTGTCAGCATGGCAAGAGAAAATCCTCGCCTGCTTACATGGATTTTGGGAGTGTGTCAGAAGAAGATACCATAGTTACCAAGATACCATATATACCATAGCATTGATTCTGTCTGAGAATATGCCTGAAGGATATGCATGAGGGACATTCCCTCCTCAATATGTAAGTATTAATGGTACTGCTTGTGATATTTCAAATATGTACAACAGTTTTTCCACTCCGCCACAGTGTTATATCATATGTTCGATATTGTTATTTTCACATTTTGACTGCATTTCACATACTGTAGTGTAAGTGTTCATAGGTGGCTCAGTCATGTTTTATGTTTGATTTGCCTTTAAGCTAGAACATTTGCCAACATTTTCCTGATGGTGGAATATTATTGTATTGTAATCTTATTGTACATAATATACACTGTATGGCATATTAGTATCTCCCTGGGCAATACTTGAATGGAAAATACTCAATCAAATTTACTGTGTATATGTGCAAGATGAATGTAAATGTGAGTGTGAATATGCTTATGTATATGCTTTATAATGGACAAAAAATATTTTATTCATTTTATGACAGGTTTTGGATAGGTGTTTAGACATATAGATATCTATTCCCTATACTGATGAAAAGATAATAATTCCCACTTGAAGATGATGCAAAAGTGACTTTTATGAGCCAAAATTTGTAGTTAAATATATCATTATTTTATGATTTACAGCAGTGCACAATTTAACCATTTTGGATACATTTGGAGACACTAAGGGACAGCAGGATACACTGCCTATATGTGGACATGGAGTTTCCAGGGAATGTATAGTTTTACCTGTTTCACAGTATTTAATTGAAACTAAAAAAACAATTTTTTTTAGCATTTTTGCCAAGATTTTCTTGCATTTGTGGCACTTTATTTTGACCTAAATTATGAAAATACATTAATATAAGTTAGTATTGTAAATGGTACAACTGTCGTGTTTCATGTAAGCCATTTTCCAAGTCTCTGTGATGATTGCACCCCATGGTGCTACTTGCCTAATAGCCATGATACGACGGACAGTGTACGCGGGCTGGCCCTCAATGAGACGAAGCGGTGGTGGGGGCTCATCAGACGGGGCCAGCGCACTAACCAGCACTGGCTTAAGGGGAGAGACGTGGAATGTGGGGTGAACCCTCATGGACTGAGGGAGCTGTAGGAGAACCGTGACTGGGTTGATTTTCCAGATAATTTTGAAGGGTCCTATAAATCGCGGGGCGAGGTTACGAGATTCCGCTCATAACGAGAGGTGCCGTGTAGAAAGCCACACCGGGTGACGACGCCTATTGGCGAGCCTCTTTTGATTGGCCACGGCGCGCAAAAGAGAAACCTGAACCCTCCTCCAGGTGGCATGACACCTACGAATGAAGAGCTCAGCGGACGGCACTCCTATGTCCTTTTCCAATCCAGTTGATGTCAATGTAATTTAACCCGATCCACGTTGGCCCCCTAGTGGTAGATGTATCCGTCCCAATTACAGTATTCATGTTTGTCTGTAATTATAAACTAGTTTTGAGAAAACCTTATAAATTGTGACCCAGGATTGTTTAAAAGGGTAGCCGCTTGCGAAAACCTCAGCCTCTCTAGTTGCATTGCAGGGCAGTAGAATAGGAGGGCGCTATTAATAGCCTAAAGCGCTTACAACACTCATCTTGCCACAGCCACAGACTGTGAAATGCATAAAATGCAACGTTTATACATGCTAAAAAAATTATGTTCAGATATAGAAACAATAATATTTTTTAAAAACGTACAAATAAGCATTCGCCGTTTTTCCTTGCTTAGGCTACTGTACTATATACAGTACCCAATGTACTTTCGGTTTAGAAGACACCAAATTTTTTCTCC
Organism: Synaphobranchus kaupii; assembly: GCA_029718625.1. Lineage (NCBI taxonomy): Eukaryota > Metazoa > Chordata > Actinopteri > Anguilliformes > Synaphobranchidae > Synaphobranchus > Synaphobranchus kaupii. The sequence goes on along the minus strand of CM056378.1, from coordinate 36,427,740 downwards.
AAAATCTCTTCTGTAAATATGTTTCATAAACCAAATATCTTACCTGTATATGAAGCTACAACTGTTTTCTGATTAACCCTGAAGAGTTTATCTTGTTACATTTCGCCAAAGTCCCGTACAGTCTACATTTCCACAGCAACCACCTATTGCACTTAGGGCTGAAATACATTGCTGTTGTTATGTAAAAACACACATGCTTTTGTACATTTTTTAAAAACAATACATTAGGCTACTTATTTTGTGCATATTATGTATATACTATATGTGACTATTCTGAAATAAATATATTATGTTGCAAATTTCTGAATGATATAGCCTCTTCTTCAATTCGAACTTTAAACCATGGATGTGTAGTGAATTTGTTGCATGTGGCTATATTATTATTATTATTATTATTATTATTATTATTATTATTATTATTATTATTATTATTAATAATAATAATAATAATAATAAATTAATTTTATTTTTAGTTTTAGTATGGCCTAAGTTCAAAGAAGAATGTTCAAGCACACATTTGAATTATGTTGTATAATTTATAACACATGCTTCTGTTTAACTACTATTCTATGCTAGTATCATTAGACTTATACGTAACTAGCCTATTACTGGTGATTTAAAAAATAACAGTAGTAGAGTAAGTTGCTACATGTTTCCATCCTACTTATGATTGCAATGACAAATTGGAGAGGATGGTAAACTGTGGTGGTTAATTTCATCCGGTTTGGCCTGCCTTTGTTTCCGCCTCTGGTGCAGTCGGTGACCAGCCTTCCAGCCCATGAGAAAGCTCTGTCTGATAGGCTTAGCATCTGCATCAGACCTACACGCATTCCATAATAGAAGACCTGTCACTGCTCATTGCCGGCAGCCTTGCGCCCCGTCCAAGACAATTAGGCCCCGCCCACCCACCATCAGCACAAAAATAACCAATGCAGCTCTGCATTCCAGAGGATGAACGGTTAAAGCTGTTTCATTTTTATTTGACAAAGACAAGAAGTCCAGCACCTGAAAATGCTGAACTGGTAATTGAATATGTACAGCCTTCTGTTAGTTCAGTTTTTTCCCCTTATGACCTTCCTTTTCTTTGCCATGAGCAGACCTACCTCAAATTGATTTAATGCAGCCTTCCCCCTTTTAGTGAAATTGTAAAATTGTGTATTGTATATCAACACATTCTGTACGGTCCTTAGTACTGTTTTTTTTTGTTTATTTGTTAATCATGTCACTAATATACAGTATATGTCAGATGATAATGATATAGCACACTGAAAGGCAGTGCTACGACAATGCTGTTTGCACATCCAGCAGAAGGAGGGGGATTCACCCTTTGCAGAGGATTGTGTGAAAAATCTGGTCAAGTGACCACTTGGGAGAGGTAGTACAAACAGGAAGGCTGGTCACCATGTGCAAGGGACGGTATGCTGACAATGCTCTTCACCTGATTTCATCATCTGTTTTTCAAACCCAAAATCTCTGAATTTCCTCTCATTACGTACACCAGGGACTGAACATAAAATCAAATAACCCTGCTAACAGTATATGCAAAAGGAATTTTCAGAGGGCTGTTGGTCATATAATACCATACTTTTTCAAAACGTATTTGTTTCAGAGTGGCGCAGACATCTCAGAATTTAGATGTAGTGCTTCTTAATGCCATCCAGCCACATTACTGGCATCTGGATATATACTGAAGCAATTCAGGTTAAAGGGGAATTCCACCGAAAAATTATGTTTGATTTGTAGAAACGTAGCTCCTGATTAAAATGAGCTCTCAGCTGCAGTGAGAGCAGAAATATAGCCACAAACTACTGCGCATGTACCAGGTAGCTACCTGCTTTATTGTGAACTACAACATACAGTTTATGGGCAGTGTCAGACAATGGCAGTCACAGGTTGCCACTCCCACTGAATACAACCAGACCGGAGGGGCTGGGCATTTTACTACTAGTGCTGTAGCGGCAAGTTAGCCACTAACGTTACAGTTCTATTGAAAAAATACCACCACCATTAGCTGGAGTCTCCAGAAAAACAGGGGCAATACGGCCATTAATTTAGGAAAACACAGCCCTTCATTTATCTACTTTAGGTAGTTAGAAGTCTGCAACACTCATTTCTCCTCCTGGTCCACTAACATTAACCTTTAATGTTTAAACTGGGTAAATGAGTGGTGTAGCCTACGTGCGGTACCTACCGCAATGCCAACTGAAATGGAAATGTTTGCTACAATGAGTGTGACCAGGCAGTTTCATGCCGAAGCAGTCCCGGGTTGGCTGCACGTTCAGCTCCGGATCCAGCCGTAAGGACAGCACGTGAGTCCTGTTTGGTTTATTTTGCCAAAATGTCTTTAGGAAACAATGTGTCAATGTAATTTTCTGACATTATAATAAAATAGCAATGATAGCTAGCTTAATCTATGATGTGTCCCTCCTCAGAACAGTGACAGACGTGGCATTGTTTTCCCCCTCGCTGGCTCCGCCTACGTGCCTATGTAACTTACACACCCACTTGACGCCACTGTAGTTTTTCAAAAACGAGGAAGGGTAGTGGTGTACGTCATTATGACGTATACCTCTACCAAAATGTAATCTTTATCTGTGGTTATCTCAGCCCAGAATTTATTTTGGCCAGCCACAAAGTGAGACCTAAATAGTTGCGCCTTGATCTGTTAAATAAGGTTAATGTTGTTTTTCGGTGGAATTACCCTTTAAGTACATTGCTCAAGGGTACAACAGCACTGTCCTATCTGAGAATCGAACCTGAAACCCTTAGGTTACAAGCCCAGTTCCGGTATACTGCTGCTATATTACACTGTATATTATTGCTAATTATATGTGGTATTTCCTGCAGAAAGGGGGAATTTTGGTCAAATAGTTGAGCCAGGAGTTGCAGTAGCCTATAGCCTGTGCATGCTTCACGTTTACTTTTGCAACGTACACAATAATATTGGTGTGCTTAATCATTTTCTGCTTTCTGGTAATGAACCAAAAAATGTTTAAGAGAACAGTACTTGACATTTCCCTAATTTTAAGAAAAATCACTTCTATACCCCACATCCCTCTCCCAAAAATATAGGTTTCCATGATTAATGTACTTTAAGTGGAGGGGAGAACCTCACCACCAACTACCACCAACATGTATTGTAGCACCCATCTGGGGATGATTCATGGCAGCTATTTTGTTCCAGAAGGCTTACCACACATCACCTGTGGAAATGAACAACAAGGGACTACGTTTGCCAATGAAACCACAAGATGATTAGCCGGACAGGCCAATTTGGGATTTGATCAGGGACACAAGGGAAATCTTTCAAAAACGTGCCATGGTGAGTCGGGACCTCAGTTCAACATCATCTGCAAGAATGACAAGGGTTCTCCCCACACAAGGGTTCTCCATACTTCAGGAGCTGCACTTGAATCTGGGTTCCATGCAGATTACCGTCCACTCCAACCAGCTTCTTGCACTGGTGTGGTTCCAAGAGCCTCTTCAGGGCAGCACCTCCATCTGCCAACCCAAACATTTGGCTCCATCTCAGCTGGCCCCCTCATTCAACTGCTCCCTCCCATTTAATTTTGGCAGGACCAATTGTAGAGGTTCACCAGATCTTGTTTTATGGGATTTGAGGGCATCCCATAAACAAGTTGTAAATCAAGCAGTGAAAGCAAATCTCCTCCTCCTCCCTAAAAAAGATTCCATAACAGTATCAGTCTTTTCAAAGCATTCATATGTAGTGAATACAACAGAATCATCAGCAATACTCATAATATGCATTACTTAAGTCCTATTCGGACGGTATAAGTTTTCAGGACAATGGCTGTAAAGTAATTGTTATCACAGGACGTCTGTAATGTTAATGGCCGATTCGGACAGGATAAAGTTTCTCTGTAATCAGCGTGTAGAATTGCAGAGATGGGAGTGTCTACTCCAGGTTGTCGTCACACCGAAAATGTTCCTCATGCATCATACATCATTACACATCCAATCTTCACTGCAAACTGATTGCTTCTGGTAGAAAATCGCTGGCAAGGAGCAATTGACAAGCAGACGCCAAAAAAGAAAACTATGTGGAAACAATGTTGGCATGGAAAACTGTCCACAAAAAGCATGAGGAATCCTGTGTTATACCTCTTTATTAATGTTAGCTTCAGAAAAACAGTAGCCTACACTGTTAGGCTAGACCATAACATGTATGTAAGGCTATAGCCAAGTGTTGCCCCAGTGTGGCCTACTTTGAGCTTGTTTTAAAAAAAAATTGTTTTCTGCTTATTTAATATATCGTTACACTTAATCAATAGTTGTGGTTTTCACTTTGACTGAAGAGAGCACAACCAATGCATCCTCGAGTGCCTCATACGTGAAAAACCAGGAGAAAAGTCTGGGGGAAACTAATTTCTCACAGGAAATAACAGAACATTTACTGATATGTCAATTCACACAGGATTGCTTTAACCTGGGTTAATATTACAGGGCATTTAACAGTAGGTAAAAGATGCTGGAATCGTTACTGGCGCGGGAGCGTGCAGTCCGTAAAAGTTACAGACATGGCAGATTCAGACGGGACTAAAATAACGGAGGTCCTCCGGTAATTATTACATTACCCCACCTCCCCCAGTAAAACTTATCCCGTCCGAATAGGGCTTTACATGCATAACAGATGTCCTTACCCAGAATGACTTACGTGTACATAAACTTGTGTTTATATAGTCCCCATTTACACAGCGTCAGACTTAATGGTAAATTAAGGTTATATACCTTTGCAGCTGGTACAGCAACATATGAGATATGAACTCTGAACCCTCTGGTTCCAAGTCCAGGTCCATTACCCAGTTTACAGCAACTCATCAATGGGAATGGGTATCTGGTAAAAATATTCATAACACTGTGCTGCAATTTATCAGGTATAATGAACAGATATGACTGGTCATAATATCAGGTAGAGCTGATGAAGAGGTCACAGAGACCTTACAAAGTAAGGTGCACATTAAAAGATCGCTGAACCAGTTTGGCCTGTCTCTGATTTTCATCCAAGTACATATGTAAATGACCCAATTTACAATTTCTTATGAAAGTAAGCTGGGCCTTCCCACCACATTGGAGGCATTTACTCCTTGCAAAATATCACAATGCTTACAGGTCTTGTGAATGAGTTTTCAGTATTTAGAGGCTGTGAATGGCGTCATTATATGTATAGGGCTTGAGAATGATGTCACAATGGATGTAAGGCTGTTTAGAAAAGTTCAAGCACGTAAATCTTTACTCAAACTATTTGAAAGTTGGGAGCTAATATTTGCATTGATGAGACACTGTTGACCTCTTTTATACAGTTGCATCATCCACTTTAATGTCTGCTTGCCTTGATGAAAATAAACCCATGTATAAAAGTATTAAGGGAGGACTGTGACCTCCTAAATCAATGTATTATTGCAGTATATAGGTACTGTTGTAATCTTGGCCATGGAAATGGTATCTTTCTTGTTTCATTTTTTTCATAAATTTCATAAATTTTCATAAATTCAAGCACAATACATTCTGGGATCTCTTTTGCTGCAGAAATGCCACATTTTTTGTTCAGTTGCCTCTCCTTCACACTTGATTGCTTGCATGTTAGACAGCAAACAGACAGCAGGGCAATGTCCGAGGAACACTGAAAACACACTATATTACCATCCAGAAAAACCGAGGGCTAATGAAAGAGGATATAGACAGACTGATGCATCAACTTGTTGGTGCCAAACCCAAAGTAAACTTGCCAACAAAAAGCTACTTGGAAGCACCTATCTTTGCGGATGTTTTGCACATGCACAAGATAGCCAAACCTGGCAAAACTGATTTCTGGGAAACTTAAGGGTGCCATGCAGGGAGACATCTGGAAGACAACATTTTGGTCGGAGGAGGAGAGACAGTAGTGGGGGGGGGGGGGGGGGGGGGCTTTACATGGTTCACCAGTGTATGTGAGCTTCTGGGAGACTTATGCTGTCTCCACAGGCAAAACTGATCGCTTTAGTGATCCAAGGTAAATTTGTTGCCCCATTGTAATTGAAATGTAGCTATTTTAAGCTGTACATGTCTAGTCTTTGGGGTTAAATACTACAATTTTGCAAATATCAAAAAGTACGTATAATAATTTTTTCAGTGGGAGTGACTCAGGGGCTTGTTATTAAGGGGAAGGGTACAAGCCTTAAAATATGATATGGCTCAAACTGATTACATGTTACACTCACATACTTCAGTTCTGTTTCCCATTATTTACACTCATAAGAATTTATACAACAGTGACACCCCTTTCATGAATTATAATAAGAGTATTTGAGGCTTAAACACTTGAAATCCTGCAATTAATCTCCCAGGGAACGTCTCCAGGAGTTCTACATACATAACTACAGATTACTGAATAATTACATTGGACTCCAATATTGTAGAGATGCATACGTCATAAGAGAGGTAGAATGGGGTTTAGAATCAGCTTTGATGTTTCGTGTGTTAAGAGCAATGACAAAATTCTGTTGGGAGACAGGTGTCTTGACTTTCCATAGTCCCTGTTGTGTGTTAGAGCTGCACAATATCTATGACTAAATTATACTGTGAAACTCAATACAAACAACCTCAATCAAACATTTAAGGCTTATGTCCTTGGCTGTAAGTGATATTCCAGTGAACTCATTTAAGCTGCAACTCAGAATGCACAGAGGAGGACTTTTAGAAAGTGGTATAATACAAAGTAATTATCAGGAACACACAGATTTCCAAATAATGTACATTTGGAACACAGTAGAGTAACTCTTTACCTTTCAAATATTTTGCCTGCTGAAAAAAATGTATCCCTGCTTCTAGACTTTGACCTTAGACATATTATGACCAATTTCAGAAATAAGGGATGTTACCCCACAACAAAAAATAGCTTTTACTGGATTCAATTGTAGCATTGGGTAAAAAAAATAATTTTGATTCATTTTAACAGTGTGAACTGAGTGAGTTAGGGCTCTATTTTCCAGCTGGCGCATGGCGGGTGGCGAGTCAGCGCATTGGCGAAGTGACATTTTCCGCATGCATTTTCACGCTCACGTTTGACTCGCCGTGCGCCGAAGTGGGCGGAGAGTCGCTGGTGGATATGTGTCAGTCCAGATCGAGCAGCGAACGTGCAAATTTGGGGCTCTATTTTCCAGCCGGTGGCGAGCCATCGCTGGCGAAGTTGCAAATTTCATCACTGATGTGCACGCATCTGAGCCCATTTGGTAATTTTGTGACTCGCAGTGCTCTGAAGTGGGACGGAAGCTGCTGTTGGGGGGTGTGTCCATCAAGTGGGAGCAGCCCAGTTCAATTTTAGTGCAGCGGAATGCAATTTTGGGGTAAGATTAGACCGCGATTCGCGCTTGCGCTGCCTGCCAGGTGAGACCACATTTACGGCGCAAATCGCACCACATCGTATGGCAAGTTGTTCATTTTGGGCCTTTCCCGAGTAGTGCGTGCAGGAACCTATTAAAAAGCCAATCAACCGTTTCGTGGATCATATGCGGTCCAATCTGACTTTGAAATAAATCCTCCAAGCAGGAAAAATGTATACTTTGCATTTATTGTTCGTTGTCTTTTTTCTTTTTTATGTTAGGCTAATTCCTGTATTTATGTTTTTAATTGTTTATGGCTGTTATTATACTGCACTGTTGTCCCAGGGGTACTGTATTCTTTCTTACACCTGTAATGAGAAGAATGACAAACTTGGTGCATACATTCGCTCTTATTGCACATATAGTGATAAAAACCTACCTCTTAACTCAATCACATTCAATTAAATCAATGCTAAATAGATGGCCTATCGTCTTCCACTGTAGTCATAGTCGGAAATTGACAGTGCACTCATTCTGCAAGCGGGAGGCCTCCCGACCACGACCGAATGGGCGTATTCTGCTATCGTTTTTCACGAAACCATGTGATGCGGGATAGCCCGACATGGTCAAAACGATTCCACCCAATACGCCAGGTCGCAATGCACACGGCTCATGCTGCCTGCAAGTGCTGCTCGGAAGCTCCTATTTCCCAGTTGCCAAATCGTCATTACAAGGTTGACGCATTCACATGCTCCGAAATCGGGATTAGGCTACCAGCAAACATTGAGGAAGTAGGCTAAATGTTTCTTTTGATCCTTTATGGGGGGGGGGAAAACACACAGAGAGCCGCTATCACTTTCTGCATGAGAAATAAGAGGAAAGGAAACATATGAGGAGAGCAATTATGATATATGAAAGTATATTTTACTAAATGGTTGTGTGCTGTGTGTGCATGACCATCAATAAGATAATCTACTGCCTGGTTGCATTGTCGTACGTGAATCTATTGCATTTTCTGCAATGTCGATTTGGGTACTGTGAAACAGGAGCTTCCGAGGAGTATTGAAAAATAGAGAGATAAAATTATCTCCAACTTTCCCACTTGTAATTACGACTTGGAGGTTAGTTCGAGTGCAACATGTCAGAAACTCGCATTTCCCATAATTCTGACAGCACTTGAAGGCAGCATGAAAAGGACGGAAAAGAGGTCATTTGATTAGCTATGGTTGAATCCAGCTGAAGCACACCCACTGATAAATATTCAGCATAATTTTCAACTGGCGCAGCACGCTGTGAGCTGTGCGCTCCTCGCCTGGTCCGAAAATAGCAAAATTCAGTAGCCACGCCCAGTGCGTTGTGTGCTATGCCATTGACTATGACAACTCGTACACCATGTGCTTGCCGGAAAACGGAGCCCTTTAATGTTTGTGTCAAATACGTTGTTAAGGTAATTAATGAGATGGATGCTAAACCTTCAGAGAAAGCTCACAGACACTCCAGGTTTGAGCTCTGTTAAGCTGTTCTGGAGAGGCATGGGTTGCGCAGTGTCACTCCATGCATATGCGGTGTTGCTTTGATGCTTTCCACACATTGGATTTTGCATGGGTTGGTTAACTCAGCCACTGTCAGGTTGGTTAAATACTGAAAAGTGCAGCTGAAAGGGAGAGCCCTGCACTGCTGCCTGCTGTTTGCATGGGGGTGGGGTTTCCAAGGGCACTGAGCTCCAATGCCCGCCTGGAAGGTTAAAGTCCACTTATCCACTAGATTCAATAAATAAAGAACATCACATGAAGGCCATTAGTTGTCTTAAGCCATGAACTGGGAGGGGGGCTGTGTCTGTAGGCATCTTAAACCACAGACTGTGGATGGTGGGTTGGGGGGGTTTGGTTTTATTTCACTGGTCCTTTGGTGAAGGCACTGTGCTGGAAGAATGGTCCAAACTGCTATCCGCTACACCGAGCCTCATCCGCCAATGGAAAAGATCATAAAATTAAATTTTAAAAAAAGAAAAATTCTGAATATCAAGCACTTTTATATAGGGCCCAAGCTCCCTTTCCCTGGGCTACACTTGACTCTTTGTCTGCTTGCGTAACTAAGCGTTCACATGGACAGTCAGGGGAGGTAATTCCCCCAGGCTGTGTGACCTCCTTATTTTGACAACTCTTGTTCTGAAGCGAGGTGTCTCTTACAAGAAAACACCATCCCCCCCGCTTCAACCAGCGGAACGTCAGACGGCCTCCTCCCCGCGCCGTTCTCAGATTCCCCTCTACTACGCAGGCCGTCGGCTCAGAATAGAACAGCCAGGAGCCGCAGTAAACGATCCCCTTTGTTGCCCCCAAAACAATGGCGCTAATGAGGACAAACATCGTGGGCTGGTCAAAGTGCAATAGTGTGTTGAGTTTCAGGGGCTAGCCATCCCAACACGGCACGGCACTTAAGGGCACGCCGGTGTCGCGTTACCGCCCGCCACAGGCTGGAGAGATCCCCGATCAGATCGCTTGAGGGGAGGACACACGGAGGCTCTATAAATACTGCTCTCCCGTGCACCATTGTGGCCGAGAAACTCGAAACGGCTGTCTCCGCAAGTGCAGACACTGTATCAGTGATGTGTGCCCAAGTTCCATACTGTGAATTTGGCAGACTCCTGTGAATATGCCCATCTTAGGGTAGAGAAACACATTGGGGATTCCCTATTCCCAGATGTGCCCCATTTTACAAGAATATATTACGTAAAATCACGTAGATGTTGTGAGATGACATTTGTTCATGGTTCAGTTCCACATGATCTCTGATGCCAGGGAATATTTCACGAACAGGTTCAACCCTCAGCCTTGGCTATGCCATCAATGAATTATGATCCGGAGTTCACAGCGGTGGGACTAGCCTCATCCCACCAGTGGTGGGGTGGGCCTTATGGTAGGGCAAGCAGCACATCATCAAATTAACTTTGCGGTGCAGGGCCAGCATTATTGATAAAAGGCGGGCCGAGGTCTTTGTGACAGGTTGTAACTGAGCGTGGTGTACGGGACCACTCGTCCTGGAGGGGTGTTGGTGAGATGGACCCACCCCTCCCTCCCCCAAAGGAAAATCACAGAACTACACCAAGCACCAAGATTTCACCGGAGGGAGCGGGAATCCCACGGCAGTGGGCAGTAGACAAATGACACATTGCAAAATCAACTGCTTCTTCTGTCAGTCATTAGCAGCAAAATTGCACTTCGTGTCTCATCGGGCCACTCAAATCTTATTGCTGCTACATTATTTAAGCTGCATAAAAAGCAGTATTTTACCCAGAAAGTGATACAAGGGAGGGAGGACTTAATAAGAATCACAGCCTGTTCTGGAGAGCATAAACAGTCCATTAGATCATGGACCTTGTCCAAAATGGACAGTCTGAATACTCACGGTACCCTGTGAGAATGCACACCACAGGGGAGGTGTTTGGTTGTCTGTTTTTTGAAGATTATTATTATTATTAGGCTCGTTGAGAGAAGGGTTGAACCAATCTGCCCAGTGATGAGTACATGTTGTTTGAAATGCTGTAGACCAAGATAGCTACCGAACCGTTTAGCAGTCAGATATAACGGGGGTAGTGGAAATCCCTGATAGTGTAGAGAGCTGAGGTTTGGCTTGGTGGTGCTCCTTTGAATTTACCGTCCTTTGCGGCTTTTGACCAAGCCAAACTTCTCACTTGAAAACTGTTTTTTGTTATTAATTCCTAGGGTTATTTTCTCTGGGTGGTGTCCATTTAAAAAAAAAAAAGTATATTAATGTATGATTATAATATGTACATAACTATTGCTACACATCCACTTGGGCAATGAGTAAACAAACATAAAAAGTTAACTGAAGACGTTACTGATAATAAACACATACTACAAAATGTAGTTATACACACCATTATAAAGTTCAATCAGTGCGCCAGCAGAAATTGTGGTGTTGTTTAGCTGGCCAGCTGATTTTGTTTGTGGCCCACTGCACTGCTTCTGGGTGGTCAAGATTGCTGCTTGATAGCTTGGGAAATAATAGCTAGCCAATGTAATGGTAAAATGACAATGTGGCTGCTGTGGGTTGTACTGGAGTAACCATAGACTGTAGAAAGGGAGAAACAAGTCCTTTAGACGATAGCTAGCTACCTAATGTGGCTGAATATAGCTGATTATTCTACATAACTAACCAAGAAGTTAGCTAACATTAGGTAACTAGCTAGCTCATCACTCGTTACAAGAAGCCGCAGTGATAATGACATTATTAATGTTACTAGCTGATGGCTGACACAGTGTGGCGCTTGTAGCTTCATTAACGTTATTGATAATATTGTGGACATGTCTGAAAAGGAGTAAGTTAGTAGCTCACAGTAGCCTATGTTTTTATCTCAGTTAGACAGTGAATGTATTATTGCTAGCTATTCTGACTTGCCTCCTCTAACTGACTCTGTTGCCAATATGAATGCTTTAGAGAATGTACAGTAGAGGTTCAGATGTGTCACCACAGTGATTCTGGTGTGTGTCAAACACTGCAAACACAACAAGGGATAAGGGTCCCAGATGTGTAACCACAGTCATTTTTGTAGATGTCAAACATTGTAATGTAAAGATAAGGGGGAGTGCATTTTTGCAGACATGTGCCTATATGGACTGCAGTAACAGTTCTCAATAGGTAGGGCCAAGTGATAGCTTATCCATAAAATATTAATATATTCTCAGTATCACCAAATATATGAACATCAACAGTCATATTTCAAAAAAGATTTAGAGATGTGGTCAAATCCCCTATGTTATACTACCTCAGTTAAAAATTCAATACATGTGTGCTAAATGAACTGCTGCGAAGACATGTATCTTGGTGCCTATGAGTGGACTAAAGTAGGCTACATAAACAATAAAGTATGCATAATGCTATCCTAGACATTATTTCAACATTGACTTTAACAAATACTTGTGTTCCCATGGCTTGTAGCTGTCAAACTGTGATTATTTCATGTTTTACAGCATCAACAACATTTTAGATAACTATAATTTCTGTCGTAGTGAAACAGAAAAATATTTAGAGTGGTTATTAAACGTAGGCTAACTACTTCTTGCAAAGTTGCCTATGCTGTTATCTCAGAACACCACGGAAATAAATCATTTCAAATCTATCCTCCGAAACAACAAAGATATTGGTCAGAAATTGCGAAAGGAGAACGAACACTTGAACAGATTCGCAAAGAATGTAAGCAGAGTGGGTGAACATGCACGTGAGGGCCCAGGGGAGTCAAAAAAGATGTCGTTGAATGTTCAATTTGCATTATGCGGCAACCATTTTTATGCCCGAATGTTATGTCAATGGAAAATTAATTTCCAAACATAAATGTGAAATGTGACCAATCAACGGCTTTAGTCCAGAAATACGACCCATCAGAAGCATTAGTCCATGTCATGACCGACATATTGTTATATCTACTTTAACGATTAGAGTTATAGAATTTGAGCTAGGTTGTTGAGAAAAAAAAGACTTAATCTTCATACTAATTTTTTTATGTACTTCACTATATGAAAACGGCTGAACAAAGCTTTCCCAAATTTGTTTTATGGCGAGATATTTGGGGCTGAAATGTCACATTTTTTTACTAATAATATATACATATATTTTCTTAGCACGGTTTAAATTTTGGTTGGACAACTTCACCAGTACTTTAGGTCTAATCTAAAATGTTGTACCAGGTTCATTAACTGAAATATTTATTCTTTTTCTTTTCAATTTCTGGTTGAAAGTGCATATTCACATTCAGTAAAAATAGGCGTTTGTAAATTATGGACAAATATTCAGCTAGCCCAAGCTACATACTGTATATTTACTCTGGTACAAATTAGTGAAACATGTTAACATTATGATGCACTACAAGCTGTGTACTACGCACTATGGCATGTCAGTGTTTAAAACAATTAGCCCAGGGCAATGATTTGACTGATGTACCTTAAAATCACCTTGAGCTCATGTGCAAATTAACAACAGGGAAAGAAGAGCAGAAAACACATCATTCCAGGTACCCTCATGGATACGACACACAGCCACCCACAGGATACGAGTGACCAGTGAGAGATTCCTCTCCTTAAATCCATGCCAGCTCTTCTGTATTACTCTGTGGACTGTAGGGTGCAAAACAGTCACTGGCTCATCTGTAGTACTGTGTGGCCTGTAGGGCACGATTACTCACATCTAGCCCTTGAGCCCAGTAGTACTGCTATTTTTCCTTTCTAGTCAAATTGATTAATTTCATTGATTGGCCAGATTCTACTCACTAGGTGCGCATGTCCCTGATTTGAGGCTAGGAATAAAATCCAGCAGTACTACTGCCCTTGAGGAACAGGTCAGCGTATCCCTGCTGTATGGTGTAAATTAATTACTGGTATTCCTGTTGTGTGACGTGTAGGGTGTAATACATTCACTGGCATTCCTGTAGTACTGTGTGGCCTGTAGGGTATAACATAGTGTCTGGCTCTCCTGTAGTACTGTGTGGCATGTATAGTATAAAATAGTCACTGACTCACTTGTAGTACTGTGTGACCTGCAGGATGTAATACATTGACTGGCTGTACTGCAGTACTCTGTGGCCTGTAAGGTATAAAATAGTGTCTAGCTCTCCTGTAGTAGGGTGTGGCCTATAGGGTGTAAAATAGTCACTGGCTCTCCTGTAGTACTGTGTGGCCTGCAGGGTATAACATAGTGTCTGGCTCTCCTGTAGTACTGTGTGGCATGTATAGTATAAAATAGTCACTGACTCACTTGTAGTACTGTGTGACCTGCAGGATGTAAGACATTGACTGGCTCTACTGTATTAATGTGTGGCCTGTAAGGTATAAAATAGTGTCTGGCTCTCCTGTAGTACTGCATGGCCTGTAGGATGTAATACATTGACTGGCTGTACTGCAGTACTCTGTGGCCTGTAAGGTATAAAATAGTGTCTAACTCTCCTGTAGTACTGTGTGGCCTGTAGGGTGTAAAATAGTCACTGGCTCACTTGTAATACTGAGTGACCTGTAGGGTGTAAGACAGTGTCTGGCTCTCCTGTAGTACTGTGTGACCTGTAGGATGTAATACATTGACTGGCTGTACTGTAGTACTGTGTGGCCTGTAAGGTATAAAATAGTGGCTGGCTCTCCTGTAGTACTGTGTGGCCTGTAGGATGTGAGAAAGTGACTGGCTCTCCTGTAGTACTGTGTGGCCTGTAGGGTGTAAAATAGTCACTGGCTCTCCTGTAGTACTGTGTGACCTGTAGGATGTGAGAAAGTGACTGGCTCTCCTGTAGTACTGTGTGACCTGTAGGATGTGAGAAAGTGACTGGCTCACTTGTAGTACTGTGTGACCTGTAGGATGTGAGAAAGTGACTGGCTCACTTGTAGTACTGTGTGACCTGTAGGATGTGAGAAAGTGACTGGCTCTCCTGTAGTACTGTGTGGCTTGTAGGATGTGAGAAAGTGACTGGCTCTCCTGTAGTACAGTGTGGCTTGTAGGATGTGAGAAAGTGACTGGCTCTCCTGTAGTACAGTGTGGCTTGTAGGATGTGAGAAAGTGACTGGCTCTCCTGTAGTACTGTGTGGCTTGTAGGATGTGAGAAAGTGACTGGCTCTCCTGTAGTACAGTGTGGCTTGTAGGATGTGAGAAAGTGACTGGCTCTCCTGTAGTACTGTGTGGCTTGTAGGATGTGAGAAAGTGACTGGCTCTCCTGTAGTACAGTGTGGCTTGTAGGATGTGAGAAAGTGACTGGCTCTCCTGTAGTACTGTGTGGCTTGTAGGATGTGAGAAAGTGACTGGCTCTCCTGTAGTACAGTGTGGCTTGTAGGATGTGAGAAAGTGACTGGCTCTCCTGTAGTACTGTGTGGCTTGTAGGATGTGAGAAAGTGACTGGCTCACAGGTGAGTGCATGGGTGGAGTGGACCCGTGTCAGCTGCAGTGCTCCTGGCGTTTGTGTAGCACAGTGGCGACTTGAGACACAGTCGTGCAATTCCACATTAGAGGGAAAATGAAACAAAGGGGAAATGATTCCTTTCTATGTGCCTTCACTGTAGCGCTTTACACAGACTCATAATAAACAGAACGAGGTACCGTTAAATAACAAGGCTTATTTCAAATCAAGGTCACACGCTCCATCTTTTTAAAAACGTCTTTTACCCTTCCCTTTCAAAAGAGACACCCCGAGGCCGGCTCCATTCACACAATGAGTTATTGTCACGTCACGTGCGGCGGTGTTAGAGAATATTGAACCTGCGCAGGCAGGGAGAGCCAATATTTCACTGTTGCCCTTGAGAAGGCTCCTTCAACATGACATTGGTAGCGTTGTGAGGAGATGGACAAACGACTTGCCTTAAAGGGGAAGTCTGGTGAAAAACCGGCCATTTGTTTTTTCACGGTTATTTGTTTTGAAAAATGTTTGGTTCTCCATTTTTCTCTCTCGAATGCATGCTTTCTCTGTGACTGAAGGACGGTCCCGTTCCTGCGACATATTCCGTCAATTTGCAAACACGTCCTCTGCAATGCACGCAGTCAGCCAACAATGCTTTGCAATCCTGCAGCTCAGAAGTACGCATGATAATCCTGCGACATCACTGAGGTCCAGATACAGTGTTTTTACAGCTCACAGGTGTGACATATACAAAATGTACATCCAAACATATGAAATTATAAAGTTTGTTTCAGTAAACTAACCTCACGGCAGCAATGCACAAACAGCCCAGGGTTTAGCCTTCCCACCCTCCTTCCTTGTGTTCAGTGTAAATAGATCAAAATGTAAATTTCCTCTTGGCATTAGGTTCAGGTGCAACAAAAAGAAACAAGATTTTTTTTTTTTTTGCTGCCTCTGTATTTATTTATTTATTTATTTTTTGGGAGGGGAGGGGGGGGGGGTTGCCTTGCTGTGGTTCTCATCTTGCCTTGCAATCAGCATCTCTTCACATCTGTTTCCATGGCTGACCTGACAGCTCCTCCCCCCTCCCCTTTTCCACAGCCCCGTCTCCTAGAGCAATCCAATTTCATGACACCCCACCTTGCCGCTGCAACCGCTCCCTGCCTTCTATTGGCTAGCCTGAAGGCAGGGAGCTACATGTCTGTAGCCAACCTTGAAGTGCTAAACTAAGGTGCTAAGGGGACGAGTGTGAGAGGAAGAGAGGATAGAGGGGGGAGAAAAGATACAGGGAGAAGAATGAGGGAGAGAGAGAGAAAGAGAGAGAGAGAGAGAGAGAGAGAGAGAGAGAGAGAGAGAGAGAGAGAGAGAGAGAGAGAGAGAGAGAGAGAAAACATGGCAGGAACAAAGGCAGCTAAAAGCAAAAAGCTGTTTGGTGCTAGTACCTGAGTCTGCCACCACCCCCCACCCCTTCCACAGCATGATTCCCCCAAACCTCTGAATAATATCTGCACTCTCCTTCTTGGGGACTGTCAGCCACAGAGACAAATCTCATCAGTCTGGACAGTGAGCGTTTACGTTGGAAGCAGTGTTTGGGGTGGGGGGGGGGGGGGGGGGGGGGGTGGCGATGCTGTCTTGTTAAAAAAATAATACATTTCAGTCCTGTAACTTCTCTTCTGCTCTGGCTGAGACGGGTCTGTTGTATGTTGTAAATTCCATGGAAGTACTGGAACTGTACTTGTGTATAATGTGGCAACCTTTTAAGATCCCCTCCACCGTTGATCAGCTCTGAACAGCAATCAAAGGGGCCGTGAGCTCATGCCAGATCTACCGGGCCTGTTAACAAATGAACGAGCATGGCCGTTATGATAATCTTGTGTTTGACTTCTCGGGTTCCCAAAACTCCGTCTGGATGCGGGGGTCACAGCGTTGCCAGGCAACGGCGGTGCACAGCTGACCTTATCTGTGCAGTCATAAAAATGTATGAAGTCCCCTCTGCCCCCCGCCCCACCCCCCCCCATGCAGCTGCAGGCCTGCACAGGCACTGCATCCTTCCCTGCACCAACCCATGGGGGGAGGGAGGGAGGGACAGAGAGAGAGAGAGAGAGAGAGAGAGAGAGAGAGGGACATTGTATCCCTCTGGCTGCAGTCTTCTTGAAGGGTTACACACAGCGGCCTTAGAAGCATGCAGATATGAATGTGTGTGTGTGTGTGTGTGTGAGAGAGAGAAAGAGAGAGAGATGTATGCTGGAGCTATGGCTAGAGAGAGAGAACTATGTGTGTGTGTGTGTGTGTGTGTGTGTGTGAGAGAGAGAGAGAGAGAGAGAGAGAGCATGTACAGTGTGGGTTTTTGTGTCTCTGCATGTATGTTTCTTTGCATTACTGCAAGCGGGTGTATGTGCTTGTGTTTCTGTGGCTGTGCATGTGTCTGATTTTCCATGTTTGTCTTTTTTAAATTCCAGATATCAATATTCATAATGTTAGACATCTCAATCACTAACTGCCCCAGGACAGAATATTCCAGTGCTGTTCTCCCCAGCTTCAGAAAGATTCTCACCAGCTTTTTAATTTAGCCAAGGACAATGCAGCAAGGGCTGCTGGGAAAATATATTTTTTCTTTTTTACACTCAATGACCTGAAAACGGCAACAAACAGACAATGTTGATTTCATGTTTGTTTGTCAGATGTATGAGGGATGCTCACAGATTGCACATTCAGTACCGGATTTTTGGCCAGTATTCTACTGGGTATATGGATATATGAATTCCTAACCCTAATTTTTAACCTTAAATCTAACAAATAACCCCTAGCCATAACCATACTCTTAGCCCTAGCCCTAACTCTAACCCAAATGGCACTTTTTTGTTGAATATCTTTGGCCTGTTTGCTTGAAAGATTACTGCAGGTTCAATCAAAAAGATCATCTGGTGGTATTCCAGTAGATTGAGGAAGTCGGGTTATAACATAGTTGACTGGGGCAAAATAAAGGCCGTGACTATAGGTCAGGGTTGCCAAACTACACTATCAAGACGCACGGCCTGCTGAGAACGGAGGCCGTGAGAGAATGTCAAACGGGATGAGGAATGAGGAAACGTGACCTGTTGCGTTTTGGGCACAGCGTCCTTGGCATATGAGACGCGAGCGCCGCATAGCTCTGCCTACAGGGGGCGCAGATGTTGTCCGGCTGCTGTGGCAACATTTGTGCAGCTGTGCGCACCTGTCAAGCAGGTGCAGTTGCCGCACATTTCTCTGCGCTGCTAAGAGCTAACCATCATGTTGGTGGCCTGTAGACCAGGGGCCCTATCTTGGCGATCTTGGCGCTTAGTCTAAGCGCATGGCGCTAAGTCCATTTAGGGCGTGTCCAAGTCCACTTTTGCTATTTTAACGGCGTGTTTTTTTGGCGCTAAGCACGGCGCATGGCGCAACTGGGCTGAACCTAGTCGCTTCATTAATTATAGGTGTGTCTTGGGCGTGACATTCAATAAACCAATCAAAATGTCATATCCCATTCCCTTTAAAAGCCTGCTTTTCCACCTTGGCGGATTGCTTATGATGGCGAAACAGACATGCTCGTGCGTGTTTAGTGTGATCAAGGAATAGGCTAAATGGAGTATGATCAATATTATTCGGACTAACCATTAGCCTATGAGTTCCCGGTAATTCCAGACAGGGCTGTTATTTTACAAAATATGTGCGGTTAAATTTCGTTAAAAGGACCTGCAACAGCTGAGAATAAGCTATCAATGGCTTCAGTCTCACCTTAGAAAACGCCAAATTAGCCTGCTTGTTCAGCGAATTTCGTTTGATTATGCAATGAAAGTGTCAAACATCAATTCCAAGAGGCTGTTCTCATGGAGTTCTCGAAGTTCAAGCTTCATCCAAAGTTCATTAGGCTACCTGCATAGTAGGCTAATATTGATTAATAACATACATACCGTTATTTTGCCTTAATGATGACACTAAATAGCCTACAATAAAGCTGTCAGGTTCGCAGCCCATAAGTTCAGGCATATTTCCCCTTGTTTAATAATGTCCTGTTTATGGAAATGTGACCAACCTGTTTTACTCGTAGCGTAATCCTTTAAAACAATCCACTTTCCCAGGAAGACCGTGAAACGTGCGACTTGGAAACAGAGAACATGCAGCTCACGTGCAGAGAATGGCATTAAAATTAATTGTGAATTAATTGTGTAACGTGCTGCAAATTTGTTTTAGTTTCTAATTAGACGCTTAGTTCTCTTTAAAATCGTTTTGCTCAGTTAAGGAATAACGGGTGAAATCAGCTGGGTTTTAAACGGTGAGAGTATGGAAACCTGGTCACTGTAATTTAAAAAAATATGAAGGAGGAAGAATAGCAAAGGTTACAATTTAGTTAACATGGTGACATCTCCGTTTTTTAACCATATGCACAGCGAATCCGCTGTAGCCTAGGCTATTTGAAAAACAATAAATGCAATATTCACTGGACAAGGTTTTGAACTTTTTTCAGTCACAAACCATTCTATTTACTTACAGGCTGTATTCATAGATAAACAGAGCTGTATTGTAATGACATCTGAAGCGCATTTTCAGAATTTAAATGTCCGTCTATTGCCGTGCGCGAGTTTTCCATTGAATGACAATTCACGCATTAGGTGCAAAGACAATTCGCGCATTAGGCTTGATAGCTATAGGTGTTATCAGCTCCTTTTTAATGGATAGCCATTGTCCCGTACCATCGCACATCGCCTGGATGTTGATGGAGTGGGCTGAGAGCAATGTAATGTGGCATTGTTTCCCTTCGCTGAGGGAAAGGTATGTGGACCTATGGAACCTTTTATTATTATGCATTTTTGATATAGCCTACACAATAATAATATTTCACATTGTGATCTAGATATTTTAGTCATGCCTGTGCACGCCCCTGTGTGTAACAGACAGGAGGGTATGCGCGTTGTGCACACGCCTATGTAGACGCACTTATATGCACCGTTAAAATAGCATGTAAACAACTGCGACATGACTTTAGACCAGGTTTGTGGTGGTTCTAGCGCAAGCGCTTTCTGCTGGCTCAAGATAGCAATACGCCAAAAAGAATCCTGGCCACTCCTCATCTTAAGACCAACACGCCCAGTTCACTAATGATGGCGCAAGACTAGTTAATGGCGCAATGCTAGTTAAACGGCGTAAGCGTTAGACGTTATTATGGACCTAGCGCCGGGTGTAAGATAGCAAAGACACTTGCGTTTGCGTTAGCGCCGCTTTGCGCCGGGTGTAAGATAGGGCCCCCGGTGTTCTTCACCTTGGTCCTGGTGAGCTGCATGGTTTACGGGTTTGCATTATTACTCAAAACTAATGGATCCATTCTAAACTGATGATTATTCACCTCACCTGGTTTATTTGCTGTTGGTTTTAAGGTGGAAATGAAAGCCACAAGACCACGCGACTTTCCAGGAGCAGGGTGGGAGAGGAGGACCCCCTTAAACACTGGGGTCTTCAGAAGCACCTGACATTGGCCAAGGTGTTACAGGCCCAAATGATCAGACACCGTAAAGTATGTTTTCATGCAAAGAGCACAAATGCTTTGCTTAGACTTTTCCTGGTCTATTTTCACACTGGGGAATAAAAGTTTTGCTTGTGAATAATTGTATGAATGGAAGAGGATTTAGTAGTTTTTCCTGGGTATAAATGTGGTAGAATACAGATGTGGGACACAGGTGTTTTCTGGCACATCCAATGGACTCATTGGAAAAAAAAAATTGCCAGAGGGTTTGAGTCGTTCGTGAAATAATTTGCATAGTAAGGCATTTATACAAATTGTTCACGTCACAACCTCCACAGGTTGTGCAATCGAATTTACAGTAAATGCAATCAAACTAGCCGGTCTGAATCTATTTCTGTTTCATGACGCGTCTTCTCGACAGAGATCACATATGGGACAATCTGCACAGCCTTTGATTAAAACAATATCATGCAGCCGAATATTGTGCTGAAGCGAGTAATGTTTGGCCCAGATGCTGCCGGTGAGACATGAGGACTGTTTCTGGTGTGCTGGCTGTTTGCATCCCAGGAGTTTCCCGTGCAGTGATCCTTGAGTGGGCGAAGGAGGCACAGTTGACGTGAGAGCGCCGTACGATTGGTGGTTAAAAACTGAAGACAATGTGAGGGGGAATTTAGAAAACATGGAAATATGTTATTTGGGACCAAAGCGGGGGGGGTGGGGTGGCGTAGAGAGGAATAGAAACTAAATCATAACTGTTTGACTTTGTTGCTGATTTTAGGGATTGGATGAAACGCTTCTCAAGGCTGGTGTACATGGTGTGATCTTAAATCAAGACCACCCCCCGCCCCCCCCCAATCTAGAGGCTATGGCAATATTTCCTTCATGCGTGGTTTTTGATGTTCTGGTACTGGGTGTGAGAGGATCAGGCAGTAGCATTGCCACGCCCTGCTCCGTTCAACGGACAGACAGATAACCGGGCAGCGCAGGACCCTGAGTAAAGGTTAGGGGTGGCGGCTGGGTATAAAATGAGATTTGCGTCGGCGACATGCGCCGGGGTCATTACCGCGCATATCCTTAATCCCAGATTGTCCGGCTCCTCTCTGGATGTAATTACGACGTATCCAATATCCAGTGGAAATGCCAGCAGATGCACGCCGTCTAAGACCTGCATTATGTGCTTAGAGAAGTCTCAGTAATTCCACCCGTACAAAAGGCCGGGGGGGGAGGAGGGGGGGGGGCGATTACGGGCATTGTGCCGGGCAGGTCGACGCCCACAACAGGTGGAAGGCTTTCGGGGCCGCTGGAAAACAAGGTCCCTGTGCCCGACTCCCACTTCCCCCCCATTGTCCCACACACACACACGCACACACTCACCCTGATCCTATTTTGAGGTCACAGGGTGTCCTAGGCAGGACAGACCCATGTGGAAGTCCACGATGGGTGAGGCGGGGTGCAGTGGGGTGCAGCGGGATGGGGCGGGGCAGGGCAGGGCGGGGCAGGGTGGTGGAAGAAGATTCATGAACCTGTGAACGCCTGACATCACATGCGCGCTAGATCCTTGTTTTACACTGAGGGATAGGGACGAATAATCAGCATCCTCTCTGGGTTGAGCCCAAGCAAACTCACCTGTAGTCGCCAACAGACACATAGCAGTGCCCTGCCAACTCATTAGCCCAGAAAATACAGACAGCTGATAGAACCACAAAAGGTCTTGGGGATCAGGGACACATGTAATCAAACTACTAGAGATACCTTGACCTTAACAATAACATCAATAAACAATACACATTCTTTAAAATAAAAATATTTCAGATTGTTCCAGTGGCTGCTAAATGTGTCAAAATGTATTTAAAAACAGCACTGTAATGTTCCGCTCCCTTCCTGTCCGTTTTCCGTGTTTTCCTGTTTTCCCTCCGTGTCATGTTGGATCCCTTTGTCCGTGTTTTCCCCTCTGCCGCGGACTAGGCATGTCCTTCCCTGTCTTGTTCGTCTGGTTGTTTTGGTTTACTTCCGCCTTTCACTCCCTCCCCCTCGTTGCATGCATTTCCTCACCTGGTGTCTTGTAATCACTCCCGGTTTATGTTCACACCTGTTTCGTATTTTGTCACATTAGTTAGCCCTATATAGTCTTTCGGCTGGCTGCCAGTCGGCGCCAGTTCGTTAACTATCATCACTTGGTGTAGTGCTTGACTCGTTAACTGGTCCCCCCGTGTAAACTATTCGCGTGTTTGTGGAATGTGTTTCCCATACAGCGTATAGTCCCTTGCAAACTACAGTCTGGTAGTTTACCTTCCGCACAATTCCTGTCATTATTATATTTGCTAACTTGTTTCCCTTCTCCTCCATCCAACCCTACTCCCTATCTCCCGTGGCAGTGTTTGTTTTTCCCCGTGTTTGTTTGTGTGTGTTGCGGTACCCCCACCTCCAGCGCGTGTAGGCTCCGGGGTGATTCGCTACCTGGCTACTCTCCAGTTGTTCCTGTCCGACCGAGGAAACCACCCAGTTCTTCGGCGCCGGCTCCTGGAGCTCTGGAGACGGTCAGCTACCTCCGGACCTACCGCAGCTACGCCACACCACTCTGCCCTGCCGTGCTTCCGCAAAGCCTCCCGACTTCCAAACCCATCACCTCCGTGAGAACCTCCCGGTCTTTCCCGTGCCTTCCCTTGCACTAACCCTCCTCTGTTTTGTTTTTCCATACCGGTGCAGTCAGCCCGGTCCAGTCCTGCCCTGCCGTAGTGAGTCGCTCCCCTGCCAGTTCCAGTTCAGTCCCGGCGTGAGTGTTACAGGCACTCGCTCAAGTCCAGTTCCGGTTTGGGACATTCCGTTCCAGTACCTGATTCCCGTGTGGACCTCCCGGTCCAGTTCCAGTCCAGTCCAGTTCCGGTTTGGGACATTCCGTTCCAGTACCTGTACCCGTGTGGACCTCCCGGTCCAGTCCAGTCCAGTCCAGTTCCGGTTTGGGACAATTCCGTTCCAGTACCTGTTTCCCGTGTGGACCACCCGGTCCAGTTCCAGTCCAGTCCAGTTCCGGTTTGGAACAGCCCGTTCCAGAACCTCCAGTCCAGCTCCGGCTTGGAGCAGCCCGCCCCGGGCTTCCAGGCGCAAGATCTCCTAATTCTGTGTGTGTGTTGCCTTTCCTGTACAGTGTTGGGACTACCCCAACACTTAATTTATTAAATACCATCTTTTGTGAATTCTGTCTCCTGGTCGTTGCACTTGGGTTCGTCCCGTACACAGATACGTAACAGAACGAACTGGCCAAAAACATGGACCCAGCCGACCTGGAGCAGATTCGGCACGCCTTCTCCTGCC
Source organism: Synaphobranchus kaupii (assembly GCA_029718625.1). Lineage (NCBI taxonomy): Eukaryota > Metazoa > Chordata > Actinopteri > Anguilliformes > Synaphobranchidae > Synaphobranchus > Synaphobranchus kaupii. Next base: position 36,403,745 of record CM056378.1, on the reverse strand, counting down.
AAACTGCGGTCAGCGACCAACAGGGCCGTCGTCTGGACGACGTGTTGGAAGTACTGAAGAGCATCACGGAACAAGTTACTCAGCTGTCTCTTCACCAGCCGCTTCCGCGTATTCCAGTGGGCCCTACACCGCCCGCTCCGGACCCCCCGGCGGACCCTCCTGTGTCCGCTTCATTTCGGGAGCCTCGCGTTCAACATCCGGAGCTATTCCGCGGGGAATTGGGGAAATGTCGCGAATTTCTGATGAAATGCGACATTGTCTTCCGGATGCAGCCCTCCTCCTTCGCCTCCGACCCATGTAAGATCGCGTTCATCATGAGCAGCCTGGGAGGAGGTGCCCTGGAGTGGGCTACATCCATCTGGGATAGCCAAGCCGCGCTCTGCAACAACTTCGCTGCCTTCACCGCCGAGATGCGGCGCGTGTTTGACCACCCTACCTGTGGGCGAGATGCAACTCAGCGCCTACTTCAAGTCCGTCAGGGGGGTCGCAGCGTCGCAGAGATGGCCATCCAATTCCGTACCCTCGCCGCGGAGTCCGGATGGAACGACACCGCCCTTCAGGGGGCTTTCCGCCAGGCACTCAGCGAGGAGCTCAAAGACCAACTAGCCACCCGTGAGGAATCCACCTCCCTCAATAGCCTGATTAGCCTGGCCATAGCAGTCGACAACCGTCTTCGTATCCGGGCCCGTGAGCGTGGGGGGAATCCCGGTCACCTTCCTCATATTCGCTCTCACCCATCTGTTTCTGGATTCAGGGCGGCGTCTGGGGTCTCCGAAGAGGAGCCCATGCAACTGGGCAGAGTTGTGGTCAACTCTGCGGAGCGCCAACGCCGTCAGCGATCCAGGTCGTGCTTCTACTGTGGCAAACCTGGCCATCAGATCGCCTCGTGTCCAATCCGCCCAAAAGAATAGGCTCGCCAGTTAAACTAGGCGTACTGACGAGCCCTATCATTCCCTGCCATGCAGCCCAGAATCGCCTAGTCTTCAAGGCCACTCTCCTGTGGAGCGACAAGTCCTTAGTTTCGTCGGCTCTCATCGACTCTGGAGCCGACGCCAACTTTATGGACACCACCTTCGCCCAGAGGGCCGGCATACCTACGGAGCTTCTTCCATCACCCATTACTGCCTTCGCCTTAGACGGTCGGAGCTTGGGATTAGTGACCCACTCCACCGTGTCCTTACAGCTTGTCCTCTCTGGCAATCACCGGGAGAGCATTCAACTCCTCCTCATCAACTCCACACAGTCAACCATAGTTTTAGGTCAGACCTGGCTCCGTCTCCATAACCCACACATTGACTGGCAGGGCGGACGCATCCTGGCGTGGAGTGGCCACTGCCTGGCTAGCTGTCTCCGCTCCGCGCTTCCCCCTCCGGGGTCCAAGAATCCCAGCACCAACCTACCCGAACCCGATATGTCCACCGTTCCCAAACAGTATCACGACCTCAGTCGCACCTTCTCGAAAGCACGTGCTCTGTCCCTACCTCCTCATCGCCCGTACGACTGTTGTATCGATCTGCTGGCGGGAGCCAAACTTCCGTCCGGCCGTCTCTACAGTCTGTCGGGACCAGAGAAACTCGCCATGGAGGAATATATCCATGAGTCCCTCGCCTCGGGCATCATCCGTCCCTCCTCTTCTCCGGTTGGTGCTGGGTTCTTTTTCGTGGGGAAAAAGGACGGCTCACTACGGCCCTGCATCGACTACCGGGGACTCAATTCCATCACCATCCGCAACAAGTATCCTCTCCCCCTCATTAACACTGCTTTTGAACCCCTCTCGCAGGCCGTCATTTTCACGAAACTCGACCTCCGTAATGCGTACCACCTGGTGCGCATACGGGAGGGGGATGAGTGGAAGACTGCCTTCAATACCCCGTTGGGCCACTATGAGTACCTGGTGGTCCCTTTCGGCCTTACTAACGCCCCGGCAGTCTTCCAGGGCATGGTTAATGACGTCCTGCGAGACCTGTTGGGTAAGACCGTTTTTGTTTACATTGACGACATTTTAATTTTTTCCAAGTCCCCTCAGGAGCACATTCTCCATGTCCGGGAGGTTCTCCAGCGGCTCCTCGAGAACCAGCTCTTCGTGAAGGCGGAGAAATGCTCATTCCACGTCTCTTCAGTCCCGTTCCTCGGCTTCATTATCGAGGAGGGCAGTATCCGGGCGGATCCGGTCAAAGTCAAGGCGGTGACGGAATGGCCCCAACCCACCTCTCGTAAACTGCTACAACAGTTCCTTGGTTTTGCTAATTTTTATCGTCGTTTTATCCGAAATTACAGTGTCATTGCTGCCCCCCTTACAAAACTTACCTCCACCACTTTTTCTTTCTGTTGGAATCCCGAAGCTCAGCGTGCTTTTGAGCAACTCAAAACGCGGTTTTCCTCAGCCCCTATCCTTTGCCACCCTGATCCCTCCCGTCAGTTTACGATCGAGGTGGACGCCTCCGACACCGGCGTGGGGGCCATTCTGTCCCAACGTGCCGCCTTAGACAACAAGCTCCATCCCTGTGCCTTTTTCTCCCGGAGGCTGTCCTCCGCTGAGCAGAATTATGATGTCGGGGATCGGGAACTTCTTGCCATTAAGCTGGCTCTTGAGGAGTGGCGCCACTGGCTGGAGGGGGCAGGTACCCCCTTTGTTGTTTTGACTGACCACCAAAATTTAATTTATTTAAGATCTGCCAAGAGGCTGAATGCCAGACAGGCTAGGTGGTCACTTTTCTTTGCCCGGTTTAATTTTTCTTTGTCCTATCGCCCCGGTTCCCGCAATATTAAGGCAGATGCCTTATCCCGTGTGTTTTCCCTTCCCTCCAGTCCTGCTGACCCCGAAACCATTCTCCCAGCGTCCTGTATGGTGGCTGCGGTCTCCTGGAGGATTGAGGAAATCGTGAGGTCCGCCCAGACCTCCCACCCTGACCCCCGTAATAACCCTAACCCTGCCCTGTTTGTTCCCGACTCCGTCCGCTCCCAGGTCCTTGAGTGGGTTCACGCCTCCTGCCTGGCGTGTCACCCAGGTGTTGCCAGGACGACCACCCTCGTCAGGAGGAGCTTTTGGTGGCCCACCCTCAAGGAGGATACCCGTGCCTTTGTTCTGGCCTGCTCTGTATGCGCCAGGAGCAAGGCTTCCCACCAGCCTCCCTCTGGTCATCTCCTTCCCCTCCCTGTCCCGGGCCGTCCTTGGAGCCACATTGGGGTGGACTTCGTAACCGGTCTGCCGTTGTCAGATGGCAACTCTGTCATTTTGACAATTGTGGATCGGTTCTCCAAGGCGGCCCACTTTATTCCCCTCCCCAAGCTCCCGTCCGCCCTCGAAACGGCGGAGCTCCTGGTGGTACATGTGGTCAGGCTGCACGGGATCCCTTCCGATATCGTGTCGGATCGTGGGCCCCAATTCTCCTCCCAGGTCTGGAAGGCGTTCTGTGTAGCCCTGGGGGCCTCGGCCAGTCTTTCGTCTGGCTTCCATCCCCAGTCGAACGGCCAGGCAGAGAGGGCGAACCAGGACCTGGGGGCCGCCCTGCGGTGCGTCACGGCTCGCAACCCCGCCTCCTGGAGCCGTTTCCTTCCCTGGGTGGAGTACTCCCACAACTCCCTTAAGAGTACCTCCACCGGGTTATCCCCTTTCGAGTGTTCGTTAGGGTACCAACCCCCTCTCCTGTCGGTCCAGGAGGCCGAGGTAGCAGTCCCCTCTGTCAGGGCCCACATCCTCAAATGCAAGCGCATTTGGAGGCTTACACGCACCGCACTCCTACGTTCCAATTCCCGGTCCCAGCGTCTGGCGGACCTGCACAGGACCGCAGCCCCCAAATACAGGGCCGGTCAGCAGGTCTGGTTGTCCACGTCTAACATTTCCCTTCCCTCCTCCTCTAAAAAGCTTCGGCCCCGGTTCATTGGTCCCTTCCCTGTTGTACGTCTTGTTAACCCTGTTTCTGTCAAGCTCTCCCTCCCTGCCTCCCTCAAAGTTTACCCCGTTTTTCATGTCTCCCAAGTCAAGCCTGTCGCCTCCAGCCCCCTCAGTGCCCCTACCCTCCCTCCGCCTCCTGTCCGGGTCATCAACAACGCCCCGGCCTATACGGTGGACCGCATCATTGACATCCGCCGTAAGGGTCGGGGCTTCCAATACCTCGTGGACTGGGAGGGGTATGGCCCTGAGGAGCGGTCATGGCTCCACAAGGGCCTCATCCTGGATCAAACCTTAATCCAGGATTTCCACAGTCGCTTCCCATTCAAGACCAGGCCGCCAGGTACGCCAGGTGGCGTACGTTGAGGGGGGGGTACTGTAATGTTCCGCTCCCTTCCTGTCCGTTTTCCGTGTTTTCCTGTTTTCCCTCCGTGTCATGTTGGATCCCTTTGTCCGTGTTTTCCCCTCTGCCGCGGACTAGGCATGTCCTTCCCTGTCTTGTTCGTCTGGTTGTTTTGGTTTACTTCCGCCTTTCACTCCCTCCCCCTCGTTGCATGCATTTCCTCACCTGGTGTCTTGTAATCACTCCCGGTTTATGTTCACACCTGTTTCGTATTTTGTCACATTAGTTAGCCCTATATAGTCTTTCGGCTGGCTGCCAGTCGGCGCCAGTTCGTTAACTATCATCACTTGGTGTAGTGCTTGACTCGTTAACTGGTCCCCCCGTGTAAACTATTCGCGTGTTTGTGGAATGTGTTTCCCATACAGCGTATAGTCCCTTGCAAACTACAGTCTGGTAGTTTACCTTCCGCACAATTCCTGTCATTATTATATTTGCTAACTTGTTTCCCTTCTCCTCCATCCAACCCTACTCCCTATCTCCCGTGGCAGTGTTTGTTTTTCCCCGTGTTTGTTTGTGTGTGTTGCGGTACCCCCACCTCCAGCGCGTGTAGGCTCCGGGGTGATTCGCTACCTGGCTACTCTCCAGTTGTTCCTGTCCGACCGAGGAAACCACCCAGTTCTTCGGCGCCGGCTCCTGGAGCTCTGGAGACGGTCAGCTACCTCCGGACCTACCGCAGCTACGCCACACCACTCTGCCCTGCCGTGCTTCCGCAAAGCCTCCCGACTTCCAAACCCATCACCTCCGTGAGAACCTCCCGGTCTTTCCCGTGCCTTCCCTTGCACTAACCCTCCTCTGTTTTGTTTTTCCATACCGGTGCAGTCAGCCCGGTCCAGTCCTGCCCTGCCGTAGTGAGTCGCTCCCCTGCCAGTTCCAGTTCAGTCCCGGCGTGAGTGTTACAGGCACTCGCTCAAGTCCAGTTCCGGTTTGGGACATTCCGTTCCAGTACCTGATTCCCGTGTGGACCTCCCGGTCCAGTTCCAGTCCAGTCCAGTTCCGGTTTGGGACATTCCGTTCCAGTACCTGTACCCGTGTGGACCTCCCGGTCCAGTCCAGTCCAGTCCAGTTCCGGTTTGGGACAATTCCGTTCCAGTACCTGTTTCCCGTGTGGACCACCCGGTCCAGTTCCAGTCCAGTCCAGTTCCGGTTTGGAACAGCCCGTTCCAGAACCTCCAGTCCAGCTCCGGCTTGGAGCAGCCCGCCCCGGGCTTCCAGGCGCAAGATCTCCTAATTCTGTGTGTGTGTTGCCTTTCCTGTACAGTGTTGGGACTACCCCAACACTTAATTTATTAAATACCATCTTTTGTGAATTCTGTCTCCTGGTCGTTGCACTTGGGTTCGTCCCGTACACAGATACGTAACAAGCACACTATTAAAAAATAATGTTTATTCAAAGTTGAGGCCAAAATGCCACAGCAGTTTAACTGAAGGTCCCCAATGTGCTTATGGCATGAGAGGATTTTGCCTATAAGGAGAAATGTGTCTCACCCACATTCATATTTCTGCAAAGCGGGATGACATACTCTACAGTTAAACCACCCTGAAGCAAAATTGTGGGTGTCACCAATTGAAAGCTGTTTCGGACCATTAAGATGGTCTCCACGATTCTGTTTTGTCATAAGACCATTCATATGCTATAACTTGTATGCTACTTGTTGTATGGAGCACAATAATTGGCAGAGGGGTTAATGATATGTATATGACAGGTTATGTATAGTGGAGATGCTGCAGGAGGTCTACCACTACCAGCGAATGTACCTGCTTGTAACAAAACATCGGAGAAATACATCATCATTGCGGTAGTACACGGAAAAAAAATGCGGTGTGTGTGCGTGCGTGTGTGTGTGTGTGTGTGTGATTAAGCCGGCCATCACTTACCCGGCTTGGTTGCTTATATTTTTTTTAAAAGAAAGTCCGGGGAAACCATAGTCCATAAACAAAGTTCTGTGTGGAAAATGGAAAGGGGGAAATACTAGTGTAATGGACAAACATTTTATTTAAAAAATTGTATTATTCTGTACCCTGATCCAAATAACATTTAAATTAGTTAATAGTTTTGTTTCTGAATTCATTGGGGGGGGGGGGGTTTGTATGGTGGGAATTGTTGTAGGAGCTTTAACTGAACAAGACCTAAGCAGAACAGAGGGCCTATAATGTGGGTGCAGCCTCTATGCAGTCACATTTATGTTTGTTTTTTTGTAAAGGCATTTATTTTGCTTGCACGTATCTTCATCTTTTGTCATACGGTAAATAATCTGCATGTGAGCTTGGTCTGCCTGCGAAAGTCCTGTAAATAAACATCAGTGACAGTTACATCAGTGAATTCCTCTCATCACCAGTGCCTTTTTTCTCCATACTAACAGTGGGCTTCGGTGGCTCAATGTACCGCATATTTTCATATATCTAATCAGAAAGCCAAACACTCAAAGCCACAGAAGAGACCTGCAGCATTTTCTGCACCAGAAAGGACGGTATTAATGCAGCCGAGCTCTATGTTGTCTTGCAGATCCTTTTTCACTGTAAATCGTGCATCGATATTTACAAAAACAATTGGGAAAATTTACTGTTTTAATGCACTCTGGAAAAAAACATTGTCTTTAGGTCTGTGAGGACAATTTACATTGACCTACATTCAGAGCAATTTGCCTTCTAATGTAAAAAAGGAAGGCAAAGACTTCAGAAGGGATTGGTCATAAAGTAAATCTCCATTTAATTTATTTGTGGTCATGTGTCGTTTAATAAGGCAAAGTCCAAATACATTCATAGATTGTCTGTGGGTTTTTGGCAGAGAAAGCGCCACTGAGGAGCGAATGTGTTTGAATGTACGAGGGATTGTGGAGGGGGTGCGGCGGGGGAGGGGCCAGTGGTCTCACGAATGTCCTTTCTGATCCGTCTCTCTGAGTAGGGTGTATCTGCAGAACTGCAGAAGGGGCCTACAGCTTGCTGGGCGGGGCTTGAGGGGTCTACAGCTTGCTGGGCGGGGCTTAAGGGTCCTACAGCTTGCTGGGCGGGGCTAAGCACTAGTGCGCATGCGGATGGACCAAATTTGTGTTGCCAGACGAGCAGACCTTAGTCTGTATGGGAGAGTCTCTCTAGCTCTGGTTAAAACGTTCGTTCGGTGGAAGAAGAACCAAAGATGGCTTCCAGTGAAAAAGTAAGTACCTTAAGGGGCACCTTCCCTATTTTGAACATTAGGGCCTATTTTCGGTCTGTCATTTGCTTCAGTGTTGAGCTAACGTTAGCTAGCTTGTTAGCATGTGCACTAGCTAGCTAACGCACGTTAGCTAATATTCCTTGTAAACACCCAACCCACCCCAACTATGTGAATGTGAAGTTGCCATAATTTTGGCCGCCAAGTTTTGAGGAAGACTACTTATTAATGTTGAACTAATGTTAAAGCTATGTTAAACACGAACCATTTTCACAAGGTGGTCAACTTCACATTCTCTATAATGTCCACCGCAATACACATTGTCAACGTCGTTGTAAAAAACACATACGTTGGAATTTGTTGCTTATTCAATCATCAAAGCCACCTTGAAAATATGTGTAATGCTAAAACGAATCCCGGTGCATAGTGCACACAACTGCGTTTTATAAGCTTGAGCAACATTCCTCTATTTTAGTCCAAAATGAGAAACATGACTTGATGCTCATATAGCATAGTGAAAACAGCAGAATCAGTTAGAGGCCGCTTATTGTTATTATTGTTGTTTTACAGATTATGAAAATGCAGATCCAGAGATTAGTTTTTATTATCCTGCCGTTTTCTGTTTTAAATGTCGTTCGTTTTCATTTTCTTTGTCACAGTAACTGTATGTGTTGTCCTGGTCACATCACTATTAGACCTAACTATGTATAGTGGTACCGTGTAGAATTACCAGAACATTGCATTGTCTAACTTTTTTTTATTTATTTATTTTTATATTTATGCTTTTTCATATTAGTGAGCGGGAGGCATTCGATGACAGAATCAGCTGTGAAATGAAGAAACGATTCAAACATAATCTTTCAGATGTGAGTAATTTACTTTTAACTGCAAGACTACACCAAGCTGATCTTAATCCAGGTTGGTATTCTCATTCTCTTCTTCATCATACAACATCTGATATCTCTCCAGGCATGTCAAGGACGATAGAGTGGAGGTGGAAACCGACCCAGGGCCCAGCAGAGAAGAACTGTCCAGGTCCAGTAGGCAGTCTTACTGTTCTCTTTTTATGTTTCAGCATGTTTAAATATTGTTTTTACTGTTCTCTTTGGAGCCATGGTATATATCAATAGTGTTTTATGTAAGTACCTGTATTATTCAGTACGTGACAAATTAAACTTCTTCAACTTGAACCTGTGCGTTATGTGTGTCTGATCATGGATTTGGATAAAAGCGTCTGCCAAATGATTGTAATGTAATGTAATGTAATGATCACCTGTGTGTGAACCCACAAAGACACAGGGAGAACATGCAAACTCCACACAGAAAGTACCTGGATTCGAATCGAATCTTTGCATCTCCATGAGTTCCTTATCAAAACAATAAGGGAAACGCAAAATAAACGCTTATCAAACCCAGTATATATAAACCATATATACAGAATAAACCATGAAGAGGATATTATAAAAGATGACCGAGATCAAAGAAGCACATATACCTCTCCCAAAATAAAGTTTTTTATCTGGTAAGAAGTGAAGGTAATTTGTACACCATAATCATGAGGGGTCAATGGCTTTGCAATGATGTAGCAGAGCATCACTGCATTCTGAGGAGAAGACTGGTACTCATCATCATCAGGTCGTCCACAGACGCGCATCCCATCTTCGTCTCCAGAAAGTACTGGGGGGTCTATGTGACATATTTCCTTTAGAGTGAAAGCAAAATGATATGTGTGAACACCCTATGGAATGTGAACAAGTATGTTGTGTGCCGGGTTGCTGTGCAGTCATGGGAAAGTGACATGTCAGGGGTGACAGGTGGACCACCACTGATGTCATGTGTCCAGGCAGACCTCTTGTGGCTCATCCTCAGAGCTGAACGTGTCCTGGTCCTCGCCAAGGACAGAACAAGTGAGAGTACCTGTGATTCTCTTCATCTTTCCACTTTGCTGGGTCGGCAGCTTGCTACAGGTACAAGTAATTTTAACTCCAGCCCATTGTTAACCAACCTGTTTCCTTTCCGATAAATCCCTGCACAGCCACAGACACTAAACCAAAAGGAGCTTTAGCTGTCATGACATAAAGATACCAGACATCCATAAATCTGCTTATAGATCTGTTTGATAATGTCTAGCTCAGGAAAGGCTAAAGTAATCTTGTGTGCATTTAACCTCCTGCTATCCTCAAATTTACATTACATTTGGTTTCCTTGAGGTCAATTTGACCCCAGCAATTTAAACCTCCAGAAAATGATTAAAATGAAAATTGTAACCAAAGTTTATGTGTCAGGTAGGTCTACTTTACAAAAAATATACCCATGGGGTGCATGGGGACCCTTCCTACTACATCACACTACCAGTATACCCAAGCTGGTCTCCCAGCAAGACCATCACATTACCAGCTTAGTGAACATCACTTCCCAGCATAGACCAGCATCAGGTCTTCTGATGCTGGCCTTCTCTGTATACTACACGTTCACAAGAAAAGATTTGGGGGGAGACTCATTTTGTGCACCCAAATTTTGGAATGCACTGCCAGCTTTCATCAGGGATGCAACCTCAGCAAACATTTTCAAATCAACACTCAAAACTCATTGTTCCAATATTGCTTTTCTTCCCTGATTGCTGCTGTTTTCTCTTGTCATCCCTTACCCTAACCTGGGTTCGTATCCCTTTCCCTGATTGCTGCTATGTTTTCTCCTGTATTTAGTATCCTTAGTATTTTAGTACACCACTATGTCCTGTGTATCTTGTGTATTTGCACCATATTATCTGAATATGTTATGTGTATCTTGTATATTTGCATCATATATATATGACTGTTGCTATGTTTACTCTTGCATTTTAGTATTTATATTTCAGTACTGTGTACCTTGTGTAGGCTACCTTGTGTATAGTTGTGTATACCTTCTGTATCATTGCTGCTTGTGACATTTGTTGTAACCAGGGGCACCATTGTAAATGAGACCTTGGTCTCAATGGGTTTCCCCTGGATAAATAAATGTTAAATGTTAAATAAAAAATAAAAATGAATGTATTAATAATTTCTGAATGTATATCTTTGAATGTTAGTTGATGAATACATGTATATATGCGAACTAATACATACATACAGAAGGACATAGAATATCTATTAATGCGATGTTAATACTAAATAAACCAGGGGTATGCAACTCCAGGCCTCGCGGGCTGGTGTGTATGCAGGTTTTTGCTGCCACCAGTTAACAATTATTTAATTAGCCCAATCGTTTACATGATCTGATATTTTAATCTACATATCCGCGATAAGAACAACAGCTGATGAATGTTCTTGTACCGGTATGCGTGTATTGTAGCGTTTTATCGTTCTGTAATTTACGAGTGAATCGTGATTGTGTGTATGACTAATTAGCTGATTGAGCCGTGGTAACTGGTGGCAGCAAAAACCTGCATACACACCGGCCCGCGAGGCCTGGAGTTGCCTACCCCTGAAATAAACTAAATAAAGAATCTGGAAACCCAAATTCGGTCCATCCGCATGCGCACTAGTGCTTAGCCCCGCCCAGCAAGCTGTAAGCCCTTCAAGCCCCGCCCAGCAAGCTGTAGGACCCTTAAGCCACGCCCAGCAAGCTGTAGGACCCTTAAGCCCCGCCCAGCAAGCTGTAAGCCCCTTCTGCAGTTCTGCAGGAATCCCCTGTTGGTCTCTCTGAGGTGAGATGGGAGGGGCTGTTTTCGACTGGTTACCATCCTTGCCGCTCGTCAGTAGTAATTCACGGAGCTCTTTAAAGATTAGGAAACCGTGTTCCAGAAAAGCAAACTGCGCGGGGGTTTGCTCCGTTAATCTGGCTAATTTGCTATCCAGTGTATCGCACCACCTTCCACTAAAACAGTGGACAGAACAGGGACTACAGAGCCCTCATGTGGTCGTTTGCTGCACTGCAAAAACAATATTCATGTCCACCGCGGAATCCGCAACGTCTGTACCGTCAGGAATTTTGCACGATCAGGGCATGCAATTATGGTGCCAGCTGATGTGGCTATCTTGTTAGCACACTGTAGTTCCATATTATGCATCATGCTTAATCCACTAAATGTAAAATTACATTTAAATATACAGATATATGCCATATCCTTTGATCATTCAATGTTGTTATAAAAAGATCAGGCAAATTAAGACTTTAGCTTTACATAAAAATACTGAGTGTGTAGGTTTTATGAATGTAGACCTAATTGCTGCATTACCTGCACATGCCTATTTTTTACTCCAAAGGGTGAACATAAGGACATAATCCATTTTTATATTTTACAGAAGACCTTCTGAGTGCTTGTCAGGTTATTTAAATCACTACTTGCCAGGCATTCAAGTTTTCCACCTAATTGTAAACACTGACATATTAAAGACTCACTGCAGTGTATATTTTTAACTATGCTGAGAGTGGAGATTCTACCCTCCCATCTATTTTATCACTCTTGAATGAATAATAAAAAAAGTTTGGTAGAGTTAAATTAACACTGAATATTTGACTGTGTATGGTTCACAAAACCGTGAGAGTATGTTCGGGTTTCCTTCATCTAATGCTACCATCCTATTCAGTTTTCACTTGTGCAGACAAGCTGCTTGGCCTGTGCCAGTGCTCTGTACCCTTGTCTTTTCCCCTTTCACAAGGAAAAACAAACAAGCCCCAATATAGTGCTTGCTCTTGGAAATTCAGACATTCAGACACACTGCTGCCATTTGTGGCGGGTTTTGCAAAGCCACTTCATTCCATTAAATTGACACTGTAATAGAAGCAGCCTCGTAAATTTCCCCTGTTATTGATTGGTTGATTGATTAAATAGGGATATGTGTTCCTGTCAAGACTAAAAGCATGGCAAAAACAAAAACAATGCATGCTCATGCCATGAAATGATTCAATTGTAATTGTTAATTTGCCAATTTTGGTCCTTTGTGCTTTTATAATAATAATAATAATACCTTGCATTTATATAGCGCCTTTCACGACACTCAAAGCGCTTACAGTGACGAGGGGGAAACTCACCTCTACCACCAATGTGTAGCACCCACCTGGGTGATGCAGCGGCAGCCATTTTGCGCCAGAATGCTCACCACACATCAGCTGAGGTGGAGAGGGAGAGAATGATTATTAGCCAATTAAACTGGGGGATGATTAGGTGGCAGATTGAAAGAGCCAGGTTGGGAATTTAGCCAGGACACCGGGGAAACCCCTACTCTTTGCGATAAGTGTCATGGGATCTTTAATGACCACAATGAGTCAGGACCTCGGTTTAACGTCTCATCCGAAAGACGACATCTCCTACAGCGCAGTGTCCCCATCACTGCACTGGGGCATTGGGATTTATTTGACCAGAGGGAAGATTGCCCCCTACTGGTCTACCAACACCACTTCCAACAGCAACTTAGTTTTCCCAGGAGGTCTCCCATCCAAGTACTAACCAAGCCCACACCTGCTTAGCTTCAGCAATTCAGCAGGAGCAGATTGCATGGTGGTATGGCTGCTGGCATGTTGATGTGTGCTTTGTTTTCTACGGACCTCTGTGGAATTTTCACACCCACCTAGTTCTGCATGTTTTACAGTCACCAGGGGCTGACATTTTAGCACCTATATTCATCAGGGGCTCAAATGTGTAATTACTGTACATTGCTGAAATTTTCAGACTGAACTGGGGCTTACATTTTTTTGCAGTGACAACGGTCAGGGAATTTTCATCTCCTGGCGTGTGATGTTTTGTAGTCCCCTGGGTCTGAGATTTTACTCCCACCTCTGGTTTAAAGTGCATACACCCGCTGAGGGGGTGGAGTTATTTAGAGAAGCGACAGAGGATAGGGTGGTAGCCCATGTGACCCCGGCTGCATTCGGAATGGCTCCCTATACGCTGTATAGCGCACTATTTCGGGGACTGGCCATTCTGATGGTTTCCAAATTCTCAATTGAAAACACTGAGAACGAGCACATCCTACAAAATGGCCGATTCTCTAAATGGTGCACTATAAGGCACATAGGGAGCCATTCCGAATGCAGCCTCTGTCTTTTCCCTGTGGACAAGTCTTGGACACAACAGAGGGGTGTCGCCTTCTTGCTATCCATCAAGTGAAGTGTGATACACAGAATATAACTGTATGATGCAGTGCAGGTTTCATGCCCACTGGTCTGAGATGTCATAATAATGCAATTAGAGCATTCTGACCACTCACAAACTCATGTGTCTCCCCTCCCAACCCCGACCTTCAACCTCTGACCCTGCAATGAAACAGAGGGTTACAGGCTCTTTTTCATGTGATGGTGAAGATCAGCATCTGGTGCCCCAGGCTGAGTTTGGGGGCGGGTTTTGGATGGGGGAGGTGAAGGGGGACAGGAGTGGCCAAATCAGAGCCAAGGGCTACATAGGTTGCCAGCAACTGTAGGGGATTGAGTGACATATTCTCTTTGGTATGTGGCCCCACCCACCAATTGGCGCCACCACCACTGTTTGCACTACATTAATGAATAACAGTTTGTTGAAATAAAGCATTTCCTGTTCAGCTGAATAAATACAGTAGACCAAAAACTGAAGCATTTTATGTTCATTGTCATTTGTTCTGATGAAGACGGGGGGTGTTTCTGCAGGTACCTCGTTCGTGCTGCCCTCTGCAGGGGTATAATTTTAGGTTGCCAAAAGGTCTGTCTCAGCCTGCAGAGTATGGATGGATTATGCGTGACATCAGAAAGGTCTGTACATAACGACAAGTGGTCGGTCATATCCAGTGAAGTGGCTATCCTTTCATTTTTAATTGAGAAAGAACACTACACTCTACTCTCTTGCTCAAGCAGGAAAAAGTCATTCAGTATCAACTGACCTACAAAACCAGCAAGACCACCCCCTTTCTTTTTTCACATCTTTTTTTCCATCCCTGCCATGTCTCCTAATCTCTCTCATAGCTCCAAGAAGCCACAAGCCGTGACGTACAACATCGACCCCTCCAGCTTGTAAAAGAAAAGAAGAAAAAAAAAAGAATGAATAAATAAATAAATAAATAAATAAAAAATCTGTAACTGCCTGGCAACGCGCTGCCCTTCCCTCATTGGCTGGAGTGCTGCGAGCTGGATCATACCCTCAGACCAGATTTCACACATGAAGTTTGATCCATGCGCTCTGCCTGGTGACGGGAGCCAGAGAATACTCAGTCAGGCCATCCGGTTTATCAGCCCAAAGCTCAGGGATTACATGCGGATTCCATTCATTTCATTCTGCACTTAAAAGCACTTGATTCACTTGGGGGGAAAAAAATACACTAAAGTCTGCGCGTCATCTATGCCCCTATGAGAGGGGTGGAGCTTCCAGCTCTGCTGGGCCAGCTTCCTGTGGGTCATTACAATTGGTCGTGACACCTTTTAAAAACATTTTTTTTTTAAACAAATTTTCGTCACAAAATTTTTCTTTTCTCCCAATTTGGAATTCACAATTGAGTTATGCTGATTCGTGATCAGGCACTCTATTCCAAAGTGCATGCTGCCAGCTGCTGTTTCCTTTCACTCCACAGTCCACCAACTGAGCTGTGTGTCAAAGCAGCACGCTGTATTCGCAAATTGTACAAGCAGACTGCAGGTGCCCAACTGTCGAAGGGGTCGCTAGTGAGTGCCATGAGACAAGGACAGCCTTCCCAGCCTGGACAGAGCTACAGCCAATTACGACCGCCCGGCCTGCAGGGCTTCCAGCAATAAGTCTGCACTGGGGCGGTCAGAATTCAATAAGGGACATCATATAGACTTATGCATTGTTACTTTCTGTTACAGTTATATTTTCTTTCTTGCCCTGCACTTTAAATTTCTCTTTGACCTATGGACTAAACTACAGTTAATCTTTGTAACAAGCACATTATTCGTAACTAACAATGCCTGGCTCTGTTTACCAATGCATCCACTTACGTGAATAAGGCTCATTTTGCTTGTTCTTTTCTTCTGTATTTAAAACCTGGTTTGTAGTTCTATTCAGCTCCATCTTGGAAAAATGAAGCTAACCTTTTGTTTGATTCCATAACTAATGTCGAGCCTATGTGTTTAGCTTTTCTGCTCCAGTGTATGAATACAAATAGAATACAGCAATGTTTCATGATATGTATTCATAATAAATGTGCAATGTAACTTCTCTGTACCTATATGTTATATGTATTGGAAATATTTATTGGCCAACTATGAGCACAAATCAAACCTTGTAGGCATTAAGTAGTACTAAAGAAAGTTTAAAAAATGGGCTTAAATTGGAATTTATTTAATTACTTTCTAACTGTTTTAAGCCACCACCATCTGACATCCACCATTGCTTAGAGTCCAAACTACATACAGTGCCCTCCATAATGTTTCGGAGAAAAACATATATTTTTTAATTTGGCTCTGTACTACACAATTTTATAGTTGTAATCAAACAATTCACACATGGTTAATGTGAAAATTCTCAGCTTTTAGTAAAGGGTATTATATACATTTTTGTTTCACCATGTAGAAATTACAGCACTTTTGTATACATAACCCCCCTATTTCAGGGCACCATCATGTTTGGGACAAACAGGTGTTTCTGATTAGTTAGGTGTGTTCAATTGCTTACTTTATGCAGGCATGCCATGACTTTTTGATGCCTGTGACCCAACAACATCAAAAGACTCTTGATATCTTATGTTCAGGTACTCCTCCAAGCGATACTATAACCTCTCTGCATTTGAATAACATAAATGCAGTATGCACAGTATTGAAGAAAAACTTAAGTTTTCCCAGGAGCCTACAATTATATGATTGCCTGCATTAAATGATTTACAAAATCGGATTTAGCTTTTTTGTTCATTTTCTAATTTCTTACTGTTGAACAGTAATTACCATGGACAATAGTTAGTCAAGTCGCAAAGACGCACTGTTACAACCGCAGATGGTCGCGCTGCGGCAGTTCAACATCTATGCAAAACCACATTCCACACGCGCCACCCTTTCCCTGAAGGAAAAATGTAGAGCAAGCGATTCGTCATATCCGTCATGTGACTTTCGGGCAGTTCCGCGTCCCAAATAAAGAAATAAATAATAAAACTTTTAGAGAGTTATCTGAAGGGATGTAGTTAAGTAAGAGCTGCTGCACATATCTGTTGGACGGGTATAGCCGAGTTATCGAACAACACACTCTGACTTGTGTAGGCTACGGAGGGACGCAGAATGGGAAAGTTTAAAACAAGGGAACATATTGTGGTCCGGGGCTCCGGATTGCTCTTCTGGATTTAGCGAGTTAACTCTGGAATTGGCCGTCTGTTTTTAAAACGCTCGCAATGGCAAACAGTTTTGAGATGAGGCTCGTTTTGTGGGCATTCTGGCTTTATTTAAGCACCGGGACGTCAAATACCCTATATACAATTCCCCTTAAGATTTTTGTTGGGAAGTTCAATTCTTCTGTGAATTTAGACTTGAGCCATTTGAAACGAACTGAAACGTCAGACAATGCGCTTTCTCTGGCTTCTGATCCAACTGGACTTGTCAATTTTTTGGACATGGTCAATAATTTAAACGGAGATTCAGGTCGAGGATATTACCTGGAGATGTCGATTGGGACTCCCGGTCAAAAGGTAGGCTTCTCTGAAATCCGGGTAGGCTATCCGCGTTCTGCTTTAGCCTACCTTCTTCCTAAAGCATTGGAAATAATAGGCTAAATATGCCAATCATTAGTAGCTAGGCTATTAGGCTATATGTATGAATTCATAAGTTCTATTGAATTTACCATTATTTTACGGTGCAATTTAGATTTTTTTTTACACAATATTTGGACACAGCTGGTGCCTCATACTAGATAGCCTAATAAAAAAAGAGTAATTTCCACGAAATCTCCACATATCAATAAATAGCCAGTATAGCCTATCCTTAGAACATGGGACGGTAGAGGAGCTGAAAAGACTGGTTGTCTTATAAATTAATCAGAAAAGTAACAAATGCAGTGTGGTTTATGAACGTAGGCTATCCTATGCTAGGTCTTTGCCGAAGTTTAAGATTTATTAAGGTTTATTAAAAATATCAAAAACCATGTGGACTATTGTCCTATGCGGTATATTGAAGGGGCGTCCAATTCCTAGACTAAACCTAATCCAAATATCCCCCCCCCCCCCCCCCCCCCGATGCAGCGAGAGGTCAACTCCAATGAAACGACTAGATGACAAATGAGTGAAAGAACGATATGTTTGGTGCGTTCGTATAGCCTAGGCTATTCTGCGTTGACATTAGCTAGATTACTTGCTATTTCAATAATGCCAATTGGTGAGAGCGAGAGGCAGAGAGAGGGGCCCCCGAGGTGTGCTGCTTGGCTCACATGAACTCACATGATGCTTCTTAGGCCTCTGGCCGGGTCGGCAGCTGATGGAGATTAATCCTTAGCTGAGCACAAGACGGGAGTAGCCCGGGCGGTCACAGCGGCCGACAATTCATATGTGCTGTCTGTCATTCTCTGTCCACACATCTCTGCCTGTCAGTCTAATAGGCACAGAGATGGGTCGGGAAGCGCGTACAATTGTGCGCACGGTTACCAATTATGGAAGATAACATTTTGGGATATTTTTGATATAACCTACGATATCCCAGAGATAAGTTTCTTCGAAGAGGTTTTCTGAAAACCGCCCGTTGCAGGCTAAGCCAAATGCGATTTAAGTCACTCAATGGGAACTTTTTTTTCTACATAGCTCAGATCAATGCAATATGTAAAATTACTAGTTACGCCAGGGTTTCCAAAATTGTGCTCTGGGGGCCCAAGGAGTCTGTGAATGTCTGCCAGAAACTCCTCATCAAAATGGAAAATTGTATTTGACCTTTACAAATATTGTAGGCCTATTTAGGCTATATTATAATTTCATAAATGTTTTACACTAAGTATTATCTGTTATAGGCCTACACATTCCTTAATTTTGTCATTATTGCAGACGTAGGACTAGTTCTAAATGGTGAAATCAAATTTTTGTCCTATGACTTGGTGACCTCAGGATTTTGACATTCTTCCATGCACATTGAATTGCACCTTGTTGAGGGTGCTATCATATGTTGTTTTTATCCTATATATATATATATATATATATATATATATACAGATCCTTTCCAAAAAATTAGAATATCATGGAAAAGTTTTTTTTTTTCCATAATTCCATTCAAAAAGTGAAACTTTCATAGATTATAGATTCATTACACACAAAGTGAAATATTTCTAGCCTTTATTTGTTTCATTTTTCATAATTTTGGCTTACAGCTCCAGAAAACCCCCAAAAAAGTATTTCAAGAAATTAGAATAGTGTGTCGAAAATCAGCATTTACTTCAGTTATTTCAGAGAATGAGTGGAGTGGCTTGACTCGAGGAATCCGACAGTTGTAGCCCATGTCCCGGATACGTCTGTACGTGGTGGTTTTTGAAGCACTGACTCCAGCCTCAGTCCACTCCCTCTGCATCTCCGCCAAATTTTGGAATCGTCTTTGCTTGACAATCCACTGAAGCCTACGGTCATCTCTTTTGCTTGTGCACCTTCTCCTGCCACATTTTTCCCTTCCACTAAACTTTCTATTGATATGCTTGAACAATGCACTCTGTGAACAGCCAGCCTCCTTAGCGATGACCTTTTGTGGCTTACCCATGTTCTGGAGGGTGTCAATGATGGCCAATTGTCAAGTCTGCAGTCTTCCCCATACTGAACCAAACTGAGATAAACTTTGCAGGTGTTTTGAGTAAATTAGATGATAGTGTGACACTCAGTCTAAAACATTCATTCTCTGAAATAATTGAAGTAAATGCTGATTTTCGACACACTATTCTAATTTCTTGAAATACTGTTTTGGTGGTTTTCTGGAGCTGTAAGCCAAAATTATGAAAAATGAAACAAATCAAGGCTAGAAATATTTCACTTTATGTGTAATGAATCTATAATCTATGAAAGATTCACTTTTTGAATGGAATTATGGAAAAAAAACAACTTTTCCATGATATTCAAATTTTTTGGAAAGGATCTGTATATAGTATTGGGATATATAGTATTGGGACAGTGACACAATTTTTGTTTTGGCTCTGTACTCCAGCACTTTTGATTTGAAATGAAACGATGAATATGAGGCTAGTGACGATGAATAAGTATACTGTCGGCTTTAATTTGAGGGTATTTCCATCCATATCGGGAGATTCCTTGTATCTGTGTTACAACCATTTTTATACATAGTCCACCCCATTTTAGGGGAGCAAAAGTAATTGGACAAATTAACATAATCTGAAATAGTCCTCATATTTAGTACATGGTTGCAAATCCTTTGCGTTCGATTTCGCTTGGCCGCTGTTGATGAGGCACAGTGATCTGAGCAGTTGCTTTGTAAATTTCGTCACAAGTATTCAGCATTGTTATTTGCTACCTAAACTTTGCAGCACGCTTGTCATCATTAACATGAATGTAGCCTGAAATGTCAATCTTAAGAATGTGTAAACCATTAACCAATAAACTGGAACTTTAAAATTATATGGCGCGATTTATGCAGTGTCCAGACTCCAGCAAAATAAATGCATGGACCATTTCTAATTGTTTTAACTTGTGTTTTTTGCACAATTTCTCTGAGGCGGCTTGAAAAAACACATAGGCGGCCCGCCTAAGACATTTCAATGCAGGAATATGCAACGTGAAAAATATCCTCCTTAGTATTTTCCAACCGTAGTCTGAATTGTCGCAAGATGTCCCCCCTTACATGCTCACTTGTTATTGCAAAGCTGCGCGTATTTATGGGACCACAATGTTCATTTAAAAAGTACGCTCCCGAATATACTATGCAAAACCACGGAAATAAGGATATCATCAGGGGATTTTAAGTACACTACAATTAGAATTTTGCTTAACAACTTTCTCATCAAGTGTATTCAATGTAGAAGGTACAACTCAATAGTATGGAAGGGCACTGATTCGGAAACAGCCTTAGTCATCCGTGAACATGGGGAAGATTAGTGAACACACAAATGAAATAAGACCAAAGGTTGCTGACCTTCATTAATCAGACAATGGCTATAGATGGCTTCATTTCTGAAACTGTCTATTTCCATCATTAGGGCAATAATTAAGAACTATAAAGCAACTGGAGCTGTGATGATCCTGCCTGGAAGAGGATGCAAGTTTAGCTTGTCCCCACGCACAGTATGCCAGTAATGGCTTAATGGTCTGGCCCCTTCCTACCTCACTGAACTACTCCTCCCATACACTCCTGCACGCAACCTCAGGTCCTCTGGCACTGGACTTCTGGTCATTCCCAAAACCAGACTGTCCTCTATGGGGGGGCAGGTCGTTCAGTGCCATGGCCCCCAAGCTCTGGAACACACTACCTCAACATCTCCGAATCTGCACCAATATATCTACATTCAAAACCCACTTAAAAACCCACCTCTTTACCCAACACCATTTTCCTCACTCTACACCCTAGGTTTCTCTTACTTCTCTCCTCTCCTTAGTCTGCTTGTTCCTTTAATTTCTTATTTTTATTATCATTGATTTAACTTTTTTCTCTTTGTATTCCTGTTGTTCTTTGCTAGATCTTGTTGTTTTTATTCTTTTGCTCTGTAAAGTGTCCTTGGGTTTGAGAAAGGCACTATATAAATAAAATGTATTATTATTATTATTATTAGACATGGGCAGAGTTTGGTTTCGGAAGTAAATTCCCTATAACAGATAGAATGGACTTCGGAGACTATCGACAATTTCGATGTAAAATTCATCTAGAATAACACCACCTAAATCAACCTTGTGGCATGGGAAAATACGCGTCTCAATCTATTTGTAGGCTACCAACACGTTTCGGTGCCACGTTACTTTTTGCCTCAGGATAACAGGATGTTTTAAACAGTTTCTGTTGATACAAAGTAACTTACACGGACAGCTCATTTTACATATATTTACCAGTAATTATATTTATTGTTCATTTTTACATATCCATAGATATGCAAGAGCTGTTTTTATGGAAAACTGTTTTCACTATTACACATCTCACCAATGTAAGAGTCCTGTTAACCAAACTGAAAAGCACTGAAATTAAATTATTTATATTAAATCAATATTGTTTGACGGTGCTCTAATAGTGCCACCGGTGCTCTATCTAGTGCCACCTATCCTCATTAACAAATATTTGTTTTATTAGAAGTATGCACATCGACAGGATCAATCTAAAAAATTTTGAATGTCAGCAGCCATATTAGTGTTACAGAACACACTGGTATTGAATGAGTTATGAGCCATTAAAATATACACTGCCCGGCCAAAAAAAAAGTCGCACACTCTAATATTTCGTTGGACCGCCTTTAGCTTTGATTATGGCGCGCATTTGTTGTGGCATTGTTTCGACAACCTTATGCAATGTCACAACATTTATTTCCATCCAGAGTAGCATAAGTTTTTGGCTGAGATCTTGTATTGACGACGGGAGAGTCGAACCACTATGTAAAGTGTTCTCCAGCACATCCCAAAGACTTTCAATGGGGTTAAGATCAGGAATCTGGTGGCTAATTCATGTGTGAAAATGATTCCTCATGCTCCCTGAACCACTCTTTCACAAGTTGAGCCCGATGAATCTTGGCATTGTCATCCTGGCATATGCCCATTGATGGGATAACCTGGTGATTCAGTACATTCAGGTACTCAGCTGACTTCATTTTATTGCTGCATAATGTTGCTGAGCCTAGACCTGACCAACTGAAGCAACCCCAGATTATAACACTGCCTCCAGAGGCTTGTACAGTGGGCACTATGCATGACGGGTGCAATGGCGACTATTTTTTTGGCCGGGCAGTGTATGTTACCAAGAAAGACAGTAACACACATTTTAGTAGAAAATATTGTCCAAAGTCCTTAAATACAATCTAAACATGACTTCTGGGCAACTTATATTGTACAGTTTTGAAAAGGGTTGCCTGTATGGCTGTTAAAGTGAAGCAAGTGGACTGAATACTTAAGGAATTGATTGTTTTACATTTTATATTTGTAAATAATTTGTAAAAATAGTAAATTTTACTTTTCACATTGTAGAGTTGTTTGTTTGAATACCATACCAGCAATGAAGCCTGATTAAATAAATTTTTATCAAATGTGTTTATAGGGGGACTGTTGCATTGCTTTCATATTCAACAGTATTAAATAGCACAACTTGCATAACTTACAGTTTTGTGTACTAATATATGTGAATCTGTACTGCAATATAGATTTATATTTATCAAAATAATTCTGATCAAGTAGCGAAGCATTTTCATCAAAGGCTCAAGGACAGTGCCCCACCAGAACCCGTAATCCTATAACCACTGTGCCAAGCTGAGGTTTGGTCTGGGCAGCCTTGGCATTTAAGCAGTTAAATGTCCTCTCTTTTGCAAGCGCTCCATGTTTAATGGTGTCCTGAGATGGATAAGTGCCGGAATGCCAGTTATTCAGCGCTAACGAGTGCAATAATGTTAGCCTGGCTGGCGTTTCATAATTCATTAGCTACATCCTTAATGTGACATGTAGGCCTAACTGTTTTGTAAGTGCGACAGCGTTTGCTTTGGCACCACTCTGTTTGCCTGCCGGCTGAACCGAAACTCGCCCAGCGCTAGGCTGTGCTGGCTATCAGGTGTACCGCTGCATGTTTCCTTCTCCCGCTGCTCCTCGCCGGGGACGACGCCACCGCGGTTTCCGCAAGTGGGAAGCTCGTCTGAAGACGACACAGCGGGCTTCCCTCAGCTGGTGCCTCCAATGGTGCGGCGAGACGGGGGAACCGAGCCAGGAAACTGAGACCGGCACTAGCCGCAACGTAATTAAGGGCCCTCGTGCTAAACGAGGCGGCATTCAAATGAGCCGCTAATTGCCACATCTGTTAACCCGTTGGAGAGGCTGGAGGTGTCGGCGGAGCGGTTCACATCTGTTAATTGGTACAAACAGGTAGCAGATGCGTTCTCTGTGACTGAGCGGCTGCCAATTAGGGGGTGGTGATTAGGAGTGCGGGGGAGGAGGGCGGGGGGAGACCAAGCCGCCAGCAGCTCTGCCAAAGTGTTGGAGGGAGAGTGTCTTTCAGCTCAATCCAGGCACCCAGCATGCACCAGCCGCCAACAAAAACCCCCTGTATCTGCTGCAACTGGGGGTCTATTTAGAAAATCTCTCCTTTTAGAAAGTAAGGACTGTAGTTTGAGGACGGAGCTGATTAAAGGCCATTTGGGGTGTGGTCTCTTTTTTTTTTTTAAAGATAATTCTGGTATCCCACACATGGATTGATGTTTCATGTACAGCAGGTTTAACCACTGGACTGGAATGAGGATCTATTATCATGACGATATTATTCATTTTACCTCTAAGCTGCCATAAACTGCCCCTCTCCTTTTAACATGTCTGATCTATACTGTAATGCAACACTACAGTCCTGCTACTAATCTGAAACTCCCGTAGTTAAGAAACAGGATGGAAGGAACACAGGAGCCCAGTATGTGATGATGAGTCTATAGAATCCGTTGTTGAGGTAGCAGACTAAATATGACCAAAGGTGGCATTTAAGCCAATAACAAATAAACAATGTACAAACAAACAAAAAGGGGAAATTCGCCAGCATGCACATTAACTGTAAAAATGAGGAGAATCATGTATTTCCCTTTTGGGCCTCTGTCCGATATTGCAGCAGTTTGCGACCTCATTGGCTTCTGCTTGCTATATTGGTGCCAGAGACTGTCATCCCCACCACAGCTCGTAGGTCCTGCTCTCTTAACACACTGATGGCAAATGTGAGGCACAGAAAGAATGTGACTGTTGTCTAACTTCGGAAGATAGTTACAGACTCATGCTGTCAGACAGTATTTTAACATTTTGCAGCATGCTAGTGTTTACTGATGTGTAAAGGTCAGTATTGCAAATACCTTGGATTTGATTACTCCTAAATGTTCCTCACCACCGCCCCCCCCCCCCCCCCTTCAATGTACGCCCATCCAAGCCTTTTTTCCCCACCCATATTTCCTTTGGAAATCTCCCATACATATTTTTCTAATCAGTTTTGAGATATCAAATGAGGTATAAAAAAATATATATATATACAGTCATGGACGAAAGTGTTGGCACCCCCTGTAAAGATGAGCAAAAAGGGTTATAAAAAATTCACCGTTTGGTGAATTAGCTTAATCTCACACTGAAAAAACAAGAAGAATCCAACCTTTAATTGACGTTAATTTATTATGAGAAAAAAAAATCCCACATCAAGAAATAATTATTTTTAACAAAACCACGTTGGCCACAATTATTGGCACCCCTGCATTTATATATAGAATAAAGTAATAATTTTTAATATTTGGTCACATATCCTTTGCATGCCATGACTTCCTGATGTCTGTGACCCAACAACATCAAAAGACTCTTGATATCTTATTTTCTGGTACTCTTACAAGCGATACTATAACATCTCTGCATTTGAATGGATCTCTATGGGAATTGGGGGGTGGGTCTAGATTTAGCTGTAAATTACACTGGAACAGTATGGAACACATGGTTGGCTAAATGGCTGTAAGTCATCAAGGGTCTGACGTATCAAACAAGCTTTAATCCATCACTCTGTTGCCAGATATGCAGTAGATATGGATGAATAACTTGAAGGGTTTCTTCTCCTGACTTATTTTTCCATAGAGTTCAATAGGAAGTACCAGAAGAGTACCAGAAAATAAGATATCAAGAGTCTTTTGATGTTGTTGGGTCACAGACATCAGGAAGTCATGGCATGCAAAGGATATGTGACCAAATATTAAAAATTATTACTTTATTCTATATATAAATGCAGGGGTGCCAATAATTGTGGCCAATGTGGTTTTGTTAAAAATAATTATTTCTTGATGTGGGATATTTTTTTCTCATAATAAATTAACGTCAATTAAAGGTTGGATTCTTCTTGTTTTTTCAGTGTGAGATTAAGCTAATTCACCAAACGGTGAATTTTTTATAACCCTTTTTGCTCATCTTTACAGGGGGTGCCAACACTTTCGTCCATGACTGTATATAACATATATATATCTGAACAAAAACGTCTCCGACGTAAAAAAAAAAAACAAGTTACTCACGCATAGCCTACATAGCGCTGTCCATAAGTCCTTAATTCCAACTTGCAAAAACTAGGCCTGCCTTTAAAAATATTGATATCAAAATGTGGCCAAGTTACAACTAACAATATTGCCTATCGTAGCTCACACTAAAAAATCTCTATTCCAAAGCAATGCTATCCAAACTTTCCTAAATTATTTAATGCAACTTGGCCCTGTGTTTCTTCATCTTAGCATATGAAGAGATTGTGCCTCATGGAACAACATATGATTTCAATTAATGTTTTTAACAGTTCATGAATAATTACACTCCAGAAAGGATATGGTTATACTTTGTTGGCAAGTTTACTTTAGAAAATGTACAGGTTTTAAAATGTTAACTGCTGCTACAGATTTCTTTACAATTCACAAGCAGACATTTATATCAAGAAACATCATGTACAATAGAGAAAGGGGGGATGAATAAATAAATGCAGATAAAAATAAGTAATATTTTTAAAATAGCATACATGTAGCATTTTTACAAATGTATCCAGACATGTTTGTGGGTCAGATGATGGAAAATAAGTAATAGTACTAATTTTCTTAACATAATAATAGTTATGATATTTGCAAACAGAATTTTGTGAACACAAGGATATCTATGCTCTGTAGGACCACACAGGTTTTGATAGAAATCCAAATATTCCAAATAAATAAATCAATAAATACATAATAATAATAATTATAATACATTTTATTCATTCTGTGCTTTTCATAGACCCAAAGCAGTGGATGCAGACAATTATTCAAACATGCCCTATAGTGTCGTAATTTTTCTGTTTAATTTCTAAGTGCAACGTATCAGAGTATTTCCATTATAAATTATTCTCATTTTGCAATTTGATGTGGAACATACAGTTTCATTGACCACATTCTCATGAGATGGTAAGATGACGAAACACAGGGCCAAGTTGCATTAAATAATTTAGGAAAGTTTGCATAGCATTGCTTTGGAATAGAGCTAGTTTATTTAGTGTGAGCTACAATAGGCAATATTGTTAGTTGTAACTTGGCCACATTTTGATATCAATACTTTTAAAGGTAGGCCTAGTTTCTGCAAGTTGGAATTAAGGACTTATAGACAGCGCTCTGTAGGCCATGCGTGAGTAACGTGGCTTTTTTTACGTCGGAGACGTTTTTGTTCAGATATCACTTATTTTTGGTAGATAACTAATGATGAACAATGCATGAAGATAATGACATCGAGAGAGACATGCATACAGAATAGTACATGCATTCCAAATAAATGCATGCAGACATTCGCGTAACCATAACGCCCTCTACTGACGAGAATGATAACATTTCTCCTATTAGCGATAGCCTACAATTACATTAAAAGAGTTTGTAGATGAGCTGTATTTAATGTCTAATGAAATACAATGAACAGCACCACCTGAACTATGGATCATGAAGAAGCATGTAAATTAATTAACCAAGTCTATATGGAGACATGCATGCACAATAGGCTAGACGCAAACACATTGTATCAGAAAGAAATACACACAGCCTAAAATATGGAAATACAGTTGTAAAATAGGTAAATTAGTATTCTATAGAAATAATGTTAGGCTATTGAAAACTGGCTTGTCAGATGCGTAACTCCAAGCTTCCATGTCTGGGCTACGAGCTGCCCAACTTCATAAGCACAGCATAATACCTTCACGTTTTTTTTCTCTTTTCCGGTAGTGTAGTCTAACGTTGTCTGCGGGAAATCTTTTGGTACCGGACCATGTAGCTAGGTTTAGTTTAGTTTTCTGTAGTGCAATGGATGTAAGGCATGTTGATTTGCTTCGTAGTAGCCTAGCTTGTACCTGCTTCCTGACTAGCAGCTGACTGACGTTTCTCTGGCAAAACTAACGTTGGCTAACAAGCTTAATTGGACAACGCATATTTCCCAGGAATCTTAGCCAGCAAGAAAACAATAGATACTACTAAGAAAATAGCCTACCAGAGATTATTCTTCTGATTATAATTATAATTAGAAGTGTTTGCAGTAAGATACATTGTCTACAGAGTACCGTAGACTCGAGCAATGTTTGGAGGCTATAGTAATTTTTTAAAAGTGACTAACCATGAATCATATATGTTTAGGGAATTGGAGGTTTATAAATGTGATGTCTTAAGGGATTGCAGCTTATAGTAGGTTATCGTCAATTCTTAATTTTCCTAGTAGTTAATTTTATGGTGACATTGTGTTCTGTGTGAAAAGGATAAACTGAACAGAGCTGAAGTGAAGAAATGAATGAAGACAATAAAGAAATGTTGGCCGAGGCGAGCGTTGGAGGTTCGGTTTCCAGAGTCAGACATGACCGCAGCGGAAGAGGACAGCAGGCTCCACACAGACAAATATTTTTGTCGGCATTTGTGTGAGATTAAAACATGTAGCCAATGGCACAGTTATTTATAGAATTTTTTTTTTCCATTAATGCAAGAACACGATGTTAACCAGATGATATTCTGCGTTGAAACTTTTTTCTTTGCTTGACAAATGGCCATGGGATGCCTGTTCCCATGACGTTAGCTAGCCCATTGCATTACTGTCGTGGTGTCCAGTGACTGAATTGTTTAACTAACAGGCTACAAGTGAACAGTTAATATTGTAAACGTGTCTTTGCCTTTGCAATAAAAAAACATTCTTGCATGAGAAAACCAGAACGTGCACACTGTTTGAGTCCAAAATGAAATTACACTTTAATATCAACCAGGCGAGGTACGAACCCATGTCTCTCGCAATACTAAGGCTTGACGCTAACCATCTTAGCCAGAAAGAAAACAATAGATACTACTAAGAAAGTAGCTTACCAGAGATTATTCTTCTTAATATTATTATTATTATTATAATTAAAAGTGTTTGCAGTAAGCTACATTGTCTGCAGAGTAGCGTAGACTAGAGCAATGTTCGGAGGCTATAGTAATTTTTTAAAAGTGACTAACCATGAATCAGATATTTTTGGGGAATTGGAGGTTTATAAATCCGATGTCTTAAGGGATTGCAGCTTATAGTAGCCTAGGCTATCGTGGATGTATTATCATAAATTCTTAATTTTCCTAGTAGTTCATTTTATGGTGACATTGTGTTATGTGTGAAAAGGATAAAGTGAACAGAGCTGAAGTGAAGAAATTACTGAATAAAGAAATGTTGGCCGAGGCAAGGGTACGTTGAGGTTCGGACTTCAGTCAGTCATGGCCGCAAGAGCAGAGCGTAACACCCTCCCCAAACCAGACAAGAGCGAGGGTGTGATATAGTACAAGTGAAATACAAGTGAAACATTGAACAGTTAATATTGGATACCTCTTTTGCCTTTGCAATACAAATACGTTAATGTGTTAATGTGAAAATAATAACAGTGTAATAAATGAAAAGTACTTAACAGTTGCACATTGTTTTTGCGGAAAATAAGCATGTGCCCTGCTGGACTCAAACCCACAATCCTCTGTGTTAGAGACAGCAACTCTCACCATTAGGCCGCAGTAGCCATTAGCTATATTGACATTAAAAAACATTAGTATGAAGCATTATTATTGGGCGATAAGCTTGATGAGCAGGTATACGGACCATACCCTCAAAGAATAATTCTCCCTATTGGATAACATCGCGACGGAGGCAGGCAGTTTGGCAGGAAAAATAGGAAGAAGAAGGAGAAAAATGGCAAAATAACCAAAGTTTGGGGCTTTATTGTGTGGATGTGTGAAGTTGTATCTGAATGCTGTGATGGTTACATGAGATCAGAAGTTAATGTTTTTAAGGGCTGAGAGTCTATGGTCATTGTGGTTACTTCTGTAGGAAACCTTGAAAAGTGCCAAACTCGGTGCTGTATAGGTATGGGGCATGCCCCGCAAAGCCGTAACTTGGCGGATGGCATACCTGCCATCCCAACCTGCCATCCCAATAAAAACACGGGCGTGTGGGGCCCCCTGGTGGCTCCGGGGGCCCTATGCAATCACATAGTCTACATATAGCAAGAAACGTCCCTGCACACACCTAAGATATGTAGCCTACTCATTCACTTGTGTTCCTCAATAAAATATCACTTTTTCCTGTATGCTACTGTATGTATACTTTTGCCCTGGTATTACATTTTTCTGTAGTTTAAAAAGTATTGCCCAGGAAGATACTAAGCTATAGCCTATATTATGTACGATAAAATAATATTCCTCCAACAGGAAAATGCTGCCAAATGTTCTAGCTTCAATGAAAATCGTTACATCAAACATAAAACATGACTGAGCCACCAATGAACGTTACACTACAGCATGTGAAATGCGAAGATAATAAAGTATCTAACATAGCCTACTGGACAAGACTGTGATCAAGTGGAAAAACTAACGTACATATGTAACTAGCGAGAAGAACCGCATATTACAAGCAGTATTACTTTCATATCCTGGACGAAAAACTCCCGTCAGCGAATGCGTTTTCTGTAGCTGCGTCCTACATTGATAAAATGAAAAATTATGTTACGCTGGGCTGTAATTTACTGTTCAAAACACCCAATAACAATGCAATAATAATGCAAACACCCTTGAGAAGGATAAACGGTCATCTATCGGATAAAACAGTTGTGAATAAAACAGGAATGATGTGAAATACTTCAGAGCTACAGGTACAGTACATGAGGTGTTGCGCGTAGACGTTGCATGTAGTGTAATAACGTTCTACACTGGTCTGTATTTCGCAAACAGATTGTCTAAGACAATAAATGACCACTGAATTTTTATGAAAGGAACATCTCTGTGTAAAACCATTGGTAGGATTGTATATGTATTACATATTTAGTAGCAGATATTGATAGTATAATGATGTGATATAATTACACAAGAATTTAACTTTTTTTTTTGTTTATGCAAACATGCAAAACATGTTTATTTTGCATTTGAGTGAGCAGGGCTTTTCACAGCTTTTTTGGCATACGATCGGGCTATTGTTGGGTTTATCTTGTTGCTATGATGGAATAATTTTAGATGATGAAGAAATATATTTATGATCTCACACATAGACGCTATTGCCCACTATGTCACACACGGGTAGGTATAGTTGCAGGCGAGACTGGGTGGGGGGTTGCTTGTTAATTGGACTTGCTACGGGAGAATAGTGACACTTAGAAACACTATATTCGGCAGAGTTGTCACGAACGTATACTAATAAAGCTACAACAGAGTTTCTTGTTTCCACCCATAGTTTCATAGTTTGGCTGCAGGAGCAATGAATGTTGCTCAATGAGTTGAGCAAAATCTTGACACCGGTGTCATGGCCTCTAGGCATCTGCGCGAAGGGGTTAATTACATTTATGTTACTTTTGGTGCCCTAAAATGGGGAGGGGGTGTATGTGTAAAAATGGCTACAATTGCTAAAGTAGAAATAGAATAAAATAAAAATAGTAGTTTGTAATATTATCAATGTCTGGACTGTTTTTCTTGATCAATTCATTGCTACCTTGGTGAATAAAAGTATCAATTTCTTTAAAAAACATAAAAATGTGTCAAACTTTTGAACGGAAGTGTATTTTTGGGTTTTCGCTGATAATAATATGGAGGATATTTTTCACGTTCTGCATGTTGTGCCCTAAACAGTATGCAGTAAACAGTACACAGCATGCTACTACACAGTACACAGGACACAGTAGGCCTCTGATTAGGATACAGCCCGGGATTATTTTGGTTCCTCTGCTGTACATTGGGCTCTATGATTGGTTGGTGAGGGTTTATGACACATCCCTATTGGTTGTCTTGCAGGTGAATATACTGGTGGACACAGGTAGCAGCAACTTTGCTGTAGCGGCCGCCCTTCATCCTTACATCACTCACTACTTCAACAGAGCTCTGTAAGTACCCTTCATTACTAAACAGATTGGTAGATTTCACATGGTTTGGCACCTTTCAAAGGACAGTTTTGGTTACCATTCTCAGCTAGGCTTTTATTATTAGTTTATTTATTCCCTGTGGAAAATGTCCATTGTGAATTACTGTGTGTCAACATTTCTGTGAATGCTGCTATACAGAAATAAAGATTGATTGATTGGTGGTCAACGGAACCGTGACCAGAATAATTAAATGTAGCCAATGCTTTGAAGACAAAAAATGGTTACTGGGATGTTCACAAGCACAGTTTGCCTACCTGCCATGGTAGAATATGCTCACTGTTCCACTGCTAAGGTTGGTGTGGGTTGAAGATGAACACGGTTCCTTGGGCTACTGCTGTGTTGATCTCCTATTGGCACGTCAGGTGCTCACCGGCTATCAGGTGCCTGTGAAAGATGCGATTGTAGAGGAATAACATGAGGGAAACACAAAAAGAAATGTATTGACAGATTTAAACCAGGGGTATCCAAGTCTTTGCTGAAAAAGGCTTAGTGATTTAGTGTTGGGCAAGAACAAAAACGCCTATATCAGCTCATCTATCAACATCTTAAACATCTTTTTCTGTGACCTTGGACACACCCTTGATTTAAAACTTTTCCTGGCACGGCAGACACTTTTGGTAGGGTTTTGACCAAATCCACTCAAGGTTTAACTTTCAGATATAATAAAAAATGTATAAGGACTTTCCTGCACAGAGCTTAACATTAACTCAGACTCTGGCCAGTAAAATGTACATCAATGGTCCTCAGCCCAACTCCTGGACACCTGCAGGATCTGATGGATTTTGTTGCTACTCAGCACTTAATTGATCAGTTAAAGCAGTTGACGGCTTGCGTCTAAATTAGTTGCTCAGTTTAGCATGAAAACAGAAACCAACAGATCCTGCCGCTCTCCAGGACCACGGTTTGGAGACCCTTGATGTACAGACAGGTTAGCTGTGTTCTATAATAACCCAGAATGTTTTAATTCAATTCTGCCCTGGTCTACTTGAACCCAGAACCGTCAGCCTGTTACGGTCATCAATCATGGTTGTGCGGTTCTGTTGGCAGCTCCAGCACATACCTGTCTACTGGGAGGACAGTGTCGGTGAGGTACACCCAGGGAAACTGGGCAGGAGAGCTGGGCCGAGACATTATCTCCATCCCCCAAGGACCCAATGGCACCATCAACATCAACATTGCCGCCATCCTCACCTCCAGTGGCTTCTTCCTTCCTGGGGTCAACTGGCAAGGCATTCTGGGATTGGCCTACTCCACGTTAGCACGGGTAACGGGAGGCGGTCCTTTCTGTCCTTTTGTGAAAAGGAGGTGAAAAAAATCTTGTATATAAATGTAGCAGGAAGTGAAAGGACGGCATGGTTTCGGTAAATGTTCAAAACCTGGGGGTATTTCAGTGGCGTAGCCTGTCGAGTACCTTCCATATGCTTATTGTGAGCCGTGATGTCGACAGGTCTCTCCCTCTCATTCCCCATTCTTCCTATCGACACTGTGCTGTCCAATAAAGCTGAAAAAATGTTTAAAAAACTCCAGTAGAAGTGACTAATAATAAATAAAATAATAATCATTTTATTGGTCCAAAAAACAATCTAATATTTTGAGATGCTCATGAAGGGTCTTATCAACCCAACCTGTTAACTGTGGTGTGATAAAAAGCAGTGGCTCTCACATGCTTCGGAGATGAGCACATGCTTGTCTGTGCTCTCCTGTATTGATAGCAGAGGTTACAGCAGTGAAGGTTGGTAAATAAATACTATTTGCCATTCCAAATTGGAAAGAAAATGGTGGGGAAAGGTATTAAAAAGTGCTGATAAATGCATTGACACCCATTAAGTAGGTATGATAATTGCATTTTTAGTTATTGAACAGGTTGTTTAAAAAGATGATAAAGTACCAATATAGAGAAATAATTTAACTTATTTAAAAAAAAAAATAATAATTTTACTTCTGAAAGGCTCAGTGTTGTGCCTTGGAATGACGCCAACACTTTACTGTTAAATGAAGCGTAGTCCTTTTTGGACCCTTTTGGAAGGGTGTTCCAGCACCTAATTGGATATATTAGAAGCTATTAATTTTGTGCTTCTTAGTTTTTTAATTTTTCCCCCCATTTTAAACAGCATCTAAAATGGCTAGTGAAGCCTTTTTAAGGTAAAGTGATGCAAAATGCATTGACTATGATGTTCAAAGACTGTTGTTCGAAAAAAAATGTTGTTACAAACTTCATTTTCATACTTGTTCTGATATGCAGTGTGTGATTAACTAGATTCCCCATAATAAAGTAGTGTTGAATTTTAATGCATGGCTAGGCAACCCTGGTAATGGATGCCAATGATGTCTGATTTTTGTTCTATCCAAGCTGATTGCAAAAGAGTTTGATGGATTCTGAGCCTGAATGATGAATTGTTGAGTTCCTCTAGTACAGAGGTCATTTAATTAGCTGAATCCCATCTTGATCTGAAATTTGTATAAGCACCAGCTACGGCCACAGACTATAAGTGTATCCTAAAGATTTTACTGTGCTCAACTACAGGAGTGAACCAGCTTAGTTTATGGAGCCAACTAAAACTAAGGTAATTTGTTGGACCAAAAAACCAGCACTCCAGGACTTGAGCTGTGCACCCCTGCTGTAGTGCATGATCACCTGCTTTCATTAACCCTGACAATGAATGTATGTAACTACAGGTTTGGGTGGAGCAAAAACCAGGAACATTTCTGGCACTCTTCAAGACCAGGGTTGCCTATCCCTGGATTAGGGGGTAGTATATTAGGACAATTGTTCGCGTTATCAGAGATCAAATAAACTCATAGCAGGATCTCTGACTCATTATGCCGGCTAAAGGTGGCCGAGCCAGAGCCACGAAATTTACGCTTCTCATGAAGCTTTTTGTCTCCAGTCAAAAGAATGGCTGTCGTATATGGCACTGATCAGTTCCTGCCTGTAAAATAAGACCAGTGTGGCTTCCAGCAGAGATCTACAGTGGTCACAGGGCAAAGTGAACCCTGGTACTCACGCACACAGTTTCCACACTCCATTAATCTGTGAATCATTAAGACCCTTGCACTTCCTCCCCAGACTGGCCTTGGCAGTGTGCTCCATGTTCAATTATTAAGGCATATTAAAGCGTTCGGTGGATGGAGAAGATGTTCTTTTTTGTTGTTGTCGTGAGCAGTTTACCAGTCTTTCCTAAAAGCCTTATCACCCCCACCCTGAAATCAGATTGAAATAGTGGTCTTGGACCTGGACAGGGGTACTGTGTGCTGGACCTGGACAGGGGTACTGTGTGCTGGACCTGGACAGGGGTACTGTGTGCTGGACCTGGACAGGGGTACTGTGTGCAGACTGGGAGTGTCCTCTGCCCCAAGTCACGGGACCTTAAAGTTTTGAGGATTTTTTTATGTTTTGGAGGATTGTGGGTTGAAATGTTCATTCAATTATAAACCAGAATGAGTAGAAATTCTAACATAAGCTGACATTCTGTAGATGTTTTAAATATGAAATCTGAATTTAATCTGG
Source organism: Synaphobranchus kaupii (assembly GCA_029718625.1). Taxonomy (NCBI): domain Eukaryota; kingdom Metazoa; phylum Chordata; class Actinopteri; order Anguilliformes; family Synaphobranchidae; genus Synaphobranchus; species Synaphobranchus kaupii. The sequence goes on along the minus strand of CM056378.1, from coordinate 36,368,866 downwards.
ATAGAGTCTGTTTAGATCTCATTGTGCCTTGTCCTTTCTAAGTGTTTTTAACCTTTAATTTCAGTGAAACTACTTTTTAGCACTAATTTCAGTGACACTCAAGCGATTTTGTGTTAAGTATAAAGGAGAAGGGAAAAAGCACAACGAATATAACTCAAAAGTTAAAGGCCACACAGCACAATCCCATTCTCTGCACTCGCAGACCTATGGACTCAAAGGCGCAGGCTCGTTAAGTGCTTAGGGCTGTCCCATTGTGAAAACAGCATTTTTGGCAAGTGCAGACTTTTCATACCCTCTACCTGCACTTTTTGCAAGTCTGCATCAATGCCGATTTACCTGTCCTCAGAAATATGCCATTAAAACCTGCAAGTCCACGGTCCACGAGTCCATGAGGGCTCAGTTTGGGATTCAGCCTTAGAGACCGGGCCATGCATGTGATTAGCAGTAGGATGTGGCACAGCTAAACTTTGACACCTTCCTGATTGGCTGTCGTCGTTTCAGCCGGACGGTTCAGTGGAGCCCTTCTTCAACTCTCTGGTGCGGCAGAAGGGACTGCCCAACGTCTTCTCCCTCCAGATGTGCGGGGCGGGGATCTCGGCGAGCAGCAGCAGCACGGCGGACCCAGCCGGGGGCAGTCTTGTGAGTAGTCAGGAGTTGCATGAGGGCTATGAAAAGCAGACACCAAGGACAATGGTAGGCTTTTGTGAGAGGTCCGGGTCTCCCTCAGCCTCGCTCAAGAGTGGGCGCAGGCTGTGCGCATCGTCGGGGAACAGAGCTCTTTTTCTTTCCGGGGAACACAGTCACAATGTTACCACTTTTCTTTGGGACACCCAGTCTGGTGAGGATGTTGTCCTACTTTGGTTTTGTTTGCAAGGGTTTCATAATCGGGTGAAAAATATACATATGTTATTATTATGCGTTTTTTAATGTAAAAAAAACAACAAAAAAACGCGCAATTTATTATTTTTTTCTTTCAATACAGCTGGCCACCCCATCTCCTCTCCCTGAAACAATGAGTTAATTACATAATTCAGAGCTTAAGCACACAACATAAACCAGCAAGCGCTCAGAATATCCCAGATGGGATCACCAGTTCCATTGGTTTTAATGCAGCCTCAAAAGACTCATGTCCCCCTCGTTTCAGATTCTGGGTGGGATCGAACCAACTCTGTACAAGGGGTCGATTTGGTACACCCCTATAAAAGAGGAGTGGTACTACCAAGTGGAGATCCTGAAGCTGGAGGTTGGAAACCAGAACCTAAAGCTGGACTGTAAGGAGGTAAGAAACTCATTTAATTAACTCTGTAATTAACAACTTTAATCAATAAGTAAAGACTTGATTTACTTAAGGTACCTCAGGCCCGATGACATGTCACCATCAATTTTGAGCTTAATGTTAATTTCCCATCCAACTATTCCAATGGCTCAAGTGTATCTTCAGTTTCTTATATGTGTATGTAGGCCACAGCTGCTGAAACTGTTGAGCTTAAGTTCTTCTTTGCACTTGCAGTACAATTCTGACAAAGCCATCGTGGACAGCGGGACCACACTGCTGAGGCTGCCGGAGAATGTCTTCTCCGCTGTGGTGGAGGCCATAATCCGGACGTCCCTGGTACGAGAACGCCCTGTCTCCTCTATGTGGCATCTGTGGCATGGTGGGCGGGGAAGGCCTGGGGTAGATTAGGTTCATAGTCGCATGACCACCTTCAAGCATGCGAGTCTGAATTCACTGGAAGTTTGCTTCCGTGTTCTTTGGCTGCTGTTCAAAAAAAAGAAAAGCAGATGGCAAACAGCAGTGACAGTTACACACTGACTGGCTTCAGCAGTTTAACACTAGAGGGCTAGCACAGTAGTTCCACCGAGGGGCCAAGACCGGGGCTGCGTTCGGATCTGAAATTTATCCTTTCTTCCTGTCGTTCCCTTCCCTTGCTTCAAGGGGGGAATCCCGAAAATGCAGGATGAAATATAGCAGCCACACCAAGTCGGATTCGGTTCCAATTTAAGGCGAGGGAGTAATTGTATAAATATGATTAGGAGGCTAAATATATTACCTCAGTTCCCTCACAATGCAACGCTCCACGCAAGTGGGAGATCACTTTGCAACTCTTTGGGGTAGAATTCCTATATCGGTTGTGAGGGCCATTCGGTTCCGTTTTGTTTTGCTTCTCGTCAATCCTCCCTTGCAGAGCTCCTGTTAAGTTTGCTTGCTGCACGTGGCAAATTGTATCACAAGATAGCTCACTCGAGGGAAGAGAGCAAGGGAAGGGAAGTTGGATCAGAACGTCGAACAAGTGAACCTAACAGGTGCTCTGCAAGGGAGGATAGATAAGCAACAAACCGAAACAGAGCTGAACCACCCTTGCAACCGATGTAGAAAGTGCTACCCCATAGGGTTGAAATGTGAACGCCCTCTTTTTCCGTGTGGAGCATTGCATTGTGGGGTTCCCTTCTTGTTGGAAGCTTACATTTTATACCCTTGGTGGAAGGGAGGATTATCGAGGGAGTGAGGGAATATAATTACTCCCTCCCTTTTTTTAAACTGGAACCGAATCCCACTTGGTCTGGCTGCCATATTTCATCCCGCCATTTTGGGGAATCCCCCCTTGAAGCAAGAGAAGGGAACGACAAGGGAGAAAGCATAAAATTTGCATCCGAACGTAGCCCAAATGTAGTCCGCGCTTCGTTTTTGAAGCTCACTTCCTGGTCTTGTTGAGAGTTGCTCAATGGCGCCAATGCATTCAGCCCCCTTTTCAATGTACAAACCCCCATTCCAAAAAAGTTGGGACAGTATGCAAAACACACATAAAAGCAGAAAGCAGTGATTTGTAAATTCTCTTTGATATATATTTAATTGAAAACAGTACAAATAAATGATATTTAATGTTTTACCTTATCAACTTTATTGATTTTTTTGATGGCTGCAACAAAAAAGTTGGGACAGGGGCAAAAAAAAAAGATTGGGAAGTTTAAAAAAAAAAAAAATAAAAAAAAAAAACTTGTTTGGAACATTCCACAGGTTAACAGTTGATGCTATCATGACTGGGTATAAAAGGTTATCAAAAGACTCTTGATATCTTATCTTATTTTCAGGTACTCTTACAACCGGATACTATAACCTCTCTGCATTTGAATGGATCTCTATGGGAATTGTGGGGTGGGACTAAAGGGTTTTAGAGTAGGAATGTTTATTTATCTAGTTTACACTTTTTAGCTCACGACAGAAAAGTTCATGATATGGACACAGACACCTTATGAATACGGGCCCGGGTCTTGCTTCAAGGTAGTCTGACTATATTTATGCACAGTAAAAAGGGGCAAATGGGAATGCAGTAAGTCTTGCCAAAAAAATGTCATGGTTGAACCACAGGAGATAGGGCACTGGTCTTCTGGTTATTCAGACCTCTGATGTCTCTGCCTAGATACGAGACTTCTCGGAGGGCTTCTGGATGGGGACTAAGGTGGCCTGCTGGCTGAAGGGGGACACACCCTGGAGGCTATTTCCCAAAATGTCCATCTACCTGCGGGCTACCAACGCCAGCCAGTCCTTCCGCATTACCATCCTGCCCCAGGTAATAGCTGATTATTGAAAGTTTTACTAGTCACTCCCCTAAAATATGTAAATTGTTTAATTAATATATATATATTTTGAAAATCATTGCACCATTTCCAGGGCTTGTTGGCCGCAAGTTGCCCAAAGCTGTTTTAAGGTTTTGTCTATTTTTGTTTTTAGGCATCGACTATGCAGTACATAATGCAGTCAGCAGATGGCAATGTGGTCTTACTTTAACAAAGCTTGGGGGGGAGGCAGTGTTGTAGCAACTAGCCATTGCTTATAGCTTCTGGGCATTTTTTGAGTAAACTGCCTTATAAGTTGACATGTTCAAAACAATTATGATGACCATGTTTCTGTGGCCTCTCACGCAGCTGTACATCCAGCGAATCACAGACATCGATGACGGCCTGGATTGCTACCGCTTTGGCGTGTCCCCGTCAACAAACGGGCTGGTGATTGGGGCCACTGTGATGGAGGGCTTCTATGTCATCTTCGACCGCGCTAATAAAAGGGTGGGCTTCGCCTTGAGCACCTGCGCAGGTAAGGCCACCGTTACTGTGACGACGAGGTCCCAGCGTGCTTTTTGCCATGTGGCCTCCTGCAAGTGTGAGGGGAGAATCTGTTTTTCGAAGTCCTGCAGCCTGCTTTACCGTTATTATTTCATGCGCATATCTGAAATAACCTGAGAAGCCTAAGCCTTGTTTGAACGTTAACCCCAGGGAAAGCCTGTTTTAGTTCAGAGCGCACAGCTTGCATGCCTAAATGCTGAAATCCACAAATAAATTTTGACTTTCATTCTTACAAATACCAATAAATCAGCTGCGCAGATGTGTGAATCTTTCACTGGGGATATGGTATATGTTGTGCTATTCTAAATAGTCATTCAACAACCATTACAAGGAAAATCTCTTGTAAATGTTAAATATCATGGTAAATGTCAAAGCTCTCAGGTAGCGCTTTGCTCTGATTGGTTCCGTCCCTCCCCAGAGAGCGGCGGGGCCCCAATCGCGGAGATCTCCGGGCCGTTCGGGGCGACGGACGTGGCGTCGGACTGCGCAGGCGGGTCCCCGATCCAGGAGCCCTGGCTGTGGGCCATGTCCTACGCCCTGGTGGGCACCTGCGTGCTCGTGCTGACGGTCCTGCTGCTGCTGCTGGTCGTCCCCTGCCGCTGTCGCCACAGCAACCGGCCCGGCGAGTTCACCGACGAGTCCTCGCTCGTTCACAACCGCATCAAATGAGGGAAGGAGGGGCCGGGGGGCGGGGACTGCACTTAACAGCAAGCATCCGTAAACGGGGGTTTCTTTCCTTCCTCATTCTCCAAGTGCCCTGTCACAGGGGCGTGAAGATCCCCTGCACTCCCAATTTCTGGCGGAAAGCAAAAGCAGGCATTCCACTGCCCCCTGGTGGAGCACCCGGACTTTACTCTTAAAGCTGCAAACCCGTAAACCAGTAAGCCTTGGGTGGCACCGAACACACAGGGTCATGACATTTTTATGATGTACACAGATTTTCTCTTTAAACAAAACAAAACAAAAAAAACAACCTCTGCTTGATCGGAATTTTGTTTCCCGGGTTACAAATCGTTTTTCTATAAGTACTCACAGATCTATGACAGACCAGGTTCAGGTTTACACAACATAACCCTCTCCCTTGTATGGAGCCAGGTGTGTTAATGTGGGAGTCTGCTACTGTATCTCTCTTTTATGTGTCTTTAATCTCACTGTCTTTGAATATTGGCATGGCCTTGTTAGAGCATTTTGTTGCCTGTTGCTTCACCTAACTGTATTATGATTATACATTATGTATTTATACAAAGCACAGCTAAATCAACTTGTTTTTCTTTGTGTTGTTATTTTGTAATTTATGTGAGCAGTATAATTATTCTTTTTTTTAACTGAGCACTAATTAAAACTGTTGCACTACTACACAACATCATGCGAAGCCGCTGGACTCCAGGAACTACTCAGTCATTGTGAAGGAAATATGAAGGAGAAAAACCGTGTGGTTTCCACTTTAAAATGTAATATTGCAGGTAACTATTGTTCATATTTGGTGAATTACTTACGAATGCATTGCTTTACAAATGTCCGAAACAAAACGTAACTTTGTCACTATCTGTAGCTATATTGTTTCTGGAGATGGAAATTCCATTCCCAATGCATACAATTGCACAGCATGAGCCTTTCAGGTTTTCCTCTAGGCATAATAGACTCTGATCTTTACATCTTATCTAACAACCGGAATACAACTGGGTCCTGAGGGCCAGGGCTGCGAGACACTGGTGTACAGCACAGGAACATGACCACGGGACATTAAGCTGCAGAGTCGCTATGGCGATGCTACGGTCTCGCCATGGTGACGCCTTGGTGATCCAGTGACACCACGGCGACACAATGCTCACCACAAATCCACGTGCTCGTCCATGCCGATCAGAAACCAGCCTTCTCCTCAGCTACCTGGGGTCTTCCACACACTAAATTACATTACAATCATTTAAATGATTAAATAACCTGCTCCTGTTAGGACCTGGAATGTCTCAAATCTCCGTGCTTTGGTCGTGTTGTTTATATCCCTGATTTCATTAATGAGGGAAATGTTGTTTCACCTGCAGTTGTCCCATATATCAAGCTATGAACCACCTGTGCCTACTGTGTATGTGGACCAGTGTTCACATTTTGACACCTGAAATGCTGAGATATCAATAGGCTATTTTGCCATTGTTTTCCATGAGCTGCAGTCATGGAAACCCAGCCTTGTCCTAATAAGTTTTACCTCTATATATTCACTCTATATGCCTTTTCTGGTTCTAAAGTATTTGACATTGGACCCAGTCCCATACCTTCATGTAAACAGATTGCAACCACGACTGATATTAATTAATTGTCAAGATATAACTTAATATATTGGCAAATATACAAATTACCGAGGCTTTTTATAAATATATATATATTTTATATATTTTTTTTATACTGCTATGAAATATTTGGCATTATATTTCACAAAAATATCCACATTTACAAGATACAGCAATATATTCTCTGTCGGGAAGAGATACAACATGCACTGATACATTGAGACAGGCTTTGCTTTATTTACATTCACTCTGTCTGCTGCTTGTGTTATACAGTACCAGTTAAAAGTTTGGACACACCTACTCATAGGTTTTTTTCCATTATTTTTACTGTTTTCCACATTTTTGAATAGTAAAGACATCAAAACTATGAGATAACACAAATTAAATTATGCAAAGACCAAAAAAGTGTTAAACAAAACGAAGTCATATATTTTAGATTCTTCAAAGTAGCCACCCTTTGCCTTGATAACGGCCTTGCACATTCTTGCCATTCTCTCAAACAACTTGGCTAAATGGCTCTAAGTCATCAAGGGTCTGACGTATCAAACAAGCCTTAAACCATAACTCTGCTGCCAGAAACACAGTAGATATGGATGGATAACTAAGGGTTTCTTCTCCTGACTTATTTTTCCATAGAGTTCAATAGGAAAATTTGTTCCAAAATGTGGAAAACAGTAAAAATAACGGAAAAAAACCTATGAGTAGGTGTGTCCAAACTTTTGACTGGTACTGTATCTGAAATATGACCCAGCAGCTAATGAGAAATGACAGGCCTAATGCTGTTAAGTACAAATCAACCGGTTACACTGGTGTTTAACTTTTTTACAGTTGAGGGGAGGGTAATTTTTTTCTTTTTTTTCTTCAATTCAGTCTAGGTTGTTTGTGTTTACATAAGTAACGTTACCATTATGACGCTCTTTGTAGAGTTGAAACTTGCAAATAAGGTCAAAACATCTGTAAAAATATTGTACCAATGATAACTGTTTCCTATTTTAAATCTAGCAAGTTTTTTTTTCATTTGCTTCAATCTGTGCCAAAAATGGATCGTAATGATTTAATACATGAGTAAAAGAATAAAGTGGTTATTACCTTTATCACTTGTATGTTTCTCTTTATTTCTCATCAGTCTGTGGGTTAATATAGTTCACCCCTTAAATTTATTTCTCAGTCCAATTGTCTAAGATATTCAAGCATTTCATTTTTCATTGTTCCAACAGCACAGTGACTTAATTGATCAAGAGACACTTGATCATTGAATTTGTCCAAACGTGCTATATTTTACAATTTAAAGAGAAAGGTGAAATTATTTCTCATGTATAGAGGCAAGATTAGATGCTTTTACGACAATATCAATAAATAAAGGTGGAGATTGTGGTCGTCATTTGAAATGCAGCATTAAGTACACTCCAATGGTGAATAGCATGTATTCAACCTACTTCATCTAAAAGAAAAGGAAATGTTAAAAACGTATCAGCCTTTCAGGAGTTTCTTTTGGTAATTTGTGGGCGTTGATATCCAACTGGTTTGTTCATCTATGTTTCTGTATGAAAACACAAGTAGACATTAAATTAAGATCTTCAAACAAATTACATATTTGGACTGCAGCTTTTTTCTTTTTGTTTGGCTTAACGTGCCATGAAGCGGTGAATTCTAAAATCCACCACACTCATTCCATGGTTAAAGTTACCTGCATTTGTTCATAGATCCAGTCCAAGAAGGCCAACATGTTGCCGTAGACACCAGGGTTGTTGGGCTTGGCGCAGCCGTGGCCCCAGCTAGTGTCCCCTACAAGCCACCATAAAGACGCCTCCTCTGTCACCAAAGGTCCCCCGCTGTCGCCCTGTCAGTGAAAGGACGAGGGGGGATAAGCTGGTCGGTAAGGGGGCGGAATATTAGTTCCAACCACTGACAATAAAAAGAATTATATGTATTGAGCAAATACCTCTTCAATATATAATACAAAATAAATGTTTCTTCAATTTAAGAGAACTAAAATTGAAGTTTTTTCACTCTTCTCTTTCCCAATGAACAGAAAATGCAAGGAATTGTGTGGTTTCGCAGAAGGGTTTTCAAAGCTAAAGTTTAACAACACAAATAATAAAGCCTGCAAGGCTAGGCAGTCATTTAGGTAAGTAAAATAATTTTGGATTCAGGTCTGGAGAATAAGACATTGATCTTGTGCCCTGTCAACCATTTCTTAAGTTGCTTTGGACATGTGTTTGGGCTCGTTGTCCTATTGAAGGTCCATCTGTGGCTAAGTTGTAGCTTCTTGGCAGAGAGAACAAGGTTTTTGAACAAAAAAAGTCTTGGTACATGCAGGAGTTCATGACTCCATCAATTTTAACGAGACACAGGCCCCATGGCCATCCCCAAAGCATTAAACCTCCTCCACCATGTTTCACCGCAGGCATGAGACTCTTTTCAACATTCTTTAAACATCCACCACCATGTTTCACTGCAGGCATGAGACTCTTTTCAACATTCTTTAAACATCCACCACCATGTTTCACTGCAGGCATGAGACTCTTTTCAACATTCTTTAAACATCCACCACCATGTTTCACTGCAGGCATGAGACTCTTTTCAACATTCTTTAAACATCCACCACCATGTTTCACTGCAGGCATGAGACTCTTTTCAACATTCTTTAAACATCCACCACCATGTTTCACTGCAGGCATGAGACTCTTTTCAACATTCTTTAAACATCCACCACCATGTTTCACCGCAGGCATGAGACTCTTTTCAACATTCTTTAAACATCCACCACCATGTTTCACCGCAGGCATGAGACTCTTTTCAACATTCTTTGGACACGTCCAAAAAGCTACATTTTTGTTTCATCTGACCTGGTTTCAAAAGACATGGTTCCAATTGGAGTTCAGACATAGTTTTGCAAATTCAAAATTTTTCAGTGAATTGTCTTCAAAAGAGGCTTCCATCTTGCAACCAAAAAGACCATTGTTATGTAGGCATTGTTGAATGGTAGCTTTGGACACCTTTTAACCCCAAGATGCCAGGTTGGTTTGGAGATCTTTAACTGTGTCCCTTCTTTTTGCCGCTTTAACTATCTCTCACTACATGTGGTGGCAAAATAGACTTGCTTCCTATACCTGGCAGGTTAGCCACTGTTCGAGTGGCCTTAAATAATTGACACAACAGTGGAAAATGGTATTAATAACTTTTTATGGATTTCTTTGTACCTGCTCTATAGAGGTCAATAACCTTTTGTCTGATGCTTTTAGGGAGTTCTCCGTCTTTCACCATGAGCATAGCATTTCAAACGTATTTTATATCCTAGGGAAACCGTAAACCATTGTAGGCCACATTGTAGTTCCCTAACCTTCCAATGAACAAATAAGTTGTACAATTATGAAGATTTATTTTTACTAGATTGTATTTAAAAGAATAGTTAGGGGTCTGAATAATTGTGATGCAGGTGTCTTCTGACAGGAAAATATCATTAAAAAACAAAATATGTTTTTCTGAACAATTGAATTTTCTGCATTTTTTGAGCAGAAAAATATACCTCACTACTTGTATACTTTTTTTTTTTCTTTTTTCTTTTTTACAGTTTTTTGAATGACCTGCCCATTCAAAGAGGAATTTGAACTTTCAGGCTAGTATTTAACATTTGCCTTTGCATAGCATGAGGGAGAGGGATTGGCACTTGGGAGTGTAATGTGTACCAACTGAAATTTCACCAGTGCTCAGAAAACATACACACAACTAAAGTAATTAATTATTGTTATTAATCTTCAGCTGAATACACGACCCTGTGATGTATTCTTTATTGCTTGTGTCACAGGAATATCATGATGGATGATTGTGCACCTCTCCTCTTTACAAATGTAATGCTTTCAAGAGACCACTTCAGGGAGTAACATATTTTCGCTTCATACTTCAGCTGGTGTCAGCCCTTGCAGCACACCACTTCAATTTAGGCAGCGGCCCAAGAGACACATTACGCCAAATCCACGCTACTAATAATGTTCTCTCCCTTCTCTGAGCATTTTCATGCCACAATGACACCGGGTATTTTACTCTTTGCCACGCAGCTGGACAGTTGAGCCGCCACGACTGTGGAAAACCCATCACAGCAAACGGCGCATGGGAGAAGGACGGGGAAGGGGGGCGGGTTTTTTGTGCGGATATTCTACGAGATTGGGTGCGCTCCATCGGGTAGTTCTGGCGTGCCGCGCATTACGTAGCAGCAAGGACGGAGTAACACACTTAAATTGAGTGGAATCTGTCAGCTGGCGGCAGCAATCACGTGATTTGTGCGAGCCCTATCAGCTGCTTTACCAAGTCTCCACTGTCCTGCACTGTCCTGCTTTGTTGCACGTGATGATTCTTGTCTTTTTGAGCCGTCTTTACCTAGAGTTCCGAGCGGCACAAGCGGCATGTGCCGGCCCGGTTTTGGAGCGCACCCTGCGTCAGCGTTACCTGGCAGGAATCCACTCCGCCCTCGAGGAAGCCAGCGCAGACCATGGCGTCGGTGATTGCTCCGTCATACACGTGTGGGCTGTTGCAGACCGACCTGTCGATCAGGGGCACCTTTGCATCCCTCAAGAACTGTGACGAAGGTCCTGGAATAATGAGGGGTGTTAGAGCGGGAGTTCTCAAGCTTTCTGACCCCACGACCACCTTATTCTGTGAGCCACACCTTATTCAAATATAACGTTGAAATACGGAATAAAAATGTTTTTAACATTCCTGTGAAACCAATGAATTTATCTTTAATCATTAAATACATTTGAAGCAGTAACTTTTATGTTTAACATTCCCAGCCCTGCTTAGCTTTAGATCTCAGGCAGGAGAAACTAACAGTGTGTTATGGCTGCTAGAAAAAGACTGGCTGAACTACAGTAACAGTCAAAGCTTCTGTGCATTCTGAAGTGCTGTCATGGAAATGACACAACATCAATGGTAGAGTAAGTTCTCATTTACCCTATAATGAGTGGAGCTATGATGAGCTATCAATCACTAACCTATTTGAACCAATCTAAACACTTTGCTCTCCACAGCAAAACGATGAAATCATAGGGGCATTGATAGCATATGACAGCTCCATCATTTTGGGGTTCATGAAGCCATTGCTACAATAAAGCATTCATACAATGCAGGCGATGTTCACAGTAAAAGCTTGACCTTGCAATAACAAGCCGGGCTCTAGCTGTGCATACTCCAATGACCATTTTAGCCGGAAGCCATCCAAAATGGTGGCCTGCGTTTTGGTTGACCTGGTTTCGATTTATGGTGCTCACTGACCCATTTCACGTATGGCTCCCCATCCTGAAGTCCAGCATGTTCTGGGGGCGACAAAGTCCTGCCCAGCGTTCGGCAAACACACTGGCTTCACAACATCTGCAGCATAGACAAGGAGCTGGTGATTAAACCTCTATCATATTGTGGCAATAACAATGGAAAGTACCTTTACTGGACTGGGCGGGCCACTAGTTCAGGGTTTTAAGATACTTGCTGAATCCTGACAGATTTGAGAGTTAGATGATTACAGTAAGTGTAAAGCACTGATTGGTTTTGAGACAGCAGCCCTGCTGCTGTTGCCCTTCAACATAAATAATGCCTGTTAATGAGAACAGGCTATTAAGTCCATCCAGGCTCTCAAAATTTTACCTACAAACTAGAGAGCTTCTAGCACCGTCTTCAGCACCAAAAGGGTCTGTGCCTCTACTACATGGCCTATCAAGCTGTTCCATTCATTAAAAGGGCAAGAGAGAGGGAGAAAGAGGGGGTGGGGCAGGGGGTGGGCTCAAGGTCTACCTGACATGGTAAGCGGCTCACTCAGCTTCATAAGAGCGACGTCGTTATTGTTTGTTGAACTGTCATACGTGTAGGAGATGAGGCGAGACACTGAATGTCCTCTGGCTCTGAACATATCGTACCGGTCCAGGTATCCAGCATACACAGTCCAGTCGTTTGGTTCGGTAAACCTACAATGGTTGACCAGAGACTGGATAAGCATTGGGAGAGGGCAGGGGTAGGCCACCCTGGTCCTGGAGACCCGCAGGGTCTGCTGGTTTTTGTTTTCACCTTAAATACAGAAACTACTTAGACAAAAGAAACCAGGTGAGGTGAGTTAACTGTGCAATCAACTGCTTTAATTGATCAATTAAGTGGCGAGTAACAACAAAAACCAGCCGACCCTGCGGCTCTCCAGGACCAGGGTTGCCTACCCCTGGGAGAGGGGAACAAGCCAGTGCTGAACAAACCTACTCAGGTTTAATGTAAAAACACATGGCAATCTTTCATATGACAAAGAATAAAGTGTGTATTTAGCACATAAATAACACTGAAGGTAAGTGTTGCCGTAGTGCTCCGAGATCACTCACACCAGCCGAGGCTGGGAGAAGGCCAGCAGGTGGGTTTTATAAACTCACGTATCTAGACAATGCGCTGCCGTCACTATCCAGTACGGGGTGATGATGGACCCGCCACACATGTGTGTTGACCCAGCCCAAAGGCTGACCTGCCATGGCCACGCCCCCTCACTGGATATCTCCCCTCCCACAATGCGTGACCCCGAGGGGAGGACTCGGGTACCACAATCTATAAGGGGAAACAGGAAGTGGAATCACACCCCCATGAATGTCTGGTATGGAAGAATATTCCCTGTTTTTATATAGATTTATTAGATTTTGTTACTGATCGACAGAGTCTGATTTGGATGCTTGACTTATTAGTTGATTAGTTCACTTTTTTATTGACTGGACTCCTGGCGTATTGATCCTCAGATGAGAACATCTAGTAACACTATTAATAATAGTTATATAACTCCTCCATAAGTGGTACGTAACACCTTCATACGCACTATATAATAATACAAAAATGCTTATATCAGTAACTGCACATAGGCATATGGTGTGTTATGTCACTGATGCAGGAACTGACATTACCCTGGCGTACCAAGTGACACGACATGCCTATTCGCGGTATTGACATAAGAATCTTTGAACATCCATGTAGTCTGAAGGAGTTCTATTGTTTTTTTATGAAGGAACAGACATAGAAAGTGTTTCCACATGTTATTTACTGTCCATTGTCTTCTACGTGCTCACTGTAAACTCACAGTTAACATGATGGAGGAACAAAAATGAGAATGGACATGACTTACCAATGCAGCGCAGTGAGACGACGAGGTTAGCCAAACAGTATCCACTGAGAAGAGGAGAGGCACTGTTATGGGAATTCCAGGCAATCTGTACCAATTAATTCAGTTCCACTGAATTTAACATAACATGCACATTCATGCACACGCAGTGCAAAAATGGGGTAACATAATTACTCGAAAGACACAAGTAAATTCCCTGCAGATAACTGCCAATTTAACGAGACAACTTATTTACACCCATATTCAGAACCAAATAATTTTTTACTGAAAATACTCAAGGGTCTGCAGTAATGTTTTCAAATTTTACAAGCATCTAAGCATCTAATGAGAAACAATTATTTTGAATACAAATTTGATCTTGGCTCCGATGGTCTTCACAGCTCTCTATTGTGGTGCTAATGATTAAAAATCTCACTGATTAATTAAAAATAAGGGTTGGGGGGGGTAAATACTTGTGTTTCATACTTTACGCATAATTTGTGAAATGAATTGAAAAATGGCCACAATTTTCCATAAGGATTTTCACAATTACTGAATCGAATTCAAGTTCCTTTATTGAGCTATTTAATTGAAATGGAATTAACCCCAACTCTGGCCTCCGTTTTATTTTTCTCTTGTAGTCCATCGTCCAAACTGTGCAGTCACAGCGTTGGAAAACACTTCATGTGCCGTTTACACAGGCAGACTACACGACCCTCCACCAATCAGGGGAGGTCTCTGGTGAGCAGTGGGATGGGGGGCAACCCGGGCAACCCTGCCAACCCTCCTTCACTGGGCAATGCCAGTGTGATGGTGTTTCCACTGAACTACACCAAAGAGTCTTTAGACCAACATATATTAAGCTCAATATTCTTAACAATACAAGTTGTGTCTCATTATACGTTGAAGCTGAAACATTCTCATTCACAATTCAAGGGGCATGATCGTGGATGATACTGTGACTATGTTAAATTCTGAAAATATAGGCACCAGAAACTCCTGTTACCAACTGAAACATCCTGTAGTAAAGGGCCTCACCTGCTGAAAAGGTTCAGCTGGACAAAGGTGTCAGGATCTGAGCCATCTGCCAGCTGCAGGTACCCATCAGAGTCGGAGAAGCGAATCTCTGCAGAGGTAACATAGGTCTCTCTGCAGAAAAAACATTAAATAAAAATGTATCCCTTCCTATATGACCCCTCTCCTTTTCTAAATAACCCCCCCTCCCCCTTTCATCAAACACTGTAAAAACAAAAACATCACCATAACCATCATATTGTGTTCCGGGTCAATTTGACCTGATTTAATGTTTGACGTCTCTTAAAAACCAATTAACCTTATTTTTTCATTTTGACACAATGACTTTTCCTAATTCTTTGGAATGAAATAGTAAACACACAAATATAACACTATGTTTTCAAAAGTCCAACTTTTTTTTTCTTTGTATGCAAAGGTGTTGTGTGGGGTCGGATATTGTGGAGTGGGGTATTGTGGAGTAGCTGTATAAAATGTAAGAAATTATACAGGCTTTTTTAGTTTTTATCTTAGATTTTTTGTGGGTAATTCTGGTGGCACTTTCCTATACAGGTTTCACAAACCTTCACTTACCTCAGGCTCTAAAATGAGATGTTTCATCACAGATAATATTTAGGGATAAAAGCCAAGTCAATTGGGAGACACAAAATAGGTGAAACCGAAAGTATCAAAAGTTTTCTATTAGGTTTGTGTTAGTTTAAACTTTTGGGGTAAATTTGACCCCAAACATAAAAAGCATCATAAAATGTCAACATAATATGAGGGTTAAAAATAAGAAAAAATAAAAATAGTTTAAAATAAGACAAAATACCCACCAGTGGGGTAAGAAAAAATATTTTATTATTTAATAAATTTTCTTAAAACAAGGAATATAATATTAAATTAAGCAAATAAATCTTGCTGAGTGAGTCGCACAGTGGCCCTGCCCACTATGGGTGGCAATGAAGCCCCTGTCTCTGACCAGTGATCATTACTGCTGTTCAATGCACATTTAAAATTGCACAAGGACTAGGAATGACAGCTGAGGTTAGCCGTCTCAAACGAATCCTCTAGTGCACAGCGACAGAGCCCACCTGTCATATCCAATCTGTCTGCACGCACTTATCCCAAAGTTTCTGTTCCAGCCATTGGCACACACCGGCTTCCACGATCCACTTGCGCCCGTGTATGCCTGCAGGATGAACTGGGAGCCATAGAGCCGGACTGGAGAGCAAAGGCGAGAGGGCAGGTCGCTCTTAATTCAGAGTCTTTCGTTTCTGTCTCTAAGTCATTGTTCATCTTTGTTAAACTAACTAAACATATGACATAAATACTGAAGCCACTTCCACTGCAAACCAAAGTGATACAATAAAAGGACATTTGAAAAGATCCACTCACAGTATGAGGATAAGAAACATACATTAGCACAGTGGCTCCAAAAATTCTCATCACACAACCCATTTAATGAGCAAATACATTTTCTGTGACCCACCCCTAATTAAAATGTAGTCAGAATGGCAAGAGGCTCAGTATTCCTTTTATCCATTAAAATACTGATTAAAATGCAACTTGATTACATGTTTTGGCAACAACAAAAATGATAATGGGACTAAAATTATTTCTAATGACAAAGATAGCCAACTTTCTTAAAGTTTTCATTCTTGTAGATCATTTTATCAGTTTCTTAATGGTTTTTGTTATTACCACAAAAAAACAGAGCATGAAAGGTTATAGCAATCATAATTTACACTGGAGGGGGTGGAGCACTCTTAATTAAGGCTCATTTAGACCCACTCAAAATAAAAAGGGACAAGAAGCAAACGTTAGCATGGGGTTCCCACAAATACCTCTCCTGTGACGCAACCCCTTTTCAAATTTTGCCCTAATTGGATTCATATATACTGTAGATTTAAAAATGTCCTAACATACTGTATGCCCAAACAACCATGTACACTGTAAATAGTGAATCTGAACAGTTTATCCCGTGACACACTTCTAAATTTGTGTCGTTTCTAAACTCAAGCCTGAAAACCACTGTAGTCACCAGGCCGACTATTTAGCCCAGTGTGACAACCTCAACCTCACTATACAAAAGCAAAAATTTATTGACTCTTGAACCCCTCCCCCCTCCCCAGCCTTGGTCTACAGAATGATGTCATCGCAGGTGGCAGTGGACACAGTCTTGCGCTGAGCGGACACTTACAGCACTGTGCCTCGTCCTGCCCCCCGGGACAGTCTAATACCCCATCACACCACTGGGAGGTGCTGATGCATTGACCGCCGCCATTGCAGGACACCCCGGAAAGACACCTGGATGATACTAGAGAGAGGGCATAAGGGCTTTGGAAGAAACACAGGCAAAACAAACAAAATGCCTCCCAAATAAATTCCCATAAACAATACAGATGCATGCAGGTGATATTGCATATGAAATATATAAATGAACACAGGGGCGCGGTGGCAGTGCAGTACAATGGTTAAGGAACTGGGCCTGTAAGGACACTGGGCTTGAAGGACACTGCCGTGTGCTAAAACCTGAATTTCTTCAGTATATATTCAGGTTTATACAGTGCTTTGAAAATAAGTACACCCTCGGAAAAAAAATTTTTTTGGACAAAAGGATACGTGATCTTCATTTCAACAATATTGATAGATAAAAGTAAACTAATTACCAAATAACACTGAAAAGTCACATTTTGCAATCATTTGTACAATTTAAATGAAAATAAATGCAGTTTCCTTGTGTGGAAAAAGTTGGTACTACCCTACTTTTTCATCTCATGAAATGGCTAAAATTAGACTCAGGTGCACCAAAACAAATGATCAGAACATCATTAGACAGTAACTTGGAGGGCCCTGCCTTATATAAAGATGAGAAACCTGGTCTGGCTTGATCATGCCAAGATCGAAAGATTGTTGATGACCATGAGTCTGGGAGGAGTTTCAATGCCAATTACAAGCAATCTCAAGTCGATCCACAGTCTGAAAGATAATCTACAAATGGAGAAAATTCCAGACCACTAACAATTTATCTAGGACAGGCTGCCCCATAGAATTCAGCCCAGGAACTGGCTAAAAGATGCTTCAAGAAGTCTCTAAGGACCCCAGGGTAACGTCAATGGATCTACAGGCAACTCTTGCCACAATCAATGTCAAAGTGCTTGAGTTAACTGTCGGAAAGTGACTGCGCAAATTAGGCCTACATGAGAGGTCAGGAAGGAAGAAGCCTCCGCTCTCAAAAAAGAATATAAATGCACTAATAAAATTTGCCCGACAATACCAGCGTGAAGAACAGAAATACTGGAACAGCGTGCTCTGGACAGATGAGTCAAAGGTAGAGTTGTTTGGCCACAATGCCATAATTCATGTCTGCTTTTGAACAGAAGAAGCCTATACCAGATGTAAAGCATGGTGGTGGGGTCATTATGATTTGGGGCTGATTTGCTGCCTCAGGGCCTGGCCAGCTTGCCACCATTGAGTCAAATATGAATTCCACACTGTTCCAGAAGGGAGAATGTGAAGCCATCTGTGAAAAAGCTTAAGCTGAACCGAATCTTGGATCTTGCAACAGGACAATGATCCGAATACACTCAAGCAAATCCACAACAGAATGGCTCAAAGAAGAAATGGAGCGTACGAATGGCCAAGCGAAGGTCCATGTCTTAATCCTATATATAAATGCTGTGGGGGGAATTGAAGCAGGCTGTAAATGCAAGAAAGCCCGCAGACGCAGTTGAAAGAGTTCTGTTAGGAAGAGTGAGCAAAGCGTCCTATCAGTCCACGTTACAGACTGATAGATAGTTACAATAAACATCTACGTCTACATTAATGCATTTCTGCCAAAGGGGGCAACACCAGCTATAGAAGCTATGGGTGTACTTATTTTTTCCGCACAAGGAAATTGTATCTGTTTGTTTTTGTTGAATAGATGCTTGCAGTATACTGTTTCAGTGCTATTTGTTAAATGAGATTACCTTTATCTGTCAATAGTGTTGAAATGAAGATCAAATACCCAGGAAAAACTTTTCAGAGAGTGTGCTTACTTTTCCACAGCACTGTAAATAGATAGCTACAATGTAAAAATGCTAAATCTGTTCAAATTGCTTAGGATAAGTCTGCTAAATGCCTGTAATGTTAAACACGTTTCAAATAGTTGTATTGCCCACCCCCAAAACAAGGCTGAGGTTTACCGTGCCGACTGCCTTTTTCTCAAAGAACAACCATTTAAACGTGATGCTTGAGAATACTGCATGGTAAACAAACAAAAAGAACCAGAGGAGCACGGTAGTGCAGTACTTACAGAAATACCAAACCAGAACAGCAGCAACCACCAGGAGAAGCAGCACGCTGATCAATGCGGCCACAATGCGTTTACAACAAGCATCATTAACTCCTGAGAGAGACAGGCAGAGGGAATGACAGAGATAAACAGGGGGCGGTGGAAGAGG
This sequence comes from Synaphobranchus kaupii, assembly GCA_029718625.1. Lineage (NCBI taxonomy): Eukaryota > Metazoa > Chordata > Actinopteri > Anguilliformes > Synaphobranchidae > Synaphobranchus > Synaphobranchus kaupii. The sequence continues at coordinate 36,349,889 of CM056378.1, read as the reverse complement.
GAGAGAGAGATATATAAGGGGGAGAGAGGAGAAGGGAGAAAGGTCGTGCTTGAACATCAAAACACTTGACACCAACGAAACCGGAATATGTACCACCTAGGCTCTGACATGGCTCTTTTATTGGAGACCGTATCCTCACTAGACCTGCATGGTTTCCCCCAGGTATTAATAGCGGAGGCACTGCACCTCAATAAAAAAATCAATAAAACCTCACACCCAGATCTTAGCTTAGGCTATGTGAATACCACGGCTCACCACTTCAGACCGCTGGCGCTTACCCTCTGAGGCACTTTCACCCCTCCACTATTTTCCTGGGGGAAACCCTTGACCTGGCTCACAAGCATTTGATAACACTGCTGCAGGATTATGAGAATTTTCAAGGAAACTGAAACAGCCAATCACATGAAAGATGTACTTTGTTCTGACTATTACAGATGGTGAAAATGGATGTCCTTTTTCAACAAAAATGTCAGTAATTTGCTGTCCGTTTCATATTTGCCCCAGGTCTGAGCGATGTTAAAGAGCAGCCCTTTGTCAACGCTAGCCACAGACCTGAAATTGTGGCAGTACGAATTCAAGTCAAAATTTGAATGCAATTTATTTATTTTTATTTTTTTTGCAAAGACCACACACATTGGCATGTAAGCATTTTGATAAAACACAAACAATAGAATATGAGGTGCTTCTACTTGCTAAAAAAATAAACTGTCTAAATTGATTAATTCATAAAAAAATATTTAATTCATATCTAATAATAAAGCAGTTACCTTTGTTGCGCAGCGCTGGTTCTGCCTGCTCAGGCACAGATGTGTTCACGACAGTGTTGGTATCAACAAGGGTAACAGAAGGGATAGCATAGACGCTGGGGGCATTGTGGGGGGTGTACTGGGGTATGGCAGAGGGGCAGTCCTGGGACAGTTGAGGATACAACCTTGTAGACGGGTTGAAGGGAGGAGGCCTTTCCTCAGCTTGCTGGAAACCGTGGTTTACAAAGCAGGGCACAGAATCCTGCTGAACAGCACACACGCAACAAATTTTTCAGTGCTCAAATACAACGCAACAAATGAACAGGAGAAGGAGATTGACACTTTGGATATACAGAAATACAGCATCCTCTGAGGCGATTCACACCCCTGATAAAGATGGGCAAAAAAGATGTATAATATACAGAATGCAGGAAATGAGCAATATTAAATTCTCAAAGAAATGGGAAATTATTTTACTCATACAATTGCTCAGGGAAAAAGTGTTTTGTTTCACTTTTTTTAAAGCCAAAAGACACGTCACAATTATGAATGCCCATAAT